>JARFIZ010000033.1:0-364741 GCA_036325965.1 Sinopyrophorus schimmeli
TTCGAAAAATTTACGTTGCGCCCTATATTTTTTACATGTATCTTATGTAAAAAAGCCTCAGGATTCCGAATCCGTGTCGTTTGCAATGATTGGATCGAAAATAAGGACGCTACGATTTTTTTTGTGAATCAAGGGTACGTTTTTTTATTTAGATGTTTTATCGAAAATTTTTATTTTAAACCGAGGGCACTGGGAACTGACATCGGTTATAGGTACTAGGGGTACGTAGAAACGTCCCCTTGCAATATAAAGCAATTCTATTTTTTTCATATTTTGCCAAAAAGACATGGGTTAAAACCCATCGATTTTGATTTTTCAAAACGTTTTCCCAAAGCTCTGGAACAGCACGCCTATGGTTTCTTAGGCCTATCCGAAGCCAAAAAGGCTGCCAAATCCGAAACTGAATAAGTTTTAAAGATCCGTCCACAAATAACCGCGCTACAATTTTTTGAAAGTTCAAAATTGGCTCAAAATGAGCGCTAAAAATCGCAATTTTTTATGTTCGAAAAATTTACGTTGCGCCCTATATTTTTTTTACATGTATCTTATGTAAAAAAGCCTCAGGATTCCGAATCCGTGTCGTTTGTAATGATTGCATCGAAAATAAGGACGCTACGATTTTTTTTTGTGAATCGAGGGGTACGTTTTTTTATTTATTTAGTTTTACCCAAAAAAAGTCTTTGATTAACTTTCAAAACGAGCCATATCCGCAAACCTCCTTCTCTACATTTAGGACCGAACAATTATTTCTTTAAAAAAAAAAGAGAGCGGCAATTTAAATTACATTTTACATTTTACGAAATAATAAGTAAAAACAAAATAAAGGTCTTTTCGAATTTTTTTAATTGGGCGCTTAGTTTCTGAGATAGTTGGATGTAAAACGAGCTGCCCCAACTGCTTCCGCTCATAAATATTCAACTTTTTCAAAATTTAATACGGCGTCGCCCATATTATTACATATCATTTTGTAGGCAAAAGCTAGGCCTTTTTAAAAATGTAAAGCGTCCCTACCGACGTCGGATTATCTTTTGAGAAATAGTGCTTTAAATGGGGCCTTTTACTTTTACTGTACAAAATGTAGTTTTGCTATGTGAGTAAGGTCCAAACTGTAAAGATGCCAATTTGTGATTTAAATAACAATATTATTGTAATATGCTAGAAGGGTTTATTTAATATTAAACTAACCCTGTATAATACTTTATTAATGTTATAAAGGCCTAAGATAATTTTGTAAATAATTCAACGCAGAATTGTAACAATTATAAATTATAGTCGATAACAATAAGTTGGATGTTTTTGTGTGTAAGACAGATACAATTAAAAAAAAGCATTTAAAACAATCACAAACGCACGACTCTGGATATACAAAAGGCTCAAAACAAGAAGAGAAGAAAAAGGCAAATGATGGTAACTAAAACCCAAAACTTGGGGCCTACCGTTTACTGAAGACTTCTGGAACTGCTTCGGATGGCCAGGGTTGCTTCTGTAAAATACAGAAAAACAAGATTAACCAAATACCGTTAGGAAAGCTGTAGATTTTAATAAAAACCCGTAGATTTAAAATTCACCTTAGTTTAAGCGCTGAAACACAAAGTTTGATGAGCTCGTATTTAAAAGCCCCATTCGGTTTGGCTTTTTATTTAAAACTGATTTAAAAATTGTTAGAAAGTAATTCTAAAGTTGTGTAAATGCCGATAAACAGCAAATCAGTTGACACAAAGGCCAAATCACCTGGTTATCAGAAGGCGATTAAAAAAGCCTTGATAATTTTAAATAATATAATCAGTTTATATAATTTAAAGAAAACACTTATACATAGTGTTACAGAAATATTGGTTTCCCATGAAATGTATTGAAGATTTTCAAAACCTATTTATAAACTCTTTCAAGGACTTTTCCGTTGGTGACAATTAATTAAAATAAAATCAGGTGAATTTCCCAACAAAGCTTTAAAGGACAGACTACGATTCGTTAGCCTAAAAACATTTAATAATATACTATTCGTTTTTTAGTATTTAAAATTTAGAAAAAGTTAATTATTAACGCAACGATTAAATAATAATAAAACTAATTACTTTTATGATTTATTAGGCAAGATATAATTCTACATAAGAATAATAACATAAACTGAGCACTATGTACTTAATACAACAAATATATTTAAAAAAGCATCGTTTAAAATAATTGTTAACAAATGATTTAAAGCAAATTTGTACATATCGTTAAATTAGTCTATGAATATTGTGATTACTGGCTATTTAAGATTTTTTTTCATCTATTTTTATATCTAAAAAATAAAATGGCTTATTGTTTTATTTTTAAGGCTTACATTAAAATGAATCAAGATCCTGTATTTTAAAACGTATATGCTAGTACTTCATTTTACTGCAAAGCTTTAATATTTCTCATAAAATAACACTTCGAACAAAACAATAAACTGCTTAATACCTTTTATTGTGAGATCTCTAATTAAATTAGCAATTACTTTATTATCTTCTATGTAAAAAAGAGCAGTCTTAAAATTCTAAAATAAGTTTAAATTTATTTTGATATACCTATAGGGATATGCAATTTTAGAATTTTAGTTTATTTAAACCGTTCTTAAAATAATAAAAATCGTTTTTAAGTATTTACAAATACATATTACAAATTGCACTTCGTCATTGCTTAATACTTCAATATTCAGTGCCAGATCCACGGGGACCTCAAACTTATAATTTATATAGGCTTTGCACTCCAATTCATCATCGTGCAAAACAAATTCAAATACAATTTGATTTGCAAAAGGATGGGAAACCTGTCCCTACTTTTATTAATTTGTTGTATTAAAATACATGATATTTCAAACAAAAAACCTAACTCGATCAATAAAATCACTACTCTTTAAATAAGAGTAAGTAGGTAAATTGTTTTAAAGTACGATTAAGAAAAAGCTGCCTGGTATAAGAATCTTTTAAAACCTTCAGCCCCATGCAATATATTTATTGCTAGCACTGCCCACGTTAGTCGCCAATTAGCAAATTTGATAGAAACAAAAAATTAAATAGAGTATACAAGTAGTATAAAAATCTATCACAATTTTTTTGCATACCCCTACTTTTTCTAATATCCAGATATTTATTACAATTAATATAAATAAAACGCTTTCGCCATTATTCAAATTTCAGGAAGTTTTAACGAACACAAACATTCTTAATATTTCGTAAAACCCAAAAATTAATATAAAAATATATTTACAGGCTGATATATTTCTTGTGTTTCTTATTATGAGCCGATAGATCAGAAGAAGTTGTAAATCTGCGATCGCAAATTTGACAAAGATAAGGTTTTTCGCCCGTATGAATTCTAATGTGAACTTTCAAAGAGGAAGATTGCGTAAACTTCTTACCACATGTAAAACATGTGTATGGTTTTTCACCTGTGTGAGTCCTCATATGTTTTTCTAAATATTGATGCCTAGTAAATTGTCGATCACATATCGTGCACGTCGATAAATTTTCTCCGGTATGAGTACGTGTATGTTCTTGTAAGTATGCAGCAGTGGTAAATTTCTTATCACATGTTACACAAGCAAATTTTTCCCCAGTATGTTTCATCATGTGAGTCTGCAATTCTGAAGCGTAATTGCATACTTTGTCGCACATGTTACATTTGTACGGTTGTTTACCGGTGTGCTCCCGCATATGTACCGTTAATTGTGAAGAATGCGTAAATTTGGCATCGCAAACTTTACAGCTAACTTTCTCTCCCGTATGCTTTCGCATGTGAACATTTAAATGAGACGATTGTGTAAAAGTTTTATCACATACTGTACACGAGTACGGTCTTTCTCCTGTATGAGTTTTAATGTGAGAATTTAAAATGTAGGTACTAGCAAATTTTTTACCGCATGTTATACATGCAAATGGCTTTTCTCCGGTATGAGTACGCATATGAACTTTCAGATCGGCCGCAGTTAAACAGCGACGATCACAGCAGGTACAAGCGTACGGTTTCTCGCCTGTGTGAGATTTCATATGCATAGTTAGCTCCCCTTTGATTGTAAAACGTTTATTACAAACGGCGCATTGAAAAGGTTTCTCTCCTGTGTGTCTTCTAATGTGCTCCCTTAAATGGGAGGAATGATAAAACCTCTTCTCGCAATATCTACATTCGAATGGTTTTTCTCCTGTGTGAGTCCTCATATGAATACGCAAATTAGCGTTCTTTCTGTAATTTTTACCACACACAGTGCAGGTAAATGGTTTTAAGTCTGCATTGCCTCCATTACTTGTTGATGGTGTAGGAGGTCGAACCTGTATGCCTGTTGTTCGTTTAATGACTTGCCTAGGCGTCTTAAATTGAGGAATTGGAACGGGTTCCTCAATTTGAATGTGTTGAGTTTGGATATGAATTGCTACAGGTTCTAACTTTGCATATTGCTGTTGTTGCTGATGATGCTGTAGTTGTTCTTGCTGCTGTTGTTGATGTTGTTGTTGCTGCTGTTGATGTTGCTGCTGCTGTTGATGCTGATGGGGATGCAAGTGCTGGTGTGGGTGTTGAAGTTGATCATGTTGCGTATGATTGTTTATGAAGGTAACAGCGACAGCTGCAGCATCAGGACTTGTACTGCGTGATGTGGCAGCATCAACTAAATGATCAGATTTGGACAACTCTTCATCATTATCTAAGAAGTGCTTGAGATGTAAATATTCTGCGTTTTGAGGTTCTTCAATTATACAAGGCATATTATCATTTGCTGTAGCAGAAATGTTAAAATCAAATTTTGTTGGTGTAGACAGAGGTCTTCCATTTAAAGCTTGTTTAGCTTCTTCTTGCAAATGACTAATATAACGTTGTAAAGTGTTATCCGATTGTAAACAAACAGATCTAAAGTCATAGGCTACCCTTAAACGATCTATACATGTTGTGCATATCAAGGAAGGAAGACCCTCTTTCATCCAGCCCTACAGAAATACTTGTTTCAGTAACTTAAATATATATATTTAAAAAAGTAAACAAAAATAACCAAGTATTAAGTATCGTGCAATTTATTCCGTGCGATCCAAAGTTATTTTCAACTTAAATTATAAAGTGTAATAAATAGATATACGTTTAATTAGTAGAAGAGAATCCACTTACTACTTCTGAAACGCAAGCTATGAGCTTGTCACAAAATTTAATGGAATCATTGTCTGGAGCTGTTGTGGGGGTCAGGGAACATTCAATTCGTAAACATGCTCGACAGCAATCTGCCACATGAAACATATTTTCCATTGTAAGTCCATGAGGACTAGTTCTTTCATGAAATACAAGTTGATCTGACATAAATAACCTTAATTTTTCACTGTTTACAGACCAAACATCTTTGCAGTGCATTCAAATCCACAGCATGGAAATTCCCCAAATTATTTAAGATTGAATGCGACAGTAGAACCTCGATTATGTGTGACCCGACGAGCCATGCACTACTGTACACCCTTTTAGCTATTTTCTTCAAAACGTTTAGTTTTAGTGTTATTTCATTATGTTTCTTCATTAATTCAGTTATTGGTATTTTTCGATTATTCGGCTAGGCTTATCCAACGATTAATACGGATAATCGAGGCTCCAAGTAATCACAATTTCCAAACTACAAATATTTTAAAATTCTAATAGTTTAAACTTAGACATTTACAATTGATAAAAACTAATTTGAAATGTAAATTTTAATAAGCAACTTAAAAATAGTCAATACGATTGAACTACATCAAAATCGTGCACAATTCTATCTAAAATATATCTTAAGTAAAGTTATAAAATACAATATCTTAGTATAATTATCGTAGTGTTATTAAAATACTCTAAAACTTACTTTAACTAATAAAGGCAAATTCTTGTATAACTTCTAATAAGAAGCATAAATATCTACAAGCATAAAAATAATCAAATTCATTGTAAAGTAAAACAAAAAAAAATGTAAAAAAGGAAGACCGTATTAAACCTTACAATGTTATATACTTTTTATGTTTTCGTAGATGAACTGATAAATAGGACGATGTAACGAATCCACGATTGCAAATAGTGCAAGTATAGGGCTTTTCGCCTGTATGTTTTCTCATATGGACGTTTAACGACGACGATTGAGTAAAATTCTTCCCACAGATTTCACATGCGTAAGGCTTTTCCCCAGTATGAGTTCGTATATGTTTTTCTAAATAAGTCGCTCTTGTAAATGTACGATCACAGAAAGTACAATTAAAAAGGTTTTCCCCTGTATGCGTGCGTATATGTTCGTGAAGATAAGCAGACGTTGTAAATTTTTTATCACAAGTTATACAAGTAAATTTTTCGCCGGTATGTTTAATCATATGCGTTTGAAGTTCAGATGCGTAGTTGCAAATTTTATCACACATTGTACATTTGTATGGCTGTTTTCCAGTGTGTTCTCTCATATGAACTGTTAACTGGGAAGAATGTACAAATTCCTGTCCACAAACTTTGCAAGGAAATTTTTCGCCAGTATGCTTTTTCATGTGAACTGTTAAATGAGAACTTTGTGTAAATGACTTATTGCATAAATTACAAGACCAGGGCCTCACTCCAGTGTGAGTTTTTATATGCGAATTTAAAATATAACCGCTGGTAAATTTTTTGTCACAATAATTACATGCAAATGGTTTTTCTCCGGTGTGTGTTCGCATATGAACTTGTAAATCAGATGCTTTTATATATCTTTTATCACAACAATTACATGCATAAGGTTTCTCCCCTGTGTGTATTCTCATATGAACAGTTAACTCCGCTGTTATGGTGAAACGTTTTAAGCAAACCGTACATTGAAATGGCTTCTCCCCAGTATGTCTTCGTATGTGTTCTCTTAAATGAGATGAATGATAAAACTTTTTATCACAATATTTACACTCGAAAGGCTTTTCACCTGTATGAGTTCTCATATGTATCTTTAAATTTGCGTTTTTGGCATATTTTTTTCCACAAACTTCACAAGTGTATTTAAAAGGATCCTCTACTATAATAGTCGTTTTACTTTGTTGTGCTTCAAGCTTCGCAGCAAGAGGAGTTAAAATTGGATACTGTGGTAAAGGTTGTGTCTGCGTTTTTATCGATCTAGTATTCATTACTTTCCTGGGAGTCTTATCAATTTTTGCAAAGCCTGTTGTTACTATTGAATCAGGTGTAGCACTTCTGGATGTATCAGCAGGATTAGAAGAACGAGATAGTTCTTCATTATCTAAAAAATGTTTTAAGTTTAAATACTCCGAATTTTGTTGCGGCTGATTCTGTGGTACTAATTTTGGTTGTTCTGTTATATTATTTGGAATAACGAACTCCGTGATGTTATTGTAAACTTGTCCGTTCATGGATTTTTGTTGATTAAAATACTGTTGTAAGGTGTTATCTGATTGCAGACATAAAATTCGAAAGTCGTAGGCTACTCTTAATTTCTCAATACAAGTGTTGCATATAAAAGTTGGAGAAGTGTCTCTCATCCAAGTCTAAAATATTGGGAATATAAGTACATAATTGTAATTTGTATTTACAAAACTTACAACTTCTGCTATGCAGCACATTAATTTATCACAGAGCTTTATTGTATCTGTGTCTACTGCTGTTGTTGAAGTTAATGTGCCTTCAACTTTTAAGCAAGCTCGACAACAATCCGCAAAATGAAATACATTATTCATTTTTAATCAACTAATATATTTAATTAACGTAACCATAAACAATACCAAACAGTGAGATTGTCAATGTGAAAAACATGTTTGCCATCTTTAAATAAATTAGGGTTGAAATACGAAAGTACCTAAATACATTTTGAATATTAAAGAGGTAATTTTAAATGAATAAGTTTGGGTTTACATAAATTAAATTAATTGTATTTTTATATTTATTTATAATAAAGTATTTTAAGAAACGTTATTAGGATGATTTCATTTGTTGTATTAATAAAAAGTTGTTTGTACTTGTATTGGTAATTAAAATAACTAGAATTGTTTAATATAAGTGAAATTAGTTAAAGTTTATTGTTAAATATCATATGTAAATAGATCGTTATTAAACTTAAGTTCCTGAGTTTTATAAAAATGTTTTTCAAAAATTGATCACCATTTTGTTGTAAATTACCAACTAACTTTTAGCAAAGATTATTAATCCTTCAAAATGTACCTCGACTTTTAAATAAGCAATGACTAATTTATAAACAAATAACTAAACTATTAACTTTGTATTTCTGGTTGTCCAACTATAAATCTACATACCTATGTAGCTATAAATATTTACTTACTCATTCCCATAAAGATAACTTTACCCATATATTTTTAAATGTGTAAATAATTAAAGAAATCTTTTAAACATAAGATGTAGTATTTATTATAGCTAGAATAAAATTATTATAGTTTATTATGTTTCAATTTTCAATTTATTGCTTTGTTAACTAATTATTGAAACATATAGAACGCATAACTAACAAGTCCATAAAATAAACTGCAAGTGTTCAAAATTTCCATGAAAACACAAGGATTTCAAAAATATCAATGCTTTTGAATTAGCAACTACATCCTTATTTAAAAAATAAGCAAATTATACAAAAAGCAACATCCTTAAAACCATTGCTAATATTGCAAGGAAAGCAATTACCATATTAACAAAAATGTTAAATTTTTATTAGAAAAAACTCCAAATTAATATCAAATTTAAATGAAAATTTGAAAATATCAAACCAAACATTCTTAAAAACACATTATCTCTATTTATTTTCAATAATTGCATGTGAGTGCTATGTTTTGGAAAATTTTAAGTTATATTTATTAATTTTGAACCAATTTTGAATAATCTAATATTATATAATAATATATCTTTAAAAACTCAAAGTACTGTTAAGAAGTCACTTAATACAGAGTGAATTTTGAAAATAAAACTTTTACATTTATAAAATCAAACAGTTTAATAAAAAAATAGTAATTCTATTGCATATGCGTTGGTAGATGCAAAAATAACTTCAAACAAAGACGCTTATTGCCCAGGGGGCAAAATATATTTATTAAACACCTGTGAAAATTTCAAAACGAAAGAGACCTCATTACAAAACGATAAAATTTTTAATGGCACTTGTGTCATTATTAGAAAAACGTATACACACATATTGTTTTAACATATATACTAATTTACATAATACTATAACAAATTAACTTTTCCCAATGCAAAATTATCTCTAGAATACATTTCCGAAAAGAAAAATAGATTATTTCAAACAATAAGAAAGTTATAGGTCGTCTTACAATTGCAAAACCCCTTGCTAAATGTTTAATTATTAAAACTGGGGTGAAATAGGAAATAGCGAATCTGTGCTTTCGAAAAGTGGTTCGCAACAAAATTAATTGTGATTTTATGAGATTTATAAATTATTTTTTGTTACAACCGTGCGAGTGTAGGCAAATCCA
The DNA here is from genome assembly GCA_036325965.1 of Sinopyrophorus schimmeli. Taxonomy (NCBI): domain Eukaryota; kingdom Metazoa; phylum Arthropoda; class Insecta; order Coleoptera; family Elateridae; genus Sinopyrophorus; species Sinopyrophorus schimmeli. The sequence continues at coordinate 9,420 of JARFIZ010000033.1, forward strand.
AGTCCACCGAAATCTCTAGCTTTACGCACATGTGTCGAAAATATCTATTATTCAGTTCTTTTAAATGAAACAAAATTAAAATAAAAAAAAACATTTAAATTTGAAATGAAAAACATGTAACTTTGCGTTCCTTTTATTTTTAAAAAGTATTACGAAAATTATTTACAAATCGTCGTCGTCAAAAAAGTTTTTGGGCAAAGGTAGGGTAACGTTGTGTGCAGCAGCCACCAAGTTACAAAGACAATGGCTAATGGCATACATTTTCTTGCAATTATCGACGATGTCTTTGGTCACTTTGTTACAAAAATTGGCCATTTCCAGAGTCATTCCCAAAAAGATATGCGAAGCCCGTTCGGGGTAAAAATTGCCGCTCTGATCGAAAGTTGATATATGATTTGCGTAGCATTTAAGTTGGCATCTGAGACAAACGTCGTCCGTTAAATACCATTGCCTTAAAAAGGCTTCGCTTCTAGTTGGACGTATTTGACTTTTGCAAATGCATTGATTTTGGAAACGGTCGAGCACTCGAAACCATTGAGCGTGGATTTCTTTGAATGTCTAAAAATTATTATTGTTGTCAAACTTCTTTTTTTTCCTTACTATTTACATACCAATTTGTGGTTCAAAGTAGTCGAGAATTAGAACACATTTCATGTTGTTTTCTATTTGTTTGAGAGTTAACTATCGAAGTTTAAAAATTGCAAAGGAAAATTTTTGCCTGTTCTAAAATCGAGCGTTGATAAATGTGTTTGTGAAATTAAACAAGCCGGAAAAGCGTTTGAAATTGTTTTGTTCGATAAACTAAGCAAATATGTCGTGATGCTGAAAACGTTAATGTTTAAAAAAAAACGCATAAACGAACTTGTTGATATATCACGTTCTAAAGTGGGTTTAAGTCGGTGGCACTAGTCCGCGACTCCCCAGGAAAGCGCGCCCCCCCAGTTTGAAAATTACTTATGTAAGGTAACTGCGGGTAATAAGGCCTAGCTAAGGGAAATTGGAAATTAAATGAAAAATTATCAAATTTAATCAACAGGTTTTAATACACGGAGAAAAAAATATCGTTATAATAACCATACGTATCCCTATTATAGCTATCCGTTGGATAGTTATCTTTCACAGGGATACGCCGTATAGCTAATTTAGCTATCCAGAGTATCCTTATTGCGGATCGTTATAGTAACGATTCGTATTACTGTTTTAGACATTCAAAAGATTCTTGTCATAGTGATTTAACGGATATGCACGGAGAACAAAATATCGTTATAATAACCATACGTATCCCTATTTTAGCTATTCAAATCCTCAAATTAACTATCCAGTTACCTACACGACGGATACTGCACACGTTCACGAGAGCTTTTCGTTTAAACGCTTAAATCAAATAAATGAATCCTTATTATAAGTATAGGGGGAAAGTGGCATGAAACAGCCAAGTTTTGAAAAAGTCATTATCAATTACGCGGTAGTTTTTATACGAATCGTTTATGTATTATTATTTTAAGATAGCAACACTAGCCAGATATCCCCCACAAAAATTTGACCGTTCACCGTCAATAAACGGCGCCGATACGACGTATTGAAGATTTTGTCGTCGAAAAGTAAGGTTTTGAGTTCAGTTTATTTGTTTTCTAACGCCTATACGTACAAAACTAATAATAATATGATTACACTATAATTTTATAGATATATTAGGCCTTCTAATAACGTATATATTTTGTAGACTAATCTTGGTTTCATAGTAATTTTCGAGATTTTGTTTCTTGAGAGAATATGTTTTGAAATAGCCGGTCTGCAGTGTAATGAAAAAGCCACCTTTAATTGCATAAAATGCAATAATAATTGTAGTAACAGCAATCAAGAGTGGTACCGATGCAAAATTGTAATGGTTGGGCATATAAATCCTGTGGCGTAAAAGGGAAATTGCATTATTTTTGCTAAAAACGTTTTTAAGTTTTTGCAATGATTGATCTCAAACGTCAAATTTTTTGACAGTTTCTTAGATTTATGTAAGTAAATATTTTATGGAGAGTTTGCGTTATTTAAAACGTTTTATAATTATATAAGATCTAAAATTATAGCTTAAGATTATTATTAAATAATATCTTCGTTAATGTGCAGTTTTAATCTTGTAATAAGAACATGGCTTTTTCAAAAATTACGTTGGCTGTTTCAATACCTATAGGTTATGAAAAAGACAAATTTTATTTTTTTTATAAATGATTAGAAGTCGAAAAATATCGTTAATTTTGAAAAATGTTTTATGACATTACGTACATAAATGCATGAACAATTACAGATTTAAAAAAAAAAATTGATTTATTTATGTCCTTCTATATTATTTATCCCTTTTTTTAAAACTGGCTGTTTCATGCCACTTTCCCCCTACTATGTAGAGCTGTTTTGATCATACTATGAATTGTCAAATTGACTTATAAATATCGTTAAATTAGACATTCGAATCCTTGTCAGAACAATACGTCAATTGGGTATACGTTAGATAGTTATATTAAGGATATTTTTTTCTCCGTGTAGTAATCATTTTTAAGATTCAGTTACTATAAAATATAAAGGGAAAATAGCAACTTTCACCATAAACAAAACCAAAAATTACCATTTTTAAAAACCTTGCCAGTAGGCTTTATTATACTACTAAAGGGTAATAAGGCATACAGCTTTAAAAAATTTAAGTAATCAAACTGGACATAATATATTTGATAACTAAGTTTAATAAATACATGAATACAGCAATTGGAATAAAAATTTTTAAAAAAATTACAAATTGCCTCTCCTAACCGTCATTAGCACACTCAAATTACATTAGTATAATCCACTGACACAATTTGTATTACCTAATCATGACTTATCATAAGCAGGAAGATTATTTATTAACGTTTGCATAGTAGAAGTCTGATTTTAACACAACATAATCTTTAATTTTGTTCTTGTGATGATTAAACATCAAGGGCTGGTGTGATGTACCGCACGGTCACTGTCGATTAGTTGTATCTTGACTCTAGGATCAACGTGTAATAAATAAAAATGTAATATATTCTTCTTTATTTTCTTTTGCTTCAGATAATATGCCTAGCAAGTCAAATCAAATGTTAAATTTTTTTTAAGTTTTTGAATAGTTAAATTTCAGTATACGAGAAATGTTTTGTTAATTTTTGAAACAATTTTAGTGTTATATCAAAGAAAAAGATTAATAGTTCGTATAATCTAAAAATAAATAATAAATATATACTTTTCATGAGACGGGTCTAGGTACATCACCCCTGTTATACCTAAGCCATAGTTCCACGAATTTTTAAATCTTAAAGCAATGTGAATAAGCAGTTGCTAATGCTTTTTAAATTTTTTTATAAAATACACCTTATTAGTGCCCCAATACGGAGAAATTTTATTAACAAATTGTTACATATACATTTTGAAAAAAATTATAAATAAAAAAAGAGTCAAGGTACAACAAGTCTTTTTACATATTTATATCCGTAAGACCTTAAAAGTAATGTAAAATGCATTAGAAAACAATTAAACTTTGATACAAAAAGTAGGAGTATAATAAGGCCTATGGTCAAATTTAATAGGTCTTAATAACCGCCGACCACGTATGTAAGAAAATCAAAATAAAAAATATTTGGTCCATGATACGTCATTCAAATATTTAAAACCATGAAAGCTTGAATGAATAAACAAAATAAATGTGATTTTACATAGCTAAGTGTAACATTTTAAAAAATACTAACGACTGATTGGGACCGATTTTTATTATTCGTGTTGCCTGGCCGCGTTTTACGATATATGATGTTACATTTGGGACATCTTCCTTCAATAGGTGTTTGTGTGTGTGGCCTTAAGCCAAAGCGGTTATTTTAAATACGATTTTTGTTAATTAGGCCTTATTAGCCGACAGGCCTTATTACCCGCAAGTACCTTATACAATAATAGAATTACAATAAATTTGTATGTAAATATTGAGAAAAAAAAAGAATAGAAAGCTACACACATTCTTTGTTCAAGAAGCTGGTGTCTAGTAACACGAACCAACGGAATTTGAATAGCCCTTCTTGTTATTGTGATGGTATTAGCCCGAATTGTTACATCGGTCGTTTTATTAACCCCTCCAGATGAAGAATCTCGTGTGAGAGGTATCAGATTCCGTTTACAAGACGATTTTCAACCCTTACGTTTTAATGGAACTTGGGTTTCAGATATGCCTTACAAACATACACATATCAAACACATATAAAACAAAGTTTTTGCAGTTGTAAGAAAATAATTATCAAAACAATTCCACACTGCAGATAGTGCATTCGGAAACGGAAATGATGCGATAACGATGATAAACAAAGGACTATTTTAAAATAAACAATAAAATTAATCTGTATATCAATTTGTTAAATACTAACGAACCGTTAAGACCTACATTAGTTTGCACATCTATACTATTGAGAAAGTTTTAAAATGTACGATTATTAAGGTGTATTGCATACAAGCAATTTATGTCCAAGGATATTTTTTAAAAGTTTTAGAATTATTAACCTTTCATTGAATATTAAAATTTAAAATTGTATTATTTTTTCTTTTCGATTTTTGGTCAAGGCTTTGATTATTGTTCTTATGCAAATATGTCTATAAACAAAATTATATAGTTTCTCATTGAAAGTTTAACATATTTCATCAATTCGTACCCAGGATATAAAAAATATGGCTCTTCGAAACCGGTTTGGCGTTAGTTTCCTCAAAATGCAGTTTGGAACCACACATATTATTTATTTTCAATGGAAATATTTAAATAAGTAAATAAATAATAATAATTCGTTGAAATAATTAGGAATAACTGTCGAATGCTCAGTTGGACAATTTATAAATAAAGTACCTCTAGCTGTTTGGTTTCCTACAAGCAACCCTCGTGGAATTTTACAATTAGGGGTGGAATAATATTGAACGCTTAGTTAGTTGTAGAGCATGCGTTGAGTTGGTGGGTTATTTATCTTCGTTTCATGGGTTTATTTAAATAAAATACTATTCATAAAGTTATGTACTTGTTTCCTTAATAAATTGGTAAAAGTTAAGGTTTTTGACTGCATTTATTAAAAAAAGTGTCTTTGTTAGATTTGTTGATTTTGGTGGTGCTTTTGTGAAATGTAAGTAAACAAAAATTAATAATTATTGTTGGATATGTTATAAAATCCATTCGAACAGTAGAAGCAACTTACTTAGTTTTTTCTCCATAAAATTTAGTAAAGGAGGCGTTTGAAAATAATTATTGATTAGTAAATAAATATATTCTGATTGTATTTCTAAATTATTCATTCTAATCTAATATTTGTTTATACACTCTTTGTTTAATTACTTAATTTCATTGTAATAACTACCAATTCTGCCTCAAAATAATTGTATTCTGCTACACAACTTAAATTATTTATTCAAATTGCTAATTTATATCAACTACTGCAAAAATAATATCAAAACTTTAAAATAATTAATGGCAACTTCAAAGATCCTCAAAATATTAATAATTTTATGCTAATGTAAATAATAACTGTTTTTTAATATTACTTTTAACAACGCCCACCAAGTCTTAAAGAACTATAGTGTGGTAGAAATGTGGCTACAATGTATTTATAAATTTTCAGAAATAAATCAATTTGCTTTTAATTTTATTACGAGGTAATTTATTTCGTTTTGCTCTTCAATATGCAACCAATATTTGCAGAATATCTTTTCAAATAAAAGAATTAAAGTAAAATCAAATCAACCCTTAGAACGTATTTTTCAATTAACGCAATAGCATAAATTTTTAATTGAACTATACTAAAAAGATGTATCTATTTTTTCCGATGTATACTTTTTTTAGTAATTAATGATTAAAAGTAGGCATTTGTAATATTTGAGTAAACACCCCTGTTTTTTGAATATAAAATTGAAATAATTAATATAACTATGTTAAAAAAAAAAAATTTTGAAAAACGCAAATTAAAAAAAATTCTGCACGTAGATTATTATTTGGTCTTTATAAATAACCAAAAAAATAGTTAAAAAATTCTAACTACCCCTCGAAGAGCAGGGGAGCTCCAAATGCAAGTGTAAATGTACGACTTTTAATAAACCTACCGACATAACTACAGTGGAAACTCGGTTATCCGGACTAATTAATGTTGCAGCTCGTCCGGATAATTGAACAATTGAACAATTTTACCTTGTTAGGTATTTATTTACAAAAAAACGAAACAAATAAGTATTAATTATAAAATCAAAAGTAAAAAATTCCAAAAAAAATCGTAAAATGTTTAGGTAAAATTAAAAGTAAATTGATCATTGTTAATTGAGGCGAAAAGCGGAGTGTGCACATTCGAGCTCAAAGTGGCACATTCCGATCTCGGGAAAATGAAGCGCGCCGCTCCGCGTCGCGCTTCATTTGCCTCCCTCGCTCGGAAATGTGCCACTTTTCGCTCGAATGCGCACATCTTTGTGTTAATTGGATTTGACTATATTAATAACAAATCCTTCAAATTCAGATTTTCTATTCGGAAAAAGTTTTCGCTTGAAAGTGCGCATACTCCTTAATAATTGAATTTGCCTATCTTATTATTCTCTCTTACAAATAATATTAATTAAATCAAACTGAACTAAATGTAACACTTCTCGCTTTTCTTTTAATTAAAAATTACAGTAGGGTATTTTTATCAAAAACCACATTTCTAATTTAGTACTTTTAAGCTAGACTAGATGAGAGACTTCATCGTACATGAAAAAAATACTTTAACTATTTCCGAATTTTGACTTTTATTTCCCAACCTTTTTTATAACATACCCCACCCAAGTCATTCTAAAATTGTGATGCACCACCTATGTAACATATAAATATTTTTTTTATATTTAAAAGTTCAATTAATCCATATAAGTGAAGTCTAATTAAAACAGTGTATACAAAATGCGCCGTAAAACTAATTTGTTTATAATTTTCAGAAAAATGAAAATTACCCAAAAATATTTGGAGACCTTAATTTTGACATATAAATCTTCAACAATCTACAAAAGATGATATAAAAATCTACTAGTTGATTTTTAGTGGCCCACTTCAGAAAATTTGACTCATACAATTTTCATTAATCAAAAACGCAAATTAGTAAACGTTCGAAAGTACACCCGAAAATATTTTTATCAAGCTCGCTATAATTAGGCGTGCGGAAGAGCACCACGATAACTTATCGAAAGGAATAAAATATCTAACCCTTTTCAAACAAAAAATAGATCTAATTTATTCGACATTAATTTTTTTTGAATTGAAGAATACAATAATAATATAGGCAAATCCGTAAAATACGAGGATGTGCGCATACGAGCGAAAAGTGGCACATTTCCGAGCGAGGGAGGCAAATGAAGCGCGACGCGCAGCGGCGCGCTTCATTTTCCCGAGATCGGAATGTGCCACTTTGAGCTCGAATGTGCACACTCGATTTTAGGCACGATTGACAATAATTTTGGTAACGAAAAAGTGGTAAATACTTTTTATCATTCCCTCTCACTCATACTTATGAGTTTGTTGTATCTTTTCGCTCTCTCCCACTCATTGCTATGGTAAAAATACGTTTTTCGAACATATAAGCAATATTAACTGAAATAAATTGAATTTGTTGATTGCAAAGAAAGTTTAATTTACAAAATTCAATGAATACGAGGATGTGCGCGTTCGAGCGAAAAGTGGCACATTTCCGAGCGAGGGAGGCAAATGAAGCGCGACGCGGAGCGGCGCGCTTCATTTTCCCGAGATCGGAATGTGCCACTTTGAGCTCGAATGCGCACACTCGGTTTTAAGCACGATTACGAAGTGCCCCGTTTTAACAGGAAAAAACGAACGCGGTTAACAATCCGGATAATCGCAAATCCATATAACTGAGGTCGGGATAATCGAGGTTTTACTGTATGTTAAAAAACAGAAATTTGGAAAAACGCAAATTAAAAAAATATATTGCACGTAGATTATTAATTGATCTTTGTACACAACCAAAAAAATTGTTAAAATATTCTAACTACCCCTCAAAGAGCAGGGGAACTCCAAATGTTAATAAACGCGTCGTTAAAAAAATATGAAATTATGCATCGATGGGCAAGAATAAATTATCTGTAATCCGAATTTAGTTTAATTAAAATATATTGGGCATTTTTCGAGATCTGAGCCTTCAAAGTGAAGCGACAATACTTTTTACTTCTATAGCAGTTCTAAATTATTTACATAATTATTTCCTACTAAGAAAGTTTAATATTTTTTAAACAACTTAGTGAATTAAATCCATAAACAAAAAAGCAATTACGAAACGAATTTCTAATTAAGCAAATTTTTACAACTCCAAGACCAAAAATAATTGTTATTACAAATTCTACGAGAATTACTTTTGCCAACTACCCATAAACAAAGAGCAAAAAAAACATGTAACAAGCAAAATCTAATTTAATAATATGCAATTAAATTAGATAATATGAATATTGCTAATTCAGTTTTAAATATAACTTTCATACAAAAATGGTACTGTTTCTTCGACAAACAAAGAAAAGCAAATAAAAGAATATGAATGTAATAAGTGAATGTGATGTTTTGTAATAAACATTTGTAACAACTAATTGTTCTTGTTATCTTTGGAAACAAGTAGTAACATTGCTTTATTTTTATTTTTTTCAATTGTACGCACAGACGAAATATTAATAATAAATAGGAGCCAAAATTGTAGAAGTTTCTGTACAAACAATGTCGAAAATATTTACTTTCATATAGCTACCTATTCATGTTTAAATAGAATTTTGAAATTATATTAAAAAAAAAACTATTTACTAAAAACAATCTTCGTATTTTGTAATTTTCTTAATCAGTTAGAGTATTTATCATTATGATTATTTACATAACCATTAAATACTATTAAGAAAAATTATATTATTATAAGTTTGTGTAAATAATAAAGGCAGAAGAGCTCTTACTAGTTTTTCTCGTTTTATTATAAATAGTGTACCATTCTCATAAATTTCAATTAACGCTACATTTTAATAACACCAAAGAAGTGCACTTTCAATAAGTTATTGAAGGTAAAAGTAATCATAAGAATTAAAAAAAATATATACGTTTCCAGTCTGTTTAATTTTTATTAATAATAATTGGTGTATCGATGGCTTCAATTATTCTTTGTTGGGGAACACTCGAAACGTGCAAATCGAAATTGTATATCCTCTACGTTCACTTTTTAATAAATATTCGTTATTCAAGCAAAACTAATACCGCTAATAGCTGGTTTTAAAAAATGCAAAAAAAAAACAGAGAGATGTACACGAAACATTCGTCAATATTGAGTCGAAATACGTGGGCTATGCAAATTTGAACTTTTCATTTTCATTTTTAATTCATATCATAGATTTGTCAGAAGATTTTTTAATCTAAAAAACTTTGAAATTAGTGGCGTGATTCTGGTTACAAACGACTTCAAGTACAAGCTCCTCCTTTATTATTATTAAGACACAAATAAAAAAAAAAATCAAAATCATTAAAAGGTTACCGGTTACTAGAAAACTTTTCAAAACAACGATATTTATAACTTCTTATGGATTTCTTTTGTTGTAAAAAATATGTAAAAATTTTCAATTACAAACAAAAGGTTTTTTACTATTATTAGACAATTATTTATCTCGTAGAATTAGTCATTTAAAATTAGGTCCAAAGTTTTCGTACAAAATATCACATTTCCTGTTGGTTTTTAACTGATTAAAAGTTAGCATTCTGTCATAAAATATACACCTTTTGTTATATATAGTTTTTTTAATATTACATATAATGATTTTAGTACACAAAATTTAAAAAAATGTATAACAAATTTTTTAAAAAACGATTTTAAATATAACTGTAAATTAAAGGCAAGCTACAAAAAATCAAGTTTTAAAACGGTACCAAAATTTCACCAATAACCTTATTATTTTATTTGCTATAAAATCAAATTAAAAACCATTTCTTTTAAATTATTGAAATTAGTATTAAAGGTAATTTTTCTTAATTTTATATATGGTGCGATAAACACTAAAAAGTTTCTTAAATTTTTACAAACACAGCATTAATTTTATTAAATTTATAGCTATTTTTGAGCTCTTTGTTTAATTCGCTTTAATTTAAGGGCGGCTTCAGAGAAATAATGATATCCCATATCCAATTAATGCAAATAAAAAAGATTATGTTATTAATATCAAAACTCGAATGACTTAAATAACGCTCAAGTTCATTGGGGAAGTTTAAAAATAATTCCGAGGGTTAAGATTAAAAGAAACACGAACACAGATTAAAACAACAATCTATAAATAAAGCAAAAACACTTTAACGGCCTCTTAACACTAGAACCGCGGATTCGGTCATTTTGACCGTTTCGCAATTTTATCGTTTTGTTACTTTTTATTAGTAGAATATATTTCTGCCATATTACATGACATTTCCTAATTTTAGTTAATAATTACTGTCCTATAATTGTTTTTCTTTTTAAATTGTATTTTTCTTTTTTAATAGGACACACATACTTTTTTCTTTTTCGTTATTCATTTGATCGGTTCTATCAATAATTATTATTTATAGCAGCAGAGAAATGCTTTATTACATAGAAAAAAGAAACCGGAAACAGTGCCTTATTTTTACGAAAACTAAATAAAAGTAAACCTTTTTGATCAAATGGTTGTTTTTTATAATTTTGAATATAACCGGAATCACTCACTATATTTGCTCGAAACCAGTAGCTCATGTCCTTGTTCAAGGATCAAACTATCTCTATATCAAAATGTATCAAAATTGGTTTAGTGGTTTAGGCGTGAAAAATTAACAGACAGACAGACAGACAGACAGACAGACAGACAGAGCTACTTTCGCTTTTATATTAGTTTGGATAATAAAAATTAAAAAAAAAAATAAATTAAGTATTGTGAATCGTGCTTAAAGTGGAGTGTGCACATTCGAGCTCAAAGTGGCACATTCCGATCTCGGGAAAATGAAGCGCGCCGCTCCGCGTCGCGCTTCATTTGCCTCCCTCGCTCGGAAATGTGCCACTTTTCGCTCGAATGCGCACATCTTCGTACTTATTAGATTTGTCTACTTTATCTTTAACTCTTTCAAATCAAAAAATTTAATTTAGTTTGGTTAATATCGATTTTATGTTCGAAAAATATATTTACCATAGCAATGAGTGGAAGGAAGCAAAAAGATACGACAATCTCGTCAGTGGGAGTGAGAGGAAACCATTAAAATTATTCAACTGCTTATTCGTCTAATTAATTGGCCTAAATTAAAGTGAATCATGCTTAAAATTGAGTGTGCACATTCGAGCTCAAAGTGGCACATTCCGATCTCGGGAAAATGAAGCGCGCCGCTCCGCGTCGCGCTTCATTTGCCTCCCTCGCTCGGAAATGTGCCACTTTTCGCTCGAATGCGCACATCTTTGTACTTATTAGATTTTGTCTACTTTATCTTTAACTCTTTCAAATCAAAAAATTTAATTTAGTTTGGTTAATATCGATTTTATGTTCGAAAAATATATTTACCATAGCAATGAGTGGAAGGAAGCAAAAAGATACGACAATCTCGTCAGTGGGAGTGAGAGGAAACCATTAAAATTATTCAACTGCTTATTCGTCTAATTAATTGGCCTAAATTAAAGTGAATCATGCTTAAAATTGAGTGTGCACATTCGAGCTCAAAGTGGCACATTCCGATCTCGGGAAAATGAAGCGCGCCGCTCCGCGTCGCGCTTCATTTGCCTCCCTCGCTCGGAAATGTGCCACTTTTCGCTCGAATGCGCACATCTTCGTTTTTATTGGATTTTTACATGAATCTTTTTTTTCCTAATCAAACGATTAAAATTTCAATCAATTTTGATTTTATATTTGGTAAAAGTTATAGCAAAAACTCTTCAAAAGCATTAAATGTGTTGCAATAAATATTTAATTGTTAAGCGACCAATTTTTCTTAAAGGTCTAATTGACCGGTAACCGCGGTTGTAGTAAGTTCACAATTGCCGCGGTTCTAATGTTGAATCCATAGTTTCGTGCAATGCTAAAGATAGAACGTCCAACAAGAAAACTATTATTAAAATTAACATTTCTTTTACTCCTCAATTCTATTATAACACTTCAAAAGTGCTATTCCCGGACTATTTACAAAACAGAGAAAAACAAACATCAACAATTACCTAAAAGAATTTCAGTAGTTAATCGAAAGGATCACAATTTTATTATGTTTTTTACTATTTTTTCACGTTTACTTCTAATAACAATTCAACTTTCACTTGCTTTAATATACATTTAATATGAATATTAATGTAACAAAGTGTTAACAATTCAAGGTCAATAACTTCAACAATTTAACACCAACACAATTCACAAAAGACAACTTAACACAATGGAAAAAACTAATCAATTCAGACGAAGCCCATATTAAAGAACGGCCCCACCAAAAAACAACGCCAAAACTTTTCGGTGGCCATTAAACAAAATTTAGCAATGTTTGGAAAAAACCAGGAACTTTCTGAAGTCCCATCGCAACTTATTGGTAGTTATTAGCCAAGTACCTTCAGGTCTCCTTTGTATGGACAAATCGAAATTTTCGAATCTGTAAAAACTTAAGTACGTTGCCTCTTACACCAAAAAAAAAGCGCTAAACAGGTTTTAAAAAGTAACACAGAGCTTGTCAAATTTTTTGGAGCAGATCTACCTACATCATTTTTTTTTCAAAGGAAACGTTGGAAGTGGTAATGTGTGTTTGCCCATCAAGTACATCAAGTACATAATTGCCATTATTTATGTACATATCAGTGTTCACTAACGTAGTACGAGTGTTCGAAACGTGTGTTGGCAAATGAAAAAAAAATGATAATTTATTTCTAATCTGGACGTCCCCTCTATAAAACCATTGAATGGAGCCCGGCCAACGTTTGTTGCTCTTCGAACGTGGAGCAACACGAACGCACCACGAGGACTCGCTTATATTTCTCACGCGTCGCTTTTAATTAAAGTTTATCATGTTTTCGCGTTTGTGACAAATTTCTTCGTCGAACTTGATTAAAATTAGTGCGGAAAAAGAGAATTTTCTGTGATGGCAGCCGCGAAAGAGGACAAAAGCACGAGCGCGAGTCCGTTGCGATGCTGCCAGAGCGCGACGTCTTTGACGTCATCGTCGACGTACGACGGCGACGTCTGCGAAGCCAAAAATAATTTCGTGGTGTCGGCGAAGGAGAGGAGCCCCTTGGAGACGTGCAACAACAATTATAATTTTCACGTCAACAAGCAGGAGATGAGGAAACACAAGTTTCCCAAGCGGCCACCTGCCAATTTGCACTTTGATGGGATCAAATACACCACGTGGACGTGGTCCATGACACGGTTTCGAAGAGGTATGTACCTGAACATTCTAGCTCTAGTTACGCTACCGCTGACTTCGTTTCGAATTTAATTGATCTTAGGAAACGGAGCAGGGGACTTGGCGAAAAATTTTGTTGAATTAGACATATTTCGGTTGGCACACTTTATGTGTTAAATAATGCATTATTATTAAGAAAGCGGTCGTCCACAGTGCAATAAATTAATGTTAACCCAGGAAATGTAAATTTTATTTAAATTTCTCAAGTATTTTGTAATTTTCTTGCTTGCTCGTTAATTACTACTTCAATCGTACTCCGTTTTGCTTCTTGTATATTTTTTTTATGTTCTCTTCGGCGAGAATAACTGTAATAGCTTCGTTCTACTAAAATACAGCTATTTCATGGTTTAATGTGAATGCGACGGTAGAAAATAATAATTATATCGTAAAATAATAAATAATATTTATAAAACAATATGTATGTTATTTTTTTTTTTAAATTCAATCCGTCAAACATAATTGACCGTGAAAATACTTTTTCATAGATCACCTTACTTTAAAATCAAAACGATCCAAAAAAATTGCGGACGAAAAAGAACTAACGAAAGCAAAGAAAAAATATAAATAAGGTACTTGCGGGATAATAAGGCCTGTCGGTCAATAAGGCCTAAATAACGAAAATCATATTTAAAATAACCGCTTGCGTTTAATTTTGATTATTCTGATAATTTTGATTATTTAAATATTTTAAAACTGTAGGCCTTATAACCCTTCAGTAGGAAAATAAGGCCTACTGGTAAGGTTTTTAAAAAGGTTTAATTTTGTCTTTGAATATGATAAAAGTTGACATTTTTTGTTTATATTTTATAGTAACTGAATGTAAAAAATGATTACTATTAAAATCTATTGGTTAAGTTTAATATTTATCATTTAATTTCAAATGTCCCTTAGCTAGACCTTATTACCCGCAGGTACCTTACATAACAAAGTTAATTTACACGTAAAAATTTTCTAAATCTCTAAAATGAAATGTTTTATGTGATACATTAAAAATTTAATTATTTTGAACAATTACACTTTAATGCAACATACTGAAATAAGAAACCCGCCTTGAATTTTCTAATTTTAAGTCATAGAAATGCGCCTTCTGCTAAATAATTATTTAAACAAACTTTCAAAAAGTCAATATGTGAGAGGCTCAACGACCTTCGTTATCTCAACATTAAAACTACATTTTTTTCATTTCTTTTCTTCTTCGTTTGTATCTCGCCAAGGCCCATAGGAAAATCGTACGAAGTTGCTTTTATTGAACCGTTTGCTTTCTGTGGGTCTTTGACGAAAAGCAAAGTGTTGATATTTAAAATCGTTTATTAATAATTTAAAAAAAAAGAAGAAATAGATTTACATAATGGAAAGTAGCAGAACGTTATAAAACTTCCTAGTTAATTCGTAAATGTTTTTTTCCATCGAAAAATATAGAAAAGAAATCGAAGGAAATCTTATTTTCTTTGTCAATTACGACGAAATAGTTGTTATTTAAATTATAATTAGATAGGACTGCTTTGGAACGATTTTATCGTGCGCTTCTCTTTCAGATGGGTTTGTTAAAAGCGTTTCATAACAATTTAAGAACTAAATTAGAATTGAACGAAATAAATCGTAGACATTTTGACTTAATAAAAAGTTGCATCTAATTGTTAATCAATAACTAATGCATATTTTCTTGCAACTACGTTTACTTAAAGAGGTTAACATGTATCGTACGAAGGACAGTTAGCTTCATGTATTTACTTGCATTATAAGTACGGTAATAATTAAACAGATAAAAAATTGAGCATTAAACAATAATTGTGGGCAGTAGTAAACATTAACTACCTTTTAAATTGTTATTAAAAACGTTGCAACTTTCAGGCTGTTATGTTGCAAAATTTGCAATTAAAAAAAGTCATAAAAACAATTAGGTACAGTCAAACCAAGAAGTAATCAACACCCTAGAAACAGACCTACAGTAAACGTACTATTCCAGGAGACAAAATCTGGCGCTGCATGGTTAAAAACAATTAAGATTGATCTTTGTAATTTTAGTACCTAGAAGTAAATTTTGAATCTTAAATAGACGCGTAAAGGTATTTGTGACAGCTGTCGTTTTTGTTAGAAAAGATGTAGTAAATTGATTATAAAGCTTTTTTTTTAAACAATTAATAGAAAAAATTATTTGTTGTACTTATAAAAGCCGTCATAAACCCTATTTTTAACTAAAACCTGTTTCTTGGAATAGTACGTTTACTGTAGGTCTGTTTCTAGGGTGTTGATTACTTCTTAGGCTGACTGTACATAATACAAAAAATTAATTCCAGCGATTCCAAGTTATTTT
Source organism: Sinopyrophorus schimmeli (assembly GCA_036325965.1). Classification (NCBI taxonomy): domain Eukaryota; kingdom Metazoa; phylum Arthropoda; class Insecta; order Coleoptera; family Elateridae; genus Sinopyrophorus; species Sinopyrophorus schimmeli. Next base: position 25,169 of record JARFIZ010000033.1, read on the forward strand.
TTCTTCAAATATGTGGGTTTTAACATGTGCTTCCCGAATTTAATTGGCTACCTTTTTTTATTGAATATTTTAATTAAATACTTGTAAAGAAGGTATTTCCAAACCATTTTTTTGATATAGAAAACTTAAGATACAGTTTCCTTGAAGGACCATGTATGTCTTATACGGCAAAAACAGCACCTTAAGCACCGCATTCATGGTCAATTCATTTTTAAGCAACATATCCTTATACAATAACGAGTTTTTATAAATGCAAAAAATTATGTAGCACTTTAAATGTCTGATATTTGAATATATATTTTTATAATGCAAAATTAATTGAAAGTGTTCAGAAAGCAAAATCGTGCAGCGAAACATGGAAATTATTGTGAATTATTTTATGTGTATTTTTTGGGGGTACCAAAAATTAGGTGCTTTGTGATGAAGATGTTGGACTGTGTTCTTTTGGAAAGAGAAGCGTATGAAGGGCTTTTAAAGAGTTTAAAAGAAAATTATGTACTTATCTTTAATCAAAATTTGTAAAAAAATAAATAAAAGTCAATGTTAATTAAATAATTGCAATTAATGATTCCGTAAGAGCGCTCTTAATGCTAAAATAATTGTTAAAACGTATGGTTAACATTGAATTTTTTTTATATCCGATCGTTAATCAAGCATTTAATAAAATTAAAGGTCTATAAATATGATACGCAAAAATCAAGGTACATTTGTGGAGTGCAAAAGTGTCTGTTATTGAAAATAGTTAATTAATTTGTTGCTGACGATTTCGCACTTGGGGACGATAGCACTCGAGTGCTTTGCACACTCATTAAAAGCTTAAAAGGTTTTCTTATTATTTTTTTTTCTTATCAAATTGAATTATTTCCAGATGCACATTGTACTGTAGAAAAATATTTAACTCACTTCTTCTTCGTTTCTTGTAATGAAAAGGGATTAAATCAATTTTATTTGTTTTTGAAGTTATACTTCTTTTGGGGTGGAAGGGTAAAGTTTTAGCAAGCAACGGAAGTTGCGCACGCACAGTTTGAAGTTAGCCATCTAAGAAAGTAAATTAATTATTGTGAATCATGCTTAAAGCCGAGTGTGCACATTCGAGCTCAAAGTGGCACATTCCGATCTCGGGAAAATGAAGCGCGCCGCTCCGCGTCGCGCTTCATTTGCCTCCCTCGCTCGGAAATGTGCCACTTTTCGCTCGAATGCGCACATCTTCGTCTTTATTAGGTCTGCCTACTTTATCCTTAACTCTTTCACATCAAAAATTTTAATTTAGTTTCGCAAATATCGATTTTATGTTCGAAAAATATATTTACCATAGCTATGAATGGAAGGGAGCGAAAAGATACGACAATCTCGTCAGTGCGAGTGAGAGGAAACGATTAAAATTATTCAACTGCTTTTTCGAGCAACTTATTGGCCTAAATTGTTGTGAATCGTGCTTAAAGCCGAGTGTGCACATTCGAGCTCAAAGTGGTACATTCCGATCTCGGGAAAATGAAGCGCGCCGCTCCGCGTCGCGCTTCATTTGCCTCCCTCGCTCGGAAATGTGCCACTTTTCGCTCGAATGCGCACATCTTCGTCTTTATTAGATTTGCCTACTTTATCCTTAACTCTTTCAAATCAAAAATTTTAATTTAGTTTCGCAAATATCGATTTTATGTTCGAAAAATATATTTACCATAGCAATGAGTGGAAGGAGCGAAAAGATACGACAATCTCGTCAGTGCGAGTGAGAGCAAACGATTAAAATTATTCAACTGCTTTTTCGTCTAACTTATTGGCTTAAATTATAGTGAATCGCGCTTAAAACCGAGTGTGCGCATTCGAGCTCAAAGTGGCACATTCCGATCTCGGAAAAATGTGCCACTTTTTGCTCGAATGTGCCCATCCTTGTATTTGTATTATTTTTTACACGTGGTTATATTTAATTTAAGTCGCGGCTAAAGAAGTATAACTTCAACGCGCGTAGAAAAGTACACACACCGGTTTTTATTTATAATATAACGGAATTTAATTAAATTCAATTGAATCCATGTTTAATCAAACAGAAAAATCTAATAAACAAGATTCTCAATTATAACACGTCGAAGAAAAATATGACCCTGGTTTATTTTTTAAAAATCGAATAAAAAAAGTTAATGATTACTGACATTGGATTTTAAACAAATCTTCTCTTAAATATTTTTTTTATTATCTATAAAAATTTATTAAACATAAAATTTAATAAGCAAGCGTGAAACTGAAAAAATAGAAAAAAGTGTTCGCAATTGAGAAAAAAAATTAACAATCACATCATTGTGTGGATCTGACGTCTAACCTTGGCGTAACAAAAAAATAATTAAAAATTCTAATTACATTTAAAAAAAAATCTAACAAAACAGCTTTTTAATGTTCTTTCGAATATTGTCCATAACAATAATTAAAAGAACAGGCGTACCACGCGTCCTTTTCAATGAAAAACGTAAAACTATTTTTGTGTTTTGATCTTAAAATTTTAATTTGGTATTTTATTCAAATTTGTTTATTGCGATTCGACGATGTTCGCGTAAACTAATGATTAATTTATAAATAATTATTTTAACGAATAAATAACATTTTTTCTCCCATAAGATCTTCGTCAAGAACGCCAATTTATTTGTTTAATTTTAAAAGAACACAGATTCGTGTCTAATGATTAAAAAAAAAGAATTATGGGGCACGTAAATGATGAAAATAATGATTAAAAAACATTTTTCTATTCGTCTTCCTTAGCATAACAACTATTGCAGTACATTGCTTTGTCTAAAAGCGAACAAAACGGAATTATCACGTCAAGGTTGCATTTTCAATCATTTTTAATGATTTCAAATAACGCGAGAACGCATTTAAATCAGTGAATCATTGTTTTAAAAAATCATCCACCACGTTGAATTGTAATTCCATAAAACCAGGAAAAAATACTAGGTTCTTGTGGATTGTATTAGTCATATGATTGGTCATAATTGAAACAATTAGTGTGGAATAGTTTATTTTCGATGAATAATTGATAATAATGCAATTAAATCGAAAGGTTTATTTTTAAAACTACGAACCGTGTTTTCGACAAAAAAATACAGGCCGTAATACATGGCAAAAATTGTTACAAAACATCAAAAACTTGACTTTCTATAAAAGTAATGTGTGCAATCATTATAAAACCAAGAAAATAATTTTTGACGAAATTTCAAGTGACATTATTTCTTGTGATTGGTGTTCAATGTAAATAGGTACCGTTTTTGAACTATTTCATTTGGAATTTTCAAAGGAACGGATTTATGGTATTCGAAAAACGTTAATGTTATTCTAAACAAACACACGAGCGGATAAATGAAAGATCAAAAGTAAAAGTTAAATAATAACAAAGAGAAAGTTGACCGTGACTTTGAACGTAATTTAAACGTGTAAAAGAAGTTACGTGACTTATGGAATATTTTTGTCCCACTTCAAGTTATTTTAACACGAAATCAGATTTTTAATTCGCAATAGTCGAATAGATCGATAAAGTTGCTCTATTTTATTACATCAGCATTGTTCGAAAGCTCTTTCAATTTTATTTCATTTACATATGTACAGCTATAATTTATATATTTATGTATATAAATTATTTATGGCCCACATAAGCATAATAGAACGGACGTTTGTGTTTAACGATTTACGATAGAACACCCAATCACATTTCAAAAGTTGACATTTTTCCTTTTGATGCCAAGTTATATAAAAATAAATAATCTCGGTGTGGAATTTAAAAAAATAAAATTACGTATAATAAACTCGAAAAAATTCATATAGAACTTAAAGGTATGTTTGAACTCAATTTGTAAATAAATTGGTGAAATGTCAGTTTGTTGTTAATAAAAAAATTTCCAAAACTTCCCATTAAAAGAAATTATAAATAAATGGTTCTACTTTCCTTCCAGAGATTTAGTAACAATCTGTGGTGCAATAGCACTTAAATAAATGAATGTAATTGTCGATATAACTGATATAATGATACCATCAATTCATTTCTATTCCACATAAGTGGTTTTAAGTTTTTCAATGGCTCTTGTATTACTTTTATAGTAGCGTTATAGAAAATAGAGTGACTCACAGTGAAAATAATATTCTGAAGTAATACAATTCTCTTCCCAGTCTATTATAGGCATTATTGAAAATCTGATAAAAATTAACTGATAAAATAAAAAATAATACAATTCAAAAAACAATACTTAAAGTATGGTTTGATAATTGATTTACTTTAAATTTTTGCGGGACCCCAAACTGACATAGCCGGAGTCATTCTTTGCTGCTTCCCCTTCGACCACCAAAAATTTTCGAGAAAACTAAATAAATCAAAAAAATACACTTTGACTCAAAAAAATGATCGTAGCGCCCTCATTTTCGATCTGATCATTAAAAACGACCCGGATTCAAAATTCTGAGACTTTTTTACATAAGATATGTGCAAAATCAAATAGGGCGCAATGTTAATTTTTCGAGTAATTAAGGGTTAAAGTTTTAAATTCATATTTTTAGCAAAAAATTTTACATTAAAAAAATTGTTGCGCCGTTATTTGTAAACGGATCTTTAAAAACTATACAGATTCGGATTCAGCCGACTTTTTGGCTTCGGATAAGCTCAAAAAAACATAGGCATACTATTTGAAATTCTCGAGAAAAACGGGTTCATAAAATCCGACTTGTAATTAATTTTTTCAAAATTTCTATTTTGAAAAATCGTACCTCGGTTAATTGTGAACGGATCTGTAAAAACTTTTCAGATTGTGAAAGCCCGTTTATCCGAGCGTAAAATCAGTCAAAAAAATCAACATGGCCCAATGTTAAGTATGGGAGAAAAACGCGTTCGAAGCTTTCAAAATGCAAACTCCGCTAAAATTTTTAATTTTCAAAATGCTGTAATTCCGCCGTCTTTGCGAATTCCGTCAAATCCTTTCATTTCAGAACGTTCCCAAGCCCCACGCGTCGGATTCCGGTCCAAACTCAAAACCCCCAAAATCGAGAAAAAACATGTATTAACCCCTTTCGTATTTTTGAGAAAAAAAATTTAGGTAAGGGATTAGCTTTAAATTTTTGCGGGACGTTTCTATGGACCCCAAACTGACATATCCGCAGCCATTCTTCCCTGCTCCTTCTTTAACCCCCAAATTTTTCGCGAAAACTAAATAAATCGATAAAAATACACTTCGACTCGCAAAATCGATCGTAGCGCTTTGATTTACGATACGATCATTAAAAACGACCCGAATTCGGAATCTTGAGTCTTTTCCTATAAGATAGGTGCAAAATTAGCGTAGAGCGCAATGTTAATTTTTCGAGTAATTAAGGGTTGAAGTTTTATGTTCATTTTTTACCACAAAAGTTTACGTTAAAAAGATTGTAGCGCCGTTATTTGTGGACGGATCCTTAAAAACTATACAGATTCAGATTCGGCATACTTTTTGTCTTTGGATAGGCCCAAAAAACCATAGGCGTGCTATTTGAAATTCTTGAGAAAAACGGAGACTTGTAATAAAATCTTTTAAGTTTCTACTTTGAAAAATTGTAGCTCGGTTATTTGTGAACGGATCTTTAAAAACTTTTCGGATTCTAAAAGCTTGTTTATTTTAGCCTAAGATATTTATATTAGAACTACAATATTTTATAAAATTTCTAACATTCTGTCCATTAGTTTTTTTTTTGAATTTATTCAAGAATTTAGTAAGAAAAATTTTTGGTTTTGCCCTATATGTGAACAAGTGTTTACTTATAGTAAAGTCTGATTTACTAATGCTTTTGTATAAAAAGAAAAATATAGATCTCTCCTGTAAATATTCAATATTTCAGGAGCTATAGGTACGTTAACTCAACGAGATTATGCAAAATTGATTATTGATCAAAAACGAAACCTGTACAGTAATTGGTAAAAATCCATTTGCGTATGTCGTTTCAAATTTATGTGCATAAGTAAAGAGATATAAGGCCGAGGTCGTAGGAAATTAAAATGCACGCTTTTACCCACACACATGTAACAACCCTTTGCAGATATTCCAACTATTTGCATTTTAATTAAATATAGTTAATTGTCCGTTTTCAATGACTTTTCCATCAACACTAAGTAACACTAGAATGTTGCATTAAGTCGTTTTACTCGCGAACACAAGCGTTAATGAAATCAGGAAATTTAAATGCAGCAGTAATTAGAAGGAAAAAAAACAATAATAATTGCTGCGCAATTAAGCGAAGAAGAGCTCTTATCAAATAGGCAAGTTCATGGTTATCTTTTACAATTTACAAGGCTGCGATGAATCACTATTGTAACCCACTTTTTATATATTCAAACTATGTGTATGTCTGTTTGAAATTGTTATGCAATCGAAAACATATTTAACGCTCAATTTTCGGTCATTAAATATAGATAAATATAGCGCACACTTAAAATAAATTTAATTTTTGTGTTTATTATCGACTTAATAATGATTTTTTTTGATGTATTGCAGAAACCAAAGAAATTTTGCACGGCGTTTCCGGTTCGTTCAAGTCGGGGGAGCTTTCCACAATTATGGGACCGTCGGGAGCAGGAAAAACAACGCTTTTGAACGTGCTCGCAGGCTACACGTAAGCACCCAACTAAAAATATCGAGATAAACTAACCACTCGCAATTGTATTACAGTGGAAGCTCGGTTATACGGACTAATTATTGTTGCAGTACATTCGGATAATCGAAAATTCGGTTAATCGAATGTATAGGAAAAAAAACGAATTTTAGCTATATATAATGTGACCATACTTCCTGTTTTGAATGGAATTGTTCCGTTTTCCCCAAGCAATCATTCGGGACGCCGAAATGTCCCGTTTTCAAAAAATTGTCAATTACGATACCGAATATTAAGAAATCCTAACAAGAATTTCATTCTTGCCTCCTTATTTAAATATAAATTAATTTTACGCCAATTTCGCAATGAAAAAAATTAAAAATTATGAAAAATAAGCAAAGCCTAAATGAGACATTTTGAGAGCGCAAATACGGTTTTAGAATTACTTGAATTTTTTTAAAGTAAATTGATCATTGTTAATTGTGGCGAAAAGCGGAGTGTGCACATTCGAGCTCAAAGTGGCACATTCCGATCTCGGGAAAATGAAGCGCGCCGCTCCGCGTCGCGCTTCATTTGCCTCCCTCGCTCGGAAATGTGCCACTTTTCGCTCGAATGCGCACATCTTCGTATTTATTGGATTAGACTATATTAATAACAAATCTCTCAATTTCAGATTTTCTATTCGGAAAAAGTTTTCGCTTGAAAGTGCACATACTTCTTAATAATTGAATTTGCCTATCTTCTCTCTTACAAATAGTACCTACACGGAGAAAAAAATATCCTTAATATAACTATCTAACGTATACCCAATTGACGTATTGTTCTGACAAGGATTCGAATGTCTAATTTAACAATATTTATAAGTCAATTTGACAATTCATAGTATGATCAAAACAGCTCTACATAGTATACTTATAATAAGGATTTATTTAATTGATTCAAGCGTTCAAACGAAAAGCTCTCGTGAACGTGTGCAGTATCCGTCGTGTAGGTAACTGGATAGTTAATTTGAAGATTTGAATAGCTAAAATAGGGATACGTATGGTTATTATAACGATATTTTGTTCTCCGTGCATATCCGTTAAATCACTATGACAAGAATCTTTTGAATGTCTAAAACAGTAATACGGATCGTTACTATAACGATACGCAATAAGGATACTCTGGATAGCTAAATTAGCTATACGGGGTATCCCTGTCAAAGATAACTATCCAACGGATAGCTATAATAAGGATACGTATGGTTATTATAACGATATTTTTTTCTCCGTGTAGTAATTAAATCAAACTGAACTAAATGTAACACTTCTCGCTTTTCTTTTAATTACAAATTACAGTAGGGTATTTTTACCAAAAACCACATTTCTAATTTAGTACTTTTAAACTAGACTAGATGGGAGACTTCATCGTTAATGAAAAAAAAATATATTAACTTTTTCCGAATTTTGACTCTTATTTCCCAACCTCTTTTTTAAAATACCCCACCCAAGTCATTCTAAAATTTTGATGCACCCCTATGTAACATATAAATATTTTTTTATATTTAAAAATTGAATTAATCCATAAATGAAGTCTAATTACAACAGTGTATACAAAATGTGCCTTAAAACTAATTTGTTTATAATGTTTACAAAAATGAAAATTAACCAAAAATATTTGGACACATTAATTTGGCATATAAACCTTCACCAATCTGCAAAAGATGATATAAAATTAACTACACGGAGAAAAAATTGCAGCTAAAATTACTGCGGTATACGCTGCACTAGTGGACCAGACGGTCGTTTTTAAAAAAAAATACTGTAAATATGATAAACTTTACTATGGGTCTACTTCAATTTCAAACATGAGCCACTTCGAAAAGTAGTAAAAATAAATTTTACAAAAGCGCCGACCGAATAACTACTTGGTCCTTTTTTTATTTTTACTAAGACCATAGTAATATTTGTAGTATTTTTATTCTTATATATTGTTTGTATGCCCCCCAGTAAAAATTTCCAATGTACCACTGTACTTTTTGATAACTTTTTGTGGAAAAAGTCTATTTTGAGTACAAAACTTTGTTAATTCTAGGACCTTGGTTTCTTGCATTAGGTATTACGGTGATGTATTTTTATCCGTTGCAGTATTTGGTTTTAACATAAATATTTGTTTAGAAAAAAAATTAAAACTTCAAAGTCAATGTATAATAGTTGAAAAACTAACAAAGAGTGTAATTGATAAAAACTATTGAAATTTCATTGAGAATAAATTTCACTGTTATAATACAAGGTATGTACATTTTTGATATCGCTTAACACTTATAGCAGTGGTTTCCAACCTTTTCGTACCTGCGCCCTTTAAAAAAAAAATTGTTGCGCCCCTTAATTTTTCTAACAATCTAATTTCATAAATACTCAACTGATATTATTATTTATTTAATGGGCTACAAAATAATATACAATATTATGTAAAAATATACATAAAAATTTTTTGATACCTATTCGACTTTTTTGGTTTGTATTCGAAAATGATATTTTGGAAACAGCTGCATGCCCCCTTTACAACAGTCTCGCGCCCCCCTAGGGAGGCGCGCCCCATAGGTTGGAAACCACTGACTTATAGGGAATTAGAAAATTATTTTATATTTTAAAAATGTAGCTATTCAAAGATATTTTTTAACGTTGTACTTCTTGTATATTTCTCTACCTACAACCAGATGTTGGGTTAAACTTGGAAATACATTTTTATTGCTCTTTCTTCAATTTTTTTCGGTTGCAATCTGTCTATTGCTTCAGTTGAACTTGTCATGAGCACACCATATTTAGTTGTTTGAAATATTATTAAATTTGATAAATTTCTGATATTATCAATTACACTACAGTGATTAGTTCTCATAAGGTAATAGCTTCTAATGAAAATACATATACCTAATACATGAATATAAAAAAAAAATTAATAATATATGATGTAACAAAAAATGATTGTTTTTATTTAGAAAACCTATCTTTATATTTTTTTTTAAATTTATTAAAATCATAATTAATATGCAAATTTATGCATATTCATAGCCATGTGCATTTTACCTGATACCATAGTAAAAATTACTATAATTCTAAACTAAATTCCATCATTTAGTAACACACACAAAATACAATCCTCTCTTTTTTATTATTACCGATGTCCATAGTAAACTTAAATATAAACCGGATATGGTCCAGCGTTACTGAAAAACATAGTAATATTTCAACGATTTCTTTCGCAAAAAGTACTACAAATTTTTCTCCGTGTAGTTGAGTTTTAGTGTCCCACTTCAGAAAATTTGACTCATACAATTTTAATTAATCAATAATGCGAATTAGTGAACATTCGAAAGTACACCGAAAATATTTTTATCAAGCTTGCTACAATTAGGCGTGCGGAAGAGCACCATGATAACTCATCAAAAAGAATAAAATATCTAACTTTTTTCAAACGAAAAATAGATCAAATTTATTTGACTTTTAATTTTTGAATTGAAGAATAAAATAATAATATAGGCAAATCCGATAAATACGAGGATGTGCGCATTCCCGAATATTAAGAAAACCTAACAAGAATTTCATTATTGCCTCCATATTGAAATACAAATTAATTTCACGGCAATTTCTTAATGATTCGCAATAATTTAGACCAATAAATTACACGAAAAATTAATTGAATAATTTTAATCGTTCCCTTTCACTTGCATTGCTAAGATTATCGTATCTTTTCGCTCCTTCCACTCATTGCTATGGTAAATACGTTTTTCAAATATAAAATCGATATTTACTAAATTAAATTAAAATTTTTGATTTGAAGGAGCGCACGGTTAATTATACTAATGTGATAAACACGAGGATGTGCGCATTTGAGCGAAAAGTGGCACATTTCCGAGTGAGGGATGCAAATGAAGCGCGACGCGGAGCGGCGCGCTTCATTTTCCCGAGATCGGAATGTGCCACTTTGAGCTCGAATGCGCACACTCGATTTTAGGCACGATTGACAATAATTTTGGTAACGAAAAAGAAGTAAATAATTTTTATCATTCCCTCTCACTCATACTTATAAGTTTGTTGTATCTTTTCGCTCTCTCACACTCATTGCTATGGTAAAAATACGTTTTTCGAACATACATATAAGCAATATTTACTGAAATAAATTGAATTTGTCGATTCTAAAGAGTTTAATTTACAAAATTCAATGAATACGAGGATGTGCGCATTCGAGCGAAAAGTGGCACATTTCCGAGCGAGGGACGCAAATGAAGCGCGACGCGGAGCGGCGCGCTTCATTTTCCGAGATCGGAATGTGCCACTGAGCTCGAATGCGCACACTGATTTTAGGCACGATTGACAATAATTTTGGTAACAAAAAAGAAGTAAATAATTTTTATCATTCTTTCTCACTCATACTTATAAGTTTGTTGTATCTTTTCGGTCTCTCCCACTCATTGCTATGGTAAAAATACGTTTTTCGAACATACATATAAGGTAAAAGTCCCTATTATGAGACGATGTCCCGATTTATGATACATTACGTGAATACATTAATTTATTCAAAAAGTACGCAATAATCTTTTTAAAAAATACAAAGAATACATAACTTCATCAATTTTGAAAGCAATTTACTAAGTTTGCAGTTATTCTTTTGTTATTGTAATAAGAAAAAATATAAAAGTACCTATAAGCGGTTTGACATTTGCACTTGAATACACGCTCTGAGCAAAGTTGGGCGACAACGACTATTCAATTTTTCAGTCGCGTTAAATTTAATTGCCACTTCTATTTACATATGTGCATTATATGATATTTGAAAGCTAATGAGTATTAGATTTCAATTCTATAAGCATTTATGCTATTTTATGACTATTTTATGACTATTTTCGACTGTATCATTAACACCTACACTTATAAACTTGGACGTACCGGTTATTTGAGACATTTAAGAGTGTATCGCGCAATAGGGACATACTATTTTGCTTGTCCGGACTTCAAGAGACAGTTTACATTTATAAGTTTTAAATAAACAACCAACGATATTAACTATTTAAAAAGTTTAGTTCTGTAATATGAAGTATTGTTGATTAGTACAGCTTAAAATAATTATTTACGAGTAAGTATTTTTAATGAAATAACGTTATATTATAAACCTAACCTACAATCATAAAATGAAACTTTGTTGTACTTGAGCAATTTTTTTTTTTAATAATTAAATAAGTTTTTAATATTTTTACATAAGGTAAAAGTCCCTATTATGAGACGATGTCCCGATTTATGATACATTACGTGAATACATTAATTTATTCAAAAAGTACACAATAATCTTTTTAAAAAATACAAAGAATACATAACTTCATCAATTTTGAAAGCAATTTACTAAGTTTGCAGTTATTCTTTTGTTATTGTAATAAGAAAAAATATAAAAGTACCTATAAGCGGTTTGACATTTGCACTTGAATACACGCTCTGAGCAAAGTTGGGCGACAACGACTATTCAATTTTTCAGTCGCGTTAAATTTAATTGCCACTTCTATTTACATATGTGCATTATATGATATTTGAAAGCTAATGAGTATTAGATTTCAATTCTATAAGCATTTATGCTATTTTATGACTATTTTATGACTATTTTCGACTGTATCATTAACACCTACACTTATAAACTTGGACGTACCGGTTATTTGAGACATTTAAGAGTGTATCGCGCAATAGGGACATACTATTTTGCTTGTCCGGACTTCAAGAGACAGTTTACATTTATAAGTTTTTAAATAAACAACCAACGATATTAACTATTTAAAAAGTTTAGTTCTGTAATATGAAGTATTGTTGATTAGTACAGCTTAAAATAATTATTTACGAGTAAGTATTTTTAATGAAATAACGTTATATTATAAACCTAACCTACAATCATAAAATGAAACTTTGTTGTACTTGAGCAATTTTTTTTAATAATTAAATAAGTTTTTAATATTTTTACATATATTATATGTATATTGATTTATAAAATGTTTTGGATTAAATAACAACAGTGTGCGAAACAAAAATTTTAATTAAAAACTGAGAGAATGGAGAATAAACAAAAATCAAAGAAGACAAGAAAGCAATCTAAATTAACAAAAAAAGAACAAGTTGTGCTCAAATGTGAAGAGTAAAATAACAAAGAAAAGATTAAAAGGAATAACTATGATCCGTTAAGTTTCGAAAAAGCTTTAAAGGCGATCTTTACGAAAGGCAGTAGTTGCCTTTGGAGTACCTGTAGCTACACTAGGTAGAAAGAAAATATTGGTCCTACTGAGAAGATAAAAAATAAGACAGGACCGAGCACAGTGTTATCATCGAAAGAAGAGGATGATATTTTCAAGTGGGTGCTGGATAGAGCTGCGATGGGAGCGCCTTAGGGTGGCGCAAAAAAACAGACTATTTTTTTTTGTAGTCTCGAGGAAAAAAATGTTAGTTTTTGATGTTTTAAGAGTACCTCCAAAGGGCAGCTCAATAAAAAAATTTTAAGAGGTCGCTCAAAATTTTTTAAAATTTCAAAATCCGTCAAAAGACAATTTTTTAATTTTTTTTCTCGTTACGGTATAATTTTATAGACAAACAAAAAATAAGTTTCTGAAAGTTTCAATTTAAAATTTGAGTTTTAAAAGGCCGCTCAGAATTTTTTTTTATTTATTAGTGCATCACTTTGGATTTTTTCGAGCGACATTTTAATATTAAAATTAAAATTTCATACATTTTTTTTCCATTATTTATTAAAATAATAAACAAAAATTCATCACGAGATGAACTGAAAATGAAACACATGACAAAAAAAAACAAAATTTTATTAAAAAGTGCGTATTAAATTTGCTTTATTAGCATTGGGATATAATCCAAAGTGATGTAGGGGGAAAGTGGCATGAAACAGCCAAGTTTTGAAACAGCCATTATCAATTACGCGGTAGTTTTCATACGAATCGTTTATGTATTATTATTGTAAGATAGCAACACTAGCTAGATATCCCCCACAAAAAATTTGACCGTTCACCGTCAATAAACGGCGCCGATACGACGTATTGAAGATTTTGTCGTCAAAAAGTAAGGTTTTGAGTTCAGTTTATTTGTTTTCTAACGCCTATACGTACAAAACTAATAATAATATGATTACACTATAATTTTATAGATATATTAGGCCTTCTAATAACGTATATATTTTGTAGACTAATCTTTGATTTCATAGTAATTTTCGAGATTTTGTTTCTTGAGAGAATATGTTTTGAAACAGCCGGACTGCAGTGTAATGAAACAGCCACCTTTTAATTCCATAAAATGCAATTATAATTGTAGTAACAGCAATCAAGAGTGGTACCGATGCAAAATTGTAATGGTTGGGCATATAAATCCTGTGGCATAAAAGGAAATTGCATTATTTTTGCTAAAAACGTTTTTTAAATTTTTGCAATGATTGATCTCAAACGTCAAATTTTTTGACAGTTTCTTAGATTTATGTAAGTAAATATTTTATTGAGAGTTTGCGTTATTTAAAACGTTTTATAATTATATAAGATCTAAAATTATAGCTTAAGTTTATTATTAAATAATATCTTCGTTAATGTGCAGTTTTAATCTTGTAATAAGAACATGGCTTTTTCAAAAATTGGGTTGGCTGTTTCAATACCTATAGGTTATGAAAAAGCCAAATTTTATTTTTTTTATAAATGATTAGAAGTCGAAAAATATCGTTAATTTTGAAAAATGTTTTATGACATTACGTACATAAATGCATGAACAATTACAGATTTAAAAATTGATTTATTTATGTCCTTCTATATTATTTATCCCTTTTTTTAAAACTGGCTGTTTCATGCCACTTTCCCCCTACTAATAAATAAAAAAAAATTCTGAGCGACCTTTTAAAACTCAAATTTTAAATTGAAACCTTCAGAAACTTATTTTTTGTTTGTCTATAAAATTATATTATAACCCGAAAAAAAATTGCAACAGAAAAAAAGAAAATTAATAGAACAGGTTAAAAAGCTGCAAAAAAAATTAAAGAAGAAAAAGAAATTTGATCTTACGATAATTTTCGTTGATTAGTCGTTTAATTTACAAAAATTTAATGATTTGTTGTCCTAAATTGATTTTTTAACTGTCTCAATAATGGGAACCTGCATCATGAGACACTGGGGCCATACACCTTTAAAGTGTCTCATAAATAAGGACACAGCGGTTCCCATTACAAAAGCTTATTTTGAAGTATTTTTAAATTAATATTTAGTGCAAACTCAAAATATTAATATAAAAATGATAAAACATATGTATCATTTAATTTAAATTGTGTTTTACACTAAAACTGATTAAATAATAGCGCTAATGTTTGACCTACCTAGAAATGTGTCTCATAATAGGGACTTTTACCTTAAGCAATATTTACTGAAATAAATTGAATTTGTCGATTCTAAAGAAAGTTTAATTTACAAAATTCAATGAATACGAGGATGTGCGCATTCGAGCGAAAAGTGGCACATTTCCGAGCGAGGGATGCAAATGAAGCGCGACGCGGAGCGGCGCGCTTCATTTTCCCGAGATCGGAATGTGCCACTTTGAGCTCGAATGTGCACACTCGGCTTTAAGCACAATTACAAAGCGTCTCGTTTTAACAGGAAAAAACTTGGTCAAATTGTTAGGTATATGTTTACAAAAAACGCAACAAATATTAATCACTAAATAAAACAGTCGCACATTATCTTAAAATGAACAAAGCAAAAAAACACTGTTTAGTGCGAAACACAAAATTAAATAATAAAATATTTAGTAAGAAATACCGAGGTTTAATTTTCGCAACGAGTCCGAACGCGGTTGACAATCCCAATAATCGCGAATCCGTATAACTGAGGTTTTACTGTATTATATTCCAAGAGATTACAATGATAAAATGTTGCCGTGGTCATCTCAATTTTGCTACAACCGACCCATACCAGCAATTATTGCGGCATTAAACTGAAAAACAACTCGAATGAGTCTAATTAGAACCGAACGAGCTGCCGGGCAACTTTTTAATTGTTTATTTTTTGCAGGACTCGAGGAAGCTCGGGGGTCATAAAAGTAAACGAGAATGTGAGAGACCAGAGTGCTCGCTTTAAAAAATTAACAGCCTACATTCCGCAAGAGGAAGAGCTTCGTTTGGCTTTGACTGTGATCGAATCGATGATGTTTGCTGCACACTTGAAACTGGGATATTCGGTCACCCACGATTACAAAATGCAACAAGTGAGTTATGTGTTTGCGTTGGGCTTTTTAAGTTTAAAAGAGATTTCTGCGCTTTTCTTAAATTTGTGAGATAATTGCGTGCGCTTTGTCAACACAAAAGTTAATTATTGGATCTGGGTTCTTGAAAACCACTTAAAATAATTTTAGATTAGGCGCAAGGAGTGATTGTACTCAAATGACCCGAGCCTTCGTCCGAAATTGACAATTTTGCAAAAAACGTAGCCTTAAGGTGGAAGTGTACCCCACGACGTTTAGACTACATGTTTAAAGTAAGCCAAATTTGGATGATAGGTTACTATTGATGAGTGGTTTATTTTGGCAAAATTAAAAAAAAAATCAGCTTAACTATTCAAAATATTTAGAAAAAACTGATATTTTCAAATGGAAAGTCACAAAATTTGTACAGCTTGTTGATATTTTAATAAAACGCAAAATTTGAAGATTTAACCCCTTGACATACAAAAAAAACCGAATTTTATGAGTTCGAAAAAAACTACTATTAACTTGGCTCAACTTAAGTGCTATGAGCATACACAAGTAACACAAAATAAATAATTAATAGTTTTAAAACATTTTGAAATATGTAGAGCAGTGTTTCCCAACCTTTTTATAACATTCCCCACCTAAGTCATTCTAAAATTTTGATGCCCCCCTGTGTAACATATATATTTTTTTTTTATATTTAAAAATTCAATTATTCCATAAATGAAGACTAATTACAACTTGTTCATGACACAAGATTTAGGTTTTAGCAAGAAATCACTAAGAAATTATTAAGAAAAAAAACAATAAGTAAATTTTTAAAACATAGACTAAAAAATCAAGTGCGTTTTCAAATTGTTCCCTTGAATAATGATATTGTCCCCCTAAACATTTAAATTGCCCCATGTGGAGCGTTGAGAAACACTGATATAGTGTGACTAAACATTTTTTAAACATTTTAAAACATTTTCTTCCTGGTCTCTTTTTTTTCCTATTTATTGAAGACAGTTCTTGACGTCTTAGAGACGTCAAAATTTACAATGACACCCTAAATGATTGACGTCTCCCAGACGTCATTGTATGTCAAGGGGTTAAAAAAAATCGTAGCTATGGTTTAAGAAATATTCAAAAATATAATTTTTGAACGTTTCTCCTGGTTTAAAAGAATTTTAATTCACACCATACTTATAGCCGAATAATTTGTGTAGTTTTGTGAATTGTTTGAATAAATTACAAATTAATACAAACCATTCAACACTTAGAAATCCATGTATAAAGTACTTAAAATGCGTTAATAATATTTGTATCGAATATGCGGCCTCTGGTGAAGATAAACAGTATTACATTCTTTGTTGCAAACCCTTCTAATGTTTATTTACATTATGCTAACGTATAGGGGAACCTGTTGTACATTGGTCCCTTTGTACCTAGGGCAACTGTATTTTTTTTAATATTTGCGGGCTTTCGTGACCCATAATTTTCGATATTTTAAATGCCACATTGACAGACATTAACGTAAAGTTAGCAGCAGCTGGCCAATGTACTTTGTTAATGTATGAGATCAATGTAAATTTTTTATCGAAAAAAAAGTAAGTCTTTTTATATTCTTTTTACTTAAATATCTTATTGATTTTTATTACCTAATAACAAATGACTCATCGTAATAGAAAGATTATTTATTAATGTTTGCATAGTAGTGGTCTGATTTTGGCACAGCATAATCTTTAATTTTATTTTTGAGTTTAAACATCAAGGGTCGGTGTGTTGTACCTCGGTCACTATCAATAAATTGTACCTTGGCCCTAAGACCAACGTGCAATAAATAAAAATTTAGATATACCTTTGTTATAAATTCTTATTTTTTTTAAATTTTGCTTCAGAAAATATGTGTCGCAAGTCTAACGAAAAATTTAAATTTTTGCAAAGTTAACCATTAAGTATGTGAAATTTTAGTATACGAGTAAAGTCTTGTTACTTTTTGAAACAATTTTAGTGTAATCTCAAAGAAGAACATTAGTAGTTCTTATAATCCAAAAATAAATATATAGTTTTCATACAACAATGGGTTTTATTTTGCTTAATGTGAATAGAGCCAAGGTACATCACCTCTGTTGTACCTAGGCCGTAGATCCACTAATTTTTTAAATCTTATACCAATTTAAGTAAACGGTTGGTAATGCTTTCAAATATTTTATGATGAATACCTTATTAGTGCCCCGCTACGATGCAATTCATTTTATTAACAAATTGTTACATATATAATTTAAAAAAAATAAATACAAGTGGAAAAAGGGCCAAGCTACAATAGGTTCCCCTACATGACGTTACCAATACTGGCACGTGTGATATCTATAAATATCTGTATATCAAATATTGTCAACGAAAAATTGAAGTTAGAAAAGTGATAGAAAATAACTATTTCTTTCAATCTGAAATTTGAAAATAACTACTGACAGCAAAACGTAATAACTAGGGGGTACACTTCCACGTTAATCGAAACATTTTTGTGAACTTCACACTTGAGCGTTCGTCGACTGTTGCCTTTTGAATTATTCATTTAAGCTTTCGTTTTTGTTCGAGAATTACCCTTTAAAAAAAGTGCAACGAATTACATAAATCCAATTAGCTTAGTAAGAAGACATTTTGAAATTTAAATTAATTAAAAGCGTGCCACAAAGCAAATTTAATTGGAATCGTAAAAGTGTTTCTTTTTTTGCTTTTGCAAGCGATCTAAATTATTTGAGACCTTTCAAATTGTCTTTGTCTGATCGTTGTTTACTAAACACTGTGCAGTGACCGAAGAATGTCTCTTCTTGTACATACTAATTATTTTCGTCTAACCAAAATATTTGTTTTTAAACTCGAAGGCCAAACTAATTGTCTTTGATTGTCGTAAAGCACGTGTAGTTTAGTGAACCGCGTAACAAGCATCTTAATTTTACAAATATTTACATAATAGCAGGTGCAAAGCGAACTCGAAACGAAGCACTTTATAATTTTGTTTAATTGCCAAGAAAAACTATTAAATTGCTTCATTAACCCTCCGCATACTAGGTGACTAAATTTCACATGCCATACTAGGTGGGGTTTGCCATACCTCGTAAATAAAATTAAATAAAATCCACAAAATTGTACTTTATGACAGTTCAATGAGAAGAAATATATTTTAATAACCAATAATGAATAGGTTTAAGTAAAACATATTTATTTTTGCACTAGAATAGACTTTTATTAATAACAATAGGGGAAGTTAACCGGTTGTGGGCACAGTTAGCTGTTTAGGCCATAACTTTTGACCAATTCAATATTTATGCAGAATGAGCATATTATCGGGAAGCTAGAGACCTTAGCTAACTACTGGCAAAGGAATTAATTTTATATCAATTTAAAAAAAAAACATTTTAAACTTTTCATAAAGTAATAAATTTTCTTCATGCAATTTTTTTTAACCGGTTGTGGGCACAGCAGAAAAATCCCTTCAAAATGGTATAATATGGAGTAAAACGCCACTATATAGAGAAAAAACACAATTTATTTATATTCAAAGCTTTCAGTTATGAAAATTGATGAAAATAAAATTTTAAATAGGCCTTTGCAGTGGACTTCACGGGATCATCGTCAAATGGCTCCAATGTACGCATCAAAATTGATTTTTGAAATCGACATGGCTAAAAATGCACTAAAAAATCCGCAAAAATTTCGTAAATATATTATTTACAATTTTCAAGTCATATGAATTGGTCTGTCAAAGATGCTCGACAATCGAAAATCTGATTTTTAATAGTCGAGTTGTGAAAAGAAGTCTGTTTGAAATCCAAAACCAAAAATGTTTAATTTTTTTTTTAAATTATTGTGAAAAAGTTTGTGTATCTTTACATTTTTGTCGTACATGATAATCGAGCGGGGTCTTTGCCCGCCCCCTCTCGAAATCAGGGCGCGGCTACACCCCTAGACTCCGCAGGGGGATTATGTTAACATGAACAACAATATTCGACAAATTGTCAGCGAAATACAAGGTTTAAATGGCAAAAACTTAAGTGCCCACAAACTAGTAAAATGTAGGTGCCCACAACTGGAAAATTCATAGCTGTCGACAAATGACTGGCATACTTATTTCGCGAAGATTTTGATTAAATCGAAATTAAAATTATAAAATATATTTAATTTTCTGCATATATTTACATTAGACCGACCTTTTGCAATAAGTTACTTTTATTTATCGCACTTTAAACACAATAAACAATTACATCGCGATACATTTTTAGAGATGAAAACATGGAATAACGCGTAGCTACTACGCATATGCGTCTGTTCGCTTTATATTAGCAATAAAACATAGTGCTGACATTGCGAACAAATGACGATCGTGAAAACAACTGTATCTGCTCACGATCAAAAGTTATTCGGGGGTGCCCACAACCGGACAATGCCCACAACGGGTTAACTTCCCCTACTAAAACTTTACTTTTTTCTTCAACTTATAAACTATTGAGTCTTTTCTTGAGCACTAAATTCCAATGACACGTGTCAATTACGATCCCGAATATTAAGAAAACCTAACAAGAATTTCATTATTGTCTCCTTATTGAAATACAAATTAACTTCACGGCAATTTCTTAATGATTCGCAATACTTTAGACCAATAAATTACACGAAAACTTAATTGAATAATTTTAATCGTTCCCTCTCACTTGCATTGCTAAGATTATTGTATCTTCTCGCTCCCTTCCACTCATTGCTAAGGTAAATACGTTTTTCAAATATAAAATCGATATTTACTAAATTAAATTAAAATTTTTGATTTAAAGGAGCGCACGGTTAATTATACTAATGTGATAAACACGAGGATGTGCACATTCGAGCGAAAAGTGGCACATTTCCGAGCGAGGGACGCAAATGAAGCGCGACGCGGAGCGGCGCGCTTCATTTTCCCGAGATCGGAATGTGCCACTTTGAGCTCGAATGCACACTCGGTTTTAGGCACGATTGACAATAATTTTGGTAACGAAAAGAAGTAAATAATTTTTATCATTCCCTCTCACTCATACTTATAAGTTTGTTGTATCTTTTCGCTCTCTCCCACTCATTGCTATGGTAAAAATACGTTTTTCGAACATATAGGGGAGGGTGGCCTAAAGCGGGTAGGTAGCCCAAAGCGGGTAACGGCCCTTATATGGATATGTTATATATTAGCTGAAATTTATATATTTATTTACAATGCCAGTATCCAGCCCTATTGATGTCATATTACTTTTGACACCTAAGTGGCTTAATAACGTCAAAAAATTAAAAAACAAAAAATTTAATAATTTTGTAAAATGTTTGAAATTAATTTAACTTCAATTGCTACTAAAACCCTTCACATTAACCCATTTTTTATACTGGGGTTTTCTTTTACATTAAACTAGTTTTATTATTTGACTAAATATTTTAATATCCATCCATTATTTTTTACGTTAATGTATCAAAACCAAGAAATGTGTGTTTGGGCAAAGCGGGTAGGTACCCTCTTTGCTTGTACCAGAAGGAGTAATTTTATTATAATTGATAGAAACGAGTTGATATGAATAAATTGGTATTACAAATAAGTGATTTAAAGCGTTGAAGCAATTAAGATTTAAAAACAATGGTAAACCAAAGTAATATTAAAATTGGAACAAATTAGCAGTTATAATATGAAAATGCTTAATATTACTTAATACTAATGTTACTGTCAAGAACATGTCAAGTGTAGATAATTTTTTTCAAAGGTTTTGATTAATCCGATTGGTTTATGAGAGCCTACCCGCTTTAGGCCCCACTGTCGGGCAAAGCGGTTAATTTCTGACATTTTATATTTTTGAATTAATTTCTACAATTAAAGCAAAAATGTAATTATTTCTTTTTATAAAATTAAAGTTTAATAATTGTATTACATAAATCTAAAAAAGAAACACTTTTTTTTAGCCGAAGTGGTTCATATTAATCGATGAACCTTAACCTACCCGCTTTAGGCCACCTTCCCCTAAGCAATATTTACTGAAATAAATTGAATTTGTTGATTGTAAAGAAAGTTTAATTTACAAAATTCAATGAATACGAAGATATGTGCGCATTCGAGCGAAAAGTGGCACATTTTCGAGCGAGGGAGGCAAATAAAGCGCGACGCGGAGCGGCGCGCTTCATTTTCCCGAGATCGGAAATGTGCCACTTTTCGCTCGAATGTGCACACTCGGTTTTAAGCTCGATTACCAAAAGTCCCGTTTTAACAAAAAAAAATTGGTCGTGTCAGTTATACCCCACCTAGTACACGGAAGGTTAAAATATTTCGAAGATTACATTTAGGAAGTTTATAATATTTCGAGCCATAAAAAAATTTATGAACTGCAGTTAAAAATTACAAACAGCCTTGGATTGCTTAATCACATTCTTACAAACAAACGTGCTTTAAGTTCGATATTCTAATCCAGCGATAAAATAAGTTTACGTCTATCCGAAATGTTTTAGGTAAGCGAACTTTTGGAAATGCTGGGTCTCGAAGAATGCCACCACACTCTGACCGGACGTCTTTCGGGCGGCCAAAGAAAAGATTGGCGATAGCTTTGGAATTGATCAGTAATCCGCCTATTTTATTTTTGGATGAACCTACGACGTGAGTACTTTAATCCCTAATCTAGAATTAATCTTATTTCTAACCAGTTTCTTTTTTAAAATTTAATTTAATATCAAAAGTCAATTGTGTGATAAATTTTACGAGTGGGCATTGTTATTATTTTATTATTATTATGTTTTTGAAAGGCGCCTATAGATCATTGAGAATGTTTCATATTTTGGAGCGAGCTTGTGGATTATTTATCAAGGTTTTTTAATTTCATAAAGTTCAATGGTGCAAACCTCTTACAATTTCCTTTTTGGGTTAATTAATGGAGGCGATTTTAGTTTTCTGCTTTAATACTCAATAAAATATGGTGCATCTTTGAAAAGTGGACGAAGCACACGAAAATTGGTTGAAATTAAATATTATGGAAGCACACATGGTTTTATTAATATTGAGGCTTCGTGAATATGCCATACGAAATGTTATAAGTAATAATTTTACAATTTCCGGTAATTGTTTAACGAAAGTTGTATTTCCTTCTGAAATAGTACGTTCTGATTGTTCTTTTTGTAATGTCAGTGAGTAAATATCCGTGTGCGATTATTTAAACAATGAAAAATTTTAATTTGAATACAGAAATAATAACAGAATTTATTTTAAGTTCTATAATTACTTTTTAAATATATTTAAATCAAGCAAAGCCTGTTACAAAACTTCTATACCACATCGTTAATTAATTGATAGATATTATAAAATAATTTAATCTTTTAATTTGATTATGTATTAAATATCATGTTATTTATTGAAACCTCCAAATTTTTAAAGTGCGATATTTGAGTTTCTTAAAACGAAAGATGAAATGATTATTTTTGTTATTCCTTTTATTAATTGATATTTTAAAACTTTAATTTAAATAATACAAAATAAGATTAAAATTAACACATATTAATTTTTGAAGGTATCTCAATTGGAGCCTTGAAGTTATTTTTATAATTTCGTAAAATTAAAGCACAAGTCTAAATATTTAACCCCAACTTTCTCAAATATTTTAAATAGTACGCCTATGCTTCTTTCAGCCAAAAAAACCGTCAATTCCAAATCGTATTTAAAAATCGATTCACCGATAAGTGAGCTACAATTTTTTTAGTGTTCAATTTTGTTGTTAAAATAAATCTAAATCTTCAACTCATTATTACTCAAAAAATTAACATTGTGCCCTACGCCCATTTTGCACGTATCTTGTGGGGAAAAGCGTCAGGATTCTAAATCTGGCTCGTTTTTAACGATTGGAACGAAAATAGGAGAGCTATTACTCTATTACGCGTCAAAGTGTAAATTTTGCAAGATTTTTAGTGTTCACTGTCGAAATAAAATAACGTGTGGCACTTTCACCCTTCAAAAATATCAAATGGTAACTGTATGGTTCATTAAGCTCATCCGACGCCAAAAAGGCCGACGACTTTAAATCTGCAAAGTTTTTAAAGATCGGTTCACAAATAACCGAGCTACAATTTTGTTCATTTTCAAGGAGGATATTTTTTGCTAATATAACGTAAGAAAATAAAAATATATCTTTGGATATGTTGTAACTAAAAAATTGTTTGTCTCGTTAGCGGACCAAAATTGGTCCGGCTTCTACAAACATACAAAACGTAATCAAACTTAATAAACTGAATATAAACAAATCTACTTCGATGACTTATTTTTAAATAAATTGCATTGTGATCCGAGAGATTTTTCATTTTTCCTGATGCAGTGCCATATTATACGAGCCCAGTAGTATTTTCAATACTACAAAATATCACTCTGCTATTTGTGAACGTACTTGAAATTTTTATAAACTGAAATCATCAACCTTTTTATCATAAAATAGTCTCAAAAATCAATGAAGCATCGTTTAAGATTTTTAAAACCTTAAATAAATTACACAAGTAGTCTTGAAATTTTCATGAAGTGCGATTGAATAAATTTGATCAAAAAAAAACTAAATCTTAAGAATCTTCAATCGTGCAAAGAAACCAAATAAGGAAATAATGATTAGATAAGGTGCTAAATAGCTTTAAATGCATTCTTATATACATAAATACCGACCACACCTTGAATTTTTTTTTCAATTTGAAGTTCTCAGAATTGTGAGTAGTTATTGTTCCTTTTTTGCATAGCAGAAGTGTTTGTTTCAAAATCATTAGGAATTTCCTCGTTTTTTCGCTACTCGCAATTTATTCAACATTATTAATAATAATGATTATATTTTAATTATCAATCAACCATTATTCTTATCTCGCAAAACATAAAATCGTCAATTAAAACATCATACTTCCTATCAAACTGCTGTTAATTGTTAAAGACGTGCGTGTTTTGCTTTATATGCATATCTAAGATTAATTTCTTTGGTTTTTGCAATTTATAAATATCAATAATAAAGTTAAATTATACCTTAACCTTCCGCATACTAGGTGACTAAATGTTACATGGCATACTAGATGGGGTTTGCCATACCCCGAAAATAAAATGAAATAAAATCCACAAAATTGTACTTAATGACAGTTAAATGATAAGAAATAAGGTACTTGCGGATAATAAGGCCTGTCGGCTAATAAGGCCTAATTAACAAATATCGTATTTAAAATAACCGCTTTGGCTTAATAAAATAATTCGCACGGTATTAGGGCACTAATAAGGTGCAATTCATAAAAAAATTTATAAGCATTAGCAACTGCTTATTCACATTGCTTTAAGATTTAAAAATTCGTGGAACTATGGCTTAGGTATAACAGGAGTGATGTACCTAGACCCGTCTCATGAAAAGTATATATTTATTATTTATTTTTAGATTATACGAACTATTAATGTTCTTCTTTGATATAACACTAAAATTGTGTCGAAAATTAAAAAAACATTTCTAGTATACTGAAATTTAACTATTCAAAAACTTAAAAAAATTTTAACGTTTGATTTGACTTTCTAGGCATATTATCTGAAGCAAAATAAAATAAAATAAAGAAGAATATATAACAAATATACTCTTACATTTTTATTTATTACACGTTGATCCTAGAGTCAAGATACAACTGATCGACAATGACCGAGGTACATCACACCGGCCCTTGGTGCTTAATCATCACAAGAACAAAATTAAAGATTATTTTGTGTTAAAATCAGACTACTACTATGCAAACGTTAATAAATAATCTTCCCGCTTACGATAAGTCATTATTAGGTAATAAAAATTATGTCAGTGGATTATATTAATGACTTTGAGTGCGCTAATGACTGTTAGGAGAGGCAATTTGTAATTTTTTTTAAAAATTTCTTTCCAATTGCTGTACTCAGGTATTTATTAAACTTAGTTATCAAATATATTATGTCCAGTTTGATTACTTAAATTTTTTAAAGCTGTGGGCTTTATTACCCTTCAGTAGTGTAATAAGGTCTACCGGCAAGGTTTTTAAAAATGTTAATTTTTGGTTTGTTTATGGTGAAAGTTGCCATTTTTCCTTTATATTTTATAGTAACTAAAAAATCTTAAAAATGATTACTATTAAAACCTGTTGATTAAATTCGATGTTTTTTCATTTAATTTCTAATTTCCTTTAGTTAGGCCTTATTATATGCAGTTACCTTACATTTTTTGAATATAAAATCGATATTTACTAAATTAAATTAAAACTTTTGATTTGAAAGAGCGCACGGTAAATTATACTAATATAATAAACACGAGGATGTGCGCATTCGAGCGAAAAGTGGCACATTTCCGAGCGAGGGAGGCAAATGAAGCGCGACGCGGAGCGGCGCGCTTCATTTTCCCGAGATCGGAATGTGCCACTTTGAGCTCGAATGTGCACACTCGGTTTTAAGCACCATTCACAATAATTTAGGCCCATAAGTTGGACGAAAAAGCAGTTGAATAATTTTAATCGTTTCTACTCACTCGCACTGACAAGATTGTAATATCTTTTCGCTTCCTTCCACTCATTGCTATGGTAAATACATTTTTTGAATATAAAATCGATATTTACTAAATTCAATTAAAATTTTTGATTTGAAAGAGCACACGGTAAATTATACTAATATAATAAACACGAGGATGTGCGCATTCGAGCGAAAAGTGGCACATTTCCGAGCGAGGGAGGCAAATGAAGCGCGACGCGGAGCGGCGCGCTTCATTTTCCGAGATCGGAATGTGCCACTTTGAGCTCGAATGCACACTCGGTTTTAAGCACCATTCACAATAATTTAGGCCAATAAGTTGGACGGTAAAGCAGTTGAATAATTTTAATCGTTTCTACTCACTCGCACTGACAAGATTGTAATATCTTTTCGCTTCCTTCCACTCATTGCTATGGTAAATACATTTTCAAATATAAAATCGATATTTACTAAATTGAATTAAAATTTTGATTTGAAGGAGCGCCCGTAAATTATACTAATATAATAAATACGAGGATGTGCGCATTCGAGCGAAAAGTGGCACATTCCGAGCGAGGGAGGCAAATGAAGCGCGACGCGGAGCGGCGCGCTTCATTTTCCCGAGATCGGAATGTGCCACTTTGAGCTCGAATGTGCACACTCGGTTTTAAGCACCATTCACAATAATTTAGGCCAATAAGTTGGACGTAAAAGCAGTTGAATAATTTTAATCGTTTCTACTCACTCGCACTGACAAGATTGTAATATCTTTTCGCTTCCTTCCACTCATTGCTATGGTAAATACATTTTTCAAATATAAAATCGATATTTACTAAATTGAATTAAAATTTTTGATTTGAAGGAGCGCCCCGTAAATTATACTAATATAATAAACACGAGGATGTGCGCATTCGAGCGAAAAGTGGCACATTTCCGAGCGAGGGAGGCAAATGAAGCGCGACGCGGAGCGGCGCGCTTCATTTTCCCGAGATCGGAATGTGCCACTTTGAGCTCGAATGTGCACACTCGGTTTTAAGCACCATACACAATAATTTAGGCCAATAAGTTGGACGTAAAAGCAGTTGAATAATTTTAATCGTTTCTACTCACTCGCACTGACAAGATTGTAATATCTTTTCGCTTCCTTCCACTCATTGCTATGGTAAATACATTTTTCAAATATAAAATCGATATTTACTAAATTGAATTAAAATTTTTGATTTGAAGGAGCGCCCCGTAAATTATACTAATATAATAAATACGAGGATGTGCGCATTCGAGCGAAAAGTGGCACATTTCCGAGCGAGGGAGGCAAATGAAGCGCGACGCGAAGCGGCGCGCTTCTTTTTCCCGAGATCGGAATGTGCCACTTTGAGCTCGAATGCGCACACTCGATTTTAAGCTCGATTACCAAACGTCCCGTTTTAACAAAAAAAAAAATTGTTCACGTTAGTTATACCCCACCTAGTAACACGGAAGGTTAATACATAGTTATTAATTTTTTTTGTATTTCAGAGGTTTGGACAGTTTGTCATGCAGTCAGTGCGTTTCATTATTGAAAAGATTGGCACAAGAAGGCCGAACGATCATCTGTACAATACATCAACCCTCAGCTTTAATCTTCGAAATGTTTGACCAATTATATGCTTTGGCGTACGGAATGTGCATTTATCAAGGTCCTGCATCGGGCCTGGTGCCGCATCTGGCCAGCGTCGGATTACAGTGTCCTTCTTATCACAATCCGGCCGATTTTCGTAAGTACCTTTAGAAAAACGACTTTTGCAAATTAAAACCGATTATAATTCTGATCGCAGTAATGGAAGTGGCTATTGGGGAGTACGACTATGATCTCAAAAAACTTTCCAGTATTTCAACTAACTTCAAGACTGCCGAAAGTGCGAAAACTAACGCGAATGCCAAAGGTAAAGCTTTCGTCATTTTAAATTGTAATTTATGTAACGGCCGTCCTATTATTATAATTTTTTTCCATTTAAAAAAGAAACTGTAAGTCTCCCGTCTAATTATCGTGTTAAAAATGATTTGGTTTATTAAACTTTCAAATTGTTTAACAAGCCGTTTAATGACCCCGCAATTAAATGTTATGAAACGAAATGTAATTTCGCAGAAAAAGAA
The DNA here is from genome assembly GCA_036325965.1 of Sinopyrophorus schimmeli. Lineage (NCBI taxonomy): Eukaryota > Metazoa > Arthropoda > Insecta > Coleoptera > Elateridae > Sinopyrophorus > Sinopyrophorus schimmeli. The sequence goes on from JARFIZ010000033.1 coordinate 53,609, forward strand.
TCACTTGCCAACAACGCCTTCAGTGGTGCCAGTATCGAGGATATAGTGGAGGAAACATCCCCTAAGCCCGCATCGGTATTAATGCAATTCATTTTGTTGTACAAAAGGAACGTGGTGTGCGCTCGAAGGAATTATGTAAGTATTTAAACAGTTTGAGATTAGGTATATATATATATTAGAAATTTTGTTTATATAAATTGTTACTTATGTAAATTTTTCTTGTGTGCAGCTGTATTTGGTGAACAGATTAGCGGCTCATATTTTAATTGGTTTCCTGTTTGGATACTTGTATCGAGGAGTCGGTAAAGGGGCCAATACGGCCCTAGCCAATTACGTCTATTTGTATGGAACCCTTTTGCTAATTGTTTATACTGGTAAAATGTCAGTCACCTTGTCTTGTAAGTATATAATTTTCAGAAGCCTCAGATAATGATTAATTGATTTACATACAATTATGATTAGTTTTTTTTGCTCGATGTAGTGTTTACATACAGATTTACAAACTTTGTGCATTCTGCCTTTAGCTTTTTTCATATTTGATTGATTAAATAAATAAAAGTTTGTGAATTTTAAAAGAAAGTACAGTAAAATCTCTTGTGGCGACCATCTCCATAAGGAAACCAACTCTAATAGCAGGCAGTACCTATGCTTCAGAACAGATATACCGTAATTTAATTCTTATTATAAAGCCATAGGGGGATAAGCATGGTAAAAATGCCTTTTGTACACTGATAAAAAAAGTATCTTCATTCAAGAAAAATATTCTTGATCCAAGAAAATTATTTTGAAGAGAACTAGTTATCTTGCTTCAAGAATTTCTTGTCTTGAATTCATTTTTTCTTGGATGGAGAGGTCGATTCACTCCGATCGATAACATTTTAAACTTGGTTCAAGACTATATTATCTTCGATCGATACAAGTGAATTCTTCCTTCAAAAATTATTTATTGTTGATTCAAGAACAATTTTTTTTATTTAGAATGTTATAAGTTTAAGTCAGAAAAAAACTTAGAATTAAAGAAATTTTTGTTTCATTGTATGCCGAAAAATATTTATACCTTATATTTTATTAATACAGTCGCCAACATCTTGAACCAATGTTACCGTCTATCTTAATCCAAGAGAAAGAAATTCTTGGCCGAAGTTGTATATATCTTATTTGAAAACAACCAAGTTCCTTGATTCAAGAACCAATTTCTTAAGTTAAGAGAATTGAACTACTTAAAACAAGAATGACATTTTGAAGAAAACATATTTCTTGAATCAAGTCATTTTTTTTATCAGTGTAGCTATCTTAATGATATTCTATGCATATGTAGACACTATAAAAATATAAAGATCCTGGAAATTTTAGACCTTCATCTATATCAGTTTCTTCAAATAGTTGAAATAAGTAAAAATTGGAAAATAATTTTTTTCTTTGGATTGAGTGAATCAATTATTTTGAAAATTTAGTATATTATGCAGGCCATAGAAAGCTTTTACAGATACTATGGACTAATTTTTAGCTTAATAAATTGATGGTCAAAAAAATTATTTTCTCTTACTTTTTCAATTTCGATTATGATACTTTTAGAGCAAAATTATGATTCCATCATTTTTACATGTCTTATAAGACCTATAATCACTCAGACTTTTTTTTTAAATTTTCTTAATGGTACGCCATAGTTAAAAAAAATCAAACCTATTTTTATTATCAAAAAATCGAATTTTTCAATAAATTCTACCTAAATAACTACAAATTATACTATGATTATTACATAATGATATAAAAAGGAATTCTTAGACCAATACTAACTTATGCATGTCCAATCTGGAGCAACACATCAAAAACGTCTATGAATAAACTTAAAAAAATGCAGAACAAAGTGCTCCGAATCGCAATCAACTGTCCGTGGTTCGTCCGTAACACCCAAGTTCATAGTGAATTAAATGTCCCCCTAATTACCGACTTCGTCAATAAAATCACAGTGAAGTTTTTTCACAATCTTGTATCTTGTTCAAGTGCTAGCAAACTAAGTCGCGGCCAAAAAGACATTCACACGCGCCTTAAGCGCAAACTCCCACAGGACCTAATCTAAAGGATGTATTTAAATTCAACTGTCTTGTTAGTTTTGTATAGTTTCTTGTTTTTGTTATTTTTCTTTTTGCAACTGAGCCGTGTATTGCATACTATTTTGCAGAGCCAGCTATAATAAATTTAAAAAAAAAGACTTTTTGAAGAGACCGATATAGATTAAGGTGTAAAATTTTCAGAATCTTTATATTTCCATAGTGTCTACATATCCATAGAATATGATTACGATATTTACAAAACGCAGATTTACCATGCTTATCCGCCTATGGCCTTTGTCTCTAAGACGACCACTCTCTAACCCGACCGCGATGGTTCATTGCGAGACCGCTACTTTTCAAAATTACTTAAACTTGAAAATTTTGTATAAATAATAGCTGTAAAATCGGGCATATTTATGATTCTAAGCCTGATTGACATTTTAATTCTTTCATAGTCTGTAAAGTAAAAAAATCTGCAGGCTTTTCGAAACATTAGTAATTTTACATACTGACCGGTTTTTGCAAAATGATTTCTTATAAGAAAGCTCTAGAATAATAGAACACCCAGTTTTAAGCATGATTCACAATAATTTAGGCCAATAAATTAGACGAAAAAGCAGTTAAATAATTTTAAACGTTTCCTCTCACTCGCACTGACGAGATTGTCGTATCTTTTCGCTCCCTTCCACTCATTGCTATGGTAAATATATTTTTTCAACATAAAATCGATATTTACCAAACTAAATTTAATTTTTCGATTTGAAAGAGTTAGGGATAAATTAGGCAAATCTAATAAATACGAAGATGTGCGCATTCGAGCGAAAAGTGGCACATTTCCGAGCGAGGGAAGCAAATGAAGCGCGACGCGGAGCGGCGCGCTTCATTTTCCCGAGATCGGAATGTGCCACTTTGAGCTCGAATGTGCACACTTGGTTTTAAGCTCGATTCACAATAATTTAGACCAATAAGTTGCTCGAAAAAGCAGTTGATTAATTTTAATCGTTTCCTCTCACTCTCACTGACGAGATTGTCGTATATTTTCGCTCCCTTCCACTCATTGCTATGGTAAATATATTTTTCCAACATAAAATCGATATTTACCAAACTAAATTTAATTTTTTGATTTGAAAGAGTTAAAGATATAGTAGACAAATGTAAGAAGTACAAAGATGTGCACATTCGAGCGAAAAGTGGCACATTTCCGAGCGAGGGAAGCAAATGAAGCGCGACGCGGAGCGGCGCGCTTCATTTTCCCGAGATCGGAATGTGCCACTTTGAGCTCGAATGTGCACACTCGGTTGTAAGCACCATTCACAATAATTAACTTACTTCCTAAATAATACTACTTTATTTATAATAAATTTGATTTGATAAATACCTTTACAAAAGACCAATTCGAGCAAGAACCGACGCCGGTCGTGTAAGAGAGGTTTTACTGTATTATAATAACGAGAATTTAATTGTAATGTATCATTCATTGTTTTCCCTTTTACTTTCTAAAATAATTTTATAAAATTACTGAGATTATTTGAAAAGAGGACGGATTGCAATTTCATTAATTGCCTCCATATCTAAAATTGTTTGTTTTAAACTTATAATGTCACGTTGATAAACTGAATGTGAAGTAAGTTTAATTTTGTACGTTTTCTAAAAGCAATTTTGAGATGGATTTCCGTATTTAATATTAAATAATAACTTTCTTGTTAAATAGAACTTTATACATTTTCTATGCCCAATGATGAGTTTTTATCTTTAATACATTTTTATGAAGAATAATGCGATCAAAATTACATTTTTTTAAGTTAATCGAAAATTAAGATATAGAATCACATTTCCGACATGCAAAGTTTGTAAAAAAGTAAAAGTTAATTTATAAATGCTTATTATTTTGATAATTGGATGTTGAAACTTGATTGGCTCAGTTTGAATTAAATGTTAAGTTATTTTACAATAATATTTTCATTGAAGCAAATGGTAAATATCAAAAATTATATTTTAATTTTTTTTTTTTAGTTCCTTTGGAAATGAAGATCCTTATAAGAGAATACTTTAATCGATGGTATAATTTAACACCGTATTTGTTGTCAGTTGTTCTTCTAGAAATACCTTTTCAAGTAAGTTTATTTATGTATCATAAATAATTGTAAATAAAACCCTATTATTAAGATTATTTTTATAAGGGTGGTCTACTATTAAGTATTGCTTTCTTTTTTAACAAAATTATTCTGACAATGTTCGTAATTATAATAACTTTGCCTTTGGGGTTTTTAAACAAAAACCCAAAAGAAGAATTAAAGAAATTAAAGCTTTCTTAATTTCATGATCTTTCTTTCCTGAATGTTTGATGATTATAATTAAGAACTGTTATTCGAATTGAATAATAAGATAAACGTGCAAAGCAATTAAAATAATTCTAAACCATAAAAGCATTCGGCTCTTATTGTTAGTTCAACAAATATTTGTTTTAATATTATTAACTTTATTTAATTTTAGTTTAAAAACAAATTAATTAATTATAATCAGTGATGATATTCAAATTATTAAATAATGGTTTACTCTTTTTAATAAAAATACTAAATATTTTAATTTATGTTTTCGACCAGTTTCCTTTTCTTTTTGGTAACTTGAAAAATAAAAAGGGTGTTTATAAATTTAATTTCTAAGGTTTTTTTACATAAGGGTAGTTTATTTTAGACAAGAATGAATTGGATTGAGATCACCTCAAACTTTTTTAGATAAAACATTTCAAAAAATCTTGACTATGAGAATCAAATAAATAGAACAAATGATCATTTTAAATTATTTATAAAAATACACATTTTATATGTATTTAGTTTTTAAATTAATATATTATTAAAAAATAGTGTTGGGAAAAAAAGTAAGAAGCAGTAAACTGATTTTAAAGTATCTTTTTGAAACATGTAATATATGTTAACAATTCCAATTATTAAAAATTGAAATGATAGTGGACTTCTTAAATTGTTATTAACCGAAATCTCGATTAAAATCGTATTAATCTGAATTTTGCGTTATTTTCAACAATTAATTCATACAAATTATATGTTTTCAAAAAGAGCAATTTTTTAAATTACAAATCAAATCAAAGAATCTATAAATAAAATTTACTTTACAGAACTACTTATTTTTAACTTTTAACTCTTTTTTAGTAATATATAATTTATATAAATTAATCTTGATATTTAATATAAAATGTAAATTTAAAAAAACTAAAATAATTGAGTTTTCATAAGTCTGCTGTTGTTGTAGCGCAATATAATTATTTTATTTTTTCTCTTTTCGACCATTAAAGAAAATTTCATTTATTTACCATAATCACCTGAATAACACCACTGATTGTAACAATAATATATAAAAAAACGAAATTTTACGTTAAAATTTTTAGTTAAAAATTAAACATATTTTGTTGAGTTTAACAGCTTATTAAAAATTATAAAAGTTTGGGTCTTTAAAAATTTGCTTTTTGTTTATTGCAACATTGTTTATAATTGTTTATACCATATTACAATACAAATTTAATCTTATAGACCAATTTCATAAGTTTAAGACAAAAAGCTCAGCTTCTCAAGAAAGTTGTTTATGTATTTCCAATTTAAATTTTAATTAAAAAAAATATATACGTAAATGATTAATTTGTACATTGAAAAATATCATTTTGATATTTCTAAATACTTATTTTAATTGTTTACAACAAAATTTAAATTATTTTTTCATTAAGGTTAATTGGAATTTATTTTTAGCTACAAATTAATCAATTTTTATTGAGTTTAATAATTTATAAGAGAATTATTGTAATTTTGGGATAAAAAATTTGAGTTTTGTTTATTACAAGATTGATTATAATTGTCTATAGCATAATTTAATACATATTAAACTGTATAAACAAATTTCAGAAGTTTAGACCAAAAAGCTCTACTCTTCACAATACTCATTATTTTAAAGCTTAAATTTAATTGAAAAAAATTCAATTCTTTAGTTTTTGCATTAACAATAATTTTTTTATACAACTAAATATTTATTGAAGTTGTTTACAACAATTTTTAACTTGTATTTGGCTTTAAAATTAATTGGTAGTAATTTTCAGCTAAAAATTAATCATTTTTTATTGTGTTTAACGGTCTCTAAGAAAATTATAGAAATCGCGGGTTTAAAAATTTAGTTATTGTTTATTACAAGATTGATTTTAATTGTTTACAACTTATTTTAATACATATTAAACTAATTGTGCAATTATTTGTAGATTATGTGTGCTTGGAGTTACATAGCCATAAGCTATTGGTTAACAGAACAACCCCTCGACTTCAGATTGTACTTGTTCGTATTATTCTGCACGTTAAGTACTCTATGTGCTCAAGCCTGGGGCTACTTCATCGGAGCTACAACCCCAATCAAGGTACTTCCAATATACCTTATCTAAATAAATCAAACGTTGCTAACACAAGTTAATTTTACAGATTGCAGTATTTATTGGACCCGTACTGGCTTGCTTATTTTCAGTTTTTGGATTTTGTATAAGATACTACGACACCCCAATTTTGTTCCGGTGGATGTTCCACGTCAGTTATTACAGGGCAGGTTTTCAAAGCGTCGTCTACGGAATGTATGGGCTAAATAGGACGGATCTCGAGTGTCCCGAAGAAATGCTTTATTGCCATTACAAACAGCCCACTAAGCTACTAAAAGAAATGGGCATCGACCATTTAAATTTAGCTTCAAACATTTCATTAATTGTTGTTATTAGTATTATTATGCATGCCCTCACTTATTTGTCTATTTGGTTGAAATTGAATAGGCGATAAGTTTGTAAAGGGATTATAAAAAAAACAATATTGATTATGTGATATTATTGTTAATCTTTAGAAATGTTATTATTCTTCTATTCTTAGCAAAACAACTATTATGAGTATTTTATTTTTGGTAAGATATTTTAAGCGGTAGGAAGGCCAAAGATGTTATTAGGGAATATTTCTTTTGTAACATCAAATAGGTACTTAAATCACAATAAGAGTTTTTAGATGTGTATATCTAGTAATTTTTATAGAAATCTACAAATCATAAAATCTATTGAGGAGTTTCTAAATAATAATGGTGTTTGATCAGTTTTTTTAAATAGTGACTAGTCAAATATTAAACTGTATGTAATAAATTATTTATAAATATAAACAGTATTTTATTTAATCAAAAAATTTAATTAAAAGCAATTTTTATAAGGCATTGAACAGTTTTCGTATTTAGCATTAGACAACCCGCATAATCAATATGAAATCTTGAACTGTAGTTTGAATTTTGAAAAATTACAGTTTAATATAATAATTTTATTTTAGTTAGAAGAATAAATAAGGTGTATGTACAACTTTAAACAATACATTCACTAAAATAAATAATCCACAAAATTAAATAGTTAAATTTTGAGTTTTGATCTTTTTAAAAATAAAATGGTTTGTTTTTCATTAATGGCATAAAAGCAATTCTATATTTAGAAAACGCGAAAATACAATTTGTGGCCACCACTTTAATGAATCCAAGATAAACAAGGAAAATGTAAAAGATTTATAGGCCGAACGTATTCAACTTCTTCCATCATTTAAATTCTCAGTTTCCCACGTCAAATTGCTATTTGACTTCTGCCCCAACGTAGGATGAGTCGGTAGCCGTTTCTTGATTTGCTATGATAAGGTTACTGTCTTGGCTTGATTGCTTTAAAAATTATGTCGAATTACACGTATATTGTATGTATGTATAACACTACATCGAAGCAAAATGATACTTAAAGAAAATCTTGAGCAAACCTATTTTTTTTCTGAATAATTGTATTCATTTATATTATTTAATAATGTGTGAGAATTTATTTTAATGGTAATTTTTCTAAAAAGCATTTGTAACAAATGCATAATATAATTTTTGCGTAAAAGTTCCACAAGAAATATTTGACGTTCTCTTTCTGGAGATTTGTGTTAATCTAAATATATATTTTGATAGTAATTTTTGTTAAAAAGTGTAAAAATAATAAATTTTAGTAATTTATAATAACAATTCAAAAAATAATTGAGGTATGAAAGTTTTAAGTTAAAAAAATCTTAAAGTGGTGCATTTTTAATAATCTCAATTAAAAGCGAAAAATTATCTGAAAACCTACTTGGCCAATTTTAATAATTTTTTATTCCGTTATTTAAGACACAAATACAAGCAGAACTTTTTAATTTTACTTTTGTAGCCCTATACAAAAATTTGTTATAAGCAAATATCAATCAATCGATTTCTTCAACGTTTCAATATTTTTTTAAATTAAATCTAAGCTCAAAATAAAGATCATAGTTCAAAATAGTTATACAAAGTGTTCCAGTTTAAAAATTCCAAATGTTGAAACTTTTTAAATAAAGACAGAGAATAATCAGTTTAAATTGTATTGGTTTTTATTATTTTACAAAGCAAGAAACGCAAATTTATTTCAAAAACTACTTGTCCAATTATAATAATTTTTTTATCTCGTTATCTAAGAGAAAAATACAAGCAGACTTTTTGAATTTTGCTTTTGTAACTCTATACAAAAATTTAATATAAGCAAATATCAATCCATTTCTTCAACGTTACAATTTTTTTTAATTAAATCAAAATTTAAATAAAGATCCCATTTCAAAATAATTATACAAACCCATTCACATTAAAAATTCCAAATTTTGAAACTTCTTAAATAAAGACAGAATTCTCCGCTTATTAGTTTTTATTATTTTACAAAGCAAGAAGCGCAAATTTATTTCAAAAGCTACTTGTGCAATTATAATAATTTTTTATTCCGTTATTAAAGACAAAAATACAAGCAGACCTTTTTAATTTTACTTTAGTAACTCTACACAAAAATTTATTATAAGCAAATATCAATTAATCGATTTCTTCAACGTTTCAATAATTTTTTAAATTAAATTGAAACTCAAAATAAAGATTTCATTTTAAAATAGTTATACAAAACGTTTCAGTTTAAAAATTCCTAATTTTGAAACTTGTTAAATAAAGACAGAGAATAATCAGCTTAAATTGAATTAGTTTTTATTATTTTCTAAAGCAACAAGCGCAAATTTATTTCAAAAGCTACTTGTGCAATTATAATAATTTTTTATTCCGTTATTTAAGACAAAAATATAAGCAGACTTTTTTAATTTTGCTTTTGTAACTACACAAAAATTTATTATAAGCAAATATCAATCAATCGATTTCTTCAACGTTTCAATAATTTTTTTAAAATTAAATTCAATCTCAAAATAAAGATCCCATCTTAAAACAGTTATACAAAGCCTTTCAGGTTAAAAATTCCAAATTTTGAAACTTGTTAAATAAAGATAGAGAATTCTCAGCTTAAATTGTATTAGTTTTTATTATTTTCTAAAGCAAGAAGCGCAAATTTATTTCAAAAACTACTTGTGCAATTATAATAATTTTTTATCCCGTTATTTAAGACAAAAATACAAGCAGACCTTTTTAATTTTACTTTTGTAACTCTACACAAAAATTTCTTATAAGCAAATAGGTATCAATCGTTTACATTTTTCAAAGAATTCTCTTGATGCTCCAATAAACGTTTTCAAAATTAAATCCAAACTCAAAGTAACTACCTATGTTTTTATTTCAAAATAATTGTAAAAATCGATAATTAGAAATTCTAAATTTGCAAAGTTGCTAAATAAAACCCACAAGAAATAACAAAGCAGTAATTTTCCATAATTTTTATTCGAAAAAATTTTATCCCTAAATCTCAATATTTTTAACAAGTTATTCACGATCAAAATGTAAGAAAAACTTTTGAAATTTAGCACAAACTTTTGGTTTGAACAAATCCTAAAAATGAATGGTTCCACCTTTCAAAATAATCCTATAAACTTATTAAACGAATCATTAAACGTTATGTCTACTCACGTATGCATATAAAAAGAAGCCTAATAAATTTTACAAAAAAAAAACGTAAACGGTTTAACATTCCCCAAGTGGAGCAGCTTTTTGCCAAACGCATCCAATTAAAAAAAAGGAACAAAATTACGAACGATTCGTCACCGTCTACAATTCGAGCTTTAAATAAGAAAACCTCACGTAGATTATCCCTTCTCGTCGCTTACAGCACAGAAATAATGCTAACTGTGCTGGGCATGATAAGATAAAAAAAATACACCGAGCGGGGACCCGCTTGATAGTATCCGCGCATTCGAGCCGCAGAAGACGTAGTAGCAAAAGCACGGCTCGAGAAAGTGTCCCTCTCGGCCAGTCCACAAAACACACGCACAATGGACGGGCATTCTTCGCAGGCAGTGGGAAAACTAAAGTTTCAAAAACGGCCCGACTCCCTCAAAATCGAACTGTTGACAATTCCCGAAAGTACGGTGCCCGTCCACTTCGAACGGCCCAACAACAAACACGAACTTAATGTGGGATTTAAAAATCTATCGTACAGTGTGCAGGAAGGCATTTTTCACAGAAGTAAGTGCTCGCATTTTTATTTATTATTTTTAATTAGAGTGTAGCCCTAGAGCAAGTGCGTTAGTGTTTGCGTGTGTTGGACGACGAGTTTGTTGAACTTTTTGTACGCCCATTTCGTAAAATATGTAAATATACAGTTCTGTGGCTGAAAAGAGGAACGTATGGTGTTAAATGTCTTTGGTTTTTTGGACGCCCAATCGGTTCGAAAGTAATTTGGGCATAATTCGTACGAGACAATGGTAGATGGTCGAATAAAGAAAAAAATGCGACAAAAACAACCTTGTAAACAAACCACAGCTGTTTTAAATGGGATTCGATGTCCGCTAGTAAAGGCGAAAAAAAAGGTAAAAAGCGATACACGTGCGTAACCTCATAACAAAGACGCAAAAGGAGACAAAGAGCCTGCATTCGTATCGACTCGAGCAAATACGTTGTATGCATCTAATATGCATCCTCATTATTTTTATTAAAATAAATGTTTGTTTTTAAAGGTTAATTACAATAGTCTTATTTTCGATATCTTCGTTTTTATTATGGAACGATTAGATAACTGTTAGTCGAAGATTAGTTTGAGAATTTCGAAGTTTTTGTGATTATGTTCTTTGTGATACAGCGCGTGGAGATATTTAGATGAAAATTATAAGCAGAAACTTAAATCTAGGTCATTCTAGTTATTCGTATTATAATGGTCAGTTTTGTGCAAAATTTTGAAGCAGCAATCGCCTAAGTTCGGACATCGAAGACTATTCAATTAATAATTTTAAATTTTGCCCCCTCACTATTAACTTTAAATTCAAAAAAATTTATGGCGGTTATTTATTTTTATTTTTTAATAACTTACAATTAGATTTATTATTATCACTTTAGAAGGATAATCAGAGTCAAGGGTGACAAAAATGAAAAGTTGGGTCCATGCTAGAAATACGATTCTATAATTTTGCGTTGAAGATTTTTTTTTATTAATTGAAATATAAAAATTTTCTTGGGCAGATTATAATGCTAAATGTAAAAAGTTGTTTTCTTTTTTTTTTTAATTTAAAAAATTGAATTTACGCAAGTAAATGTGGATTTGGGATTAAAAATGTGCCAATTTGAGCTTAACCTTCCGCATACTAGGTGACTAAATAAAAATAAAATTATATAAAATCTACAAAATTGTACTTTATGAGAGTTAAATGATAAGAAATGTATTTTAATCACCAATAATGAATAAGTTTAAGTAAAACACATATTTATTTATGCATTAGAATAGACTTTTATTAATGAAAATACAAAAACTTAACTTTTTCTTCAACTTATAAACTATGGAGTCTTTTCTTGAGTACTAAATTCAAATGACACGTGTCAATTACGATACCGAATATTAAGAAAACCTAAAAAGAATTTCATTCTTGCCTCCTTATTGAAATACAAATTAATATCACGGCAATTTCTTAATGATTTGCAATAATTTAGACCAATAAAATACACGAAAAATTAGTTGAATAATTTTTATCGGTCCTCTCACTTGCATTAACAAGATTATCGTATCTTCTCGCTCCCTTCCACTCATTTGCTATGGTAAATACGTTTTTCGGTTATAAAATCGATATTTACTAAATTTAATTAAACTTTTTGATTTGAAGGAGCGCCCCGTAAATTATACTAATATAATAAATACGAGGATGTGCGCATTCGAGCGAAAAGTGGCACATTTCCGAGCGAGGGAGGCAAATGAAGCGCGACGCGGAGCGGCGCGCTTCATTTTCCCGAGATCGGAATGTGCCACTTTGAGCTCGAATGTGCACACTCCGTTTTAAGCATGATTCACAATAATTTGGGTGACGAAAAATTAGTAAATCATTTTTATCGTTCCTTCTCACTCGTACTTATAAGTTTGTTGTATCTTTTTGCTCGTTCCCACTCATTGCTATGCTAAAAATACGTTTTTTGAACATATAATCGATATTTACAGAATTCAATTAAATTCGTTGATTGGAAAGAATGTTTAATATTCAATGAATACAAGGATGTGCACATTCGAGCGAAAAGTGGCACATTTCCGAGCGAGGGAGGCAAATGATGCGCGACGCGGAGCGGCGCGCTTCATTTTCCCGAGATCGGAATGTGCCACTTTGAGCTCGAATGTGCACACTCCATTTTAAGCATGATTCACAATCATTTTGGTGACGAAAAATTAGTAAATAATTTTTATCGTTCCTTCTCACTCGTACTTATAAGTTTGTTGTATCTTTTTGCTCGCTCCCACTCATTGCTATGCTAAAAATACGTTTTTTAAACATATAATCGATATTTACAGAATTGAATTAAATTCGTTGATTGGAAAGAATGTTTAATATTCAATGAATACAAGGATGTGCACATTCGAGCGAAAAGTGGCACATTTCCGAGCGAGGGAGGCAAATGAAGCGCGACGCGGAGCGGCGCGCTTCATTTTCCGAGATCGGAATGTGCCACTGAGCTCGAATGCACACTCGTTTTAAGCATGATTCACAATCATTTTGGTGACGAAAAATTAGTAAATAATTTTTATCATTCCTTCTCACTCGTACTTATAAGTTTGTTGTATCTTTTTGCTCGCTCCCACTCATTACTATGCTAAAAATACGTTTTTTGAACATATAATCGATATTTACAGAATTGAATTAAATTCGTTGATTGGAAAGAATGTTTAATATTCAATGAATACAAGGATGTGCACATTCGAGCGAAAAGTGGCACATTTCCGAGCGAGGGAGGCAAATGAAGCGCGACGCGGAGCGGCGCGCTTCATTTTCTCGAGATCGGAATGTGCCACTTTGAGCTCGAATGTGCACACTCGGTTTTAAGCTCTATTACCAAACGTTCCGTTTTAACAAAAAAAAATTGTTCACGTTAGTTATACCCCACTTAGTACACGGAACGTTCAAGTGTACATTCGACTTTTCGCCGCAATTTACAATAATCAAGTTATTCTTTAAAAATTTTAATTAATAATTACAGGACCGTATTTCTGTCAAGAACACAAACTCTTACAGTGCAATACCAAAATACTCTTAACAAACTTCATTATATGTACTATGTAAAAAAAATTGTTGTAGTATTTTTTTTATAACAACCTAAATTTACTCCTAACTCGAAAGATAGATACCAAAAAAAAAAACATTTTGAAATCTTGAATATCCTTTTGAAGCGATGAGAACTTTTCAGAAATTTTGAATAAACTTCTTCTGAATTTTGACTTATTTTTCGTTTAATCTGGGCTAAATGTGTATCTATAGAAAGTTAAATAGATTTTTGCAGACCATAGTTGGGCGACCGCTGCTTTATAAAGGATATCCTTATCCTATTTCCCCCTTTAATAAGCTACTCAAATAATTCTTATTACCGCAGAATAACAAATACAAAAAGGAGATTAAGCAACGCATAAACTTGTAGAATATGATACGATTTTAGTGCAAATAATTATAAAAAAAATACAAGGTTGTTCAATAAATGTAGCTACTATTTTCTATATTTTTTTTTTTAAGTACTGAAGTGTACAAAATGTTTTTTTATACTTGATAGGAAAACAATGAGAGATAAATTAAATTAATCATTTGTTGAATAATAAATATTTCAAAAGCTCTTATTGTTAAATTTGGTCATAAATAATTCAATCAAATAAAAATGATTTAATAAACAATTTGTTGTCATTAATTTGAAAGATGAGGTCTTGTCTGATTGTCAATCTGCTCATCAATATTGAGATTTTCAATTTAGAAAAAACTAATGTGTGTTTGTTGAAGAATTCTAATCCTTCACTTAATTTGAATAGTGTTTTTTTTTACCAATAATAGCAAATTTTGATTGAATAATTAAAAGAAATACATACTGGCTTCATGAAATGTTTGTACTTACTGCTTTAGATTTTTTTTTTTAAATAAAAATTTAGTGTCAATGTTTATTATGCTTTTTATGGACTTGTTTAAAACCGGTAAAAACAAAGTTGTTTAAAAAATGTAACTTTTTATACAATTAAAAGAAATAAACTACTTATTAACTACAATTTTTTATTTAATTCTTGAATATGTATTTTTATTAATAGCATTCAATGTTTGTATTTTTAATTATTTGTTTTGCTTAACACAAAAAAATAAATAATAAACATTGTAATATATTATTCTTAACTTATTTATTTTTGTACGAACAGTTTATGGAGCCACAAAATTTTTGATACTGCTTACTTCAAAGATAATTTTATAATGGCTTATTAACAGGCTTTCGTCAAACTTCATCGACGAAGACATAATGAACTTTTGATGCTAAGCAAGTATTATATAATGTGCTAATAAACGAGCCCTGTTTTAAAAAAATGATTGGATCCAATTGTCTTCAATAGAAATTATATAAATTTTTGATTCAATAAATTAATGAAGATGTCAAACGATAATAAAAAATCGTGCAGAAGAAAAATGTGATATTTCTTACGTATGCGTGTACGTAGAATAAAAGATTACTCAAGGCACATTGAACGAATTATTTAATTTAAGAGAGGCCTTGATAAAGGTTGGCCGTTTCGAAAAAATCTTAAAACGAGAATTTCTTCTATCTATGAGTAATAAGAATTATTATTGTTTATTGATAATGTTATTTATGAATCCACAGGCGCAGACCACGTGTAAAAAATTAAAACAATTACTAATCCCCGATTAAAATGCACATTTTTTTTTAATTACCACGTTCATGATTTATAATTATGTAGGTGGATAACACTTATTTAATTTCAGCACATAGCATTAGAGCAATTATTTTTTTTAACACTTACAGGAAAAATATTTAATGTATATTTCTGGTATGATAATAGAAGGCCTCGACCACCTTGAAAATTAATTTTTTATGACAATTTTAGAAAATTTAAACATTACCTTGCTAACGTTAGAAATAATAATAAATTGTGTAAAAACATTTTCAATTCAGGAGTAGCTCAAATTAAAAAACGAAGAAAACTTGTTCTGAAGACAGCTTTAATATTTTTTTTAAATTAATTAAGGATTTAATTGCAGTTTATGTACGCTGTATGATGAATGGATTAAAAAATAAACATAAACAAATTACAATAACAGAATTGTAAATCTTTGGAAGAAGGTTAATAAAGCACCTTGAATAGCTCTACGAAAATCGGCTAACTTCACACAAAATACAAGTACTTTATCCACAAATTTTACATATTAAATTGAACATACAGTAAAACCTCTATTTACGGCCACCTCTTAATAGCGGCCACTTCTACGAAAATTATTTCGCAAATAGAATTTAAATTATTTAATTTATGTAATAGATATATTTTAATAAAGAAAACACAATAAAATTAACTTCTTTTATTGATTTAAGAATAAATAGTGGCTACCTCTTTGTTACGGTCACCTCGTGCAACGGCCATTGTCGCTGTCAATGAATGTGGTCGCTATTAAGAAGTATTACTGTATATTTATTAAAAACCGTCGTTGTTGGGCTAAAATGTCAGTCCCTTGTCGTGTCACCTTTCCAAAAATTGAAAATAACAGTTCATGTTTTTAAAACTATTAGATTCAAGAGTTAATTTTATTTACAATTTCTTTTAGAACATAAAGAAGCAATTAATTTCAATTTCATAGTAATTTTGAACAATACAATTTTTTTTGAGATAAGTTAGCGTACTCAATTTTGAGCTTCAGCATTTTGTTACATGTGAAATTAATTTTTTTTCATTATTCACAATGTTCAAAACCTAATAATATGTTCTTTATAAACTAATGACTTAGTGACAGTAATAAACATAGTTTTTAGTAGTTAGTCATTTTGAATTTATTAATAACGGCATGAAAAAAGTATTTGTGACGGACAAAAGCTCTGTTTCTTTGTAAATATTTTTTTTTAATTTATTGGTAATTGAATTTCATTATGTTTAATTTTCATGTCTTTTGTGTATTACGCAACGTGTATGAAAACTAATTAAAGCAGTATTTTATGTTAACCCCTTGACATACAAAAAAAACCGAATTTGATGAGTCCGAAAAAAACTATTAATTTGGCTGAACTTAACTGTTATGAGCATACACAAATAACATAAAATAAATAATTACTAGTTTTAAAATATTTTGAAATATGTAGAGCAGTGTTTCACAATTTTTCCCCACCTATGTCATTCTAAAATTTTGATGCATATAATATATAACATATAAATATATATAACATATAAATATTTTTTTATATTTAAAAATTGAATTATTCCATAAATGAAGCCTAATTACAACTTGTTCAAGACACAAGATTTAGGTTCTAGCAAGAAATCAGTAGGAAATTAAAAAGAAAAAGAAACAATAAGTAAATTTTAAAAACATAAACTAAAAAATATTTTTATATCGAAGCTCGAATTTTTGATAACGCGAATTATTTTTAGTTTCTCTTCAACTTCGACCTATCGAGGTTTGACTGTATTTAATTTTATAAATTTAATATTTCTGAACAATTACGATAATTTATTTATTGAGTCTTCTCCCATATTAATTTTATTTGCGTAAATTAATGATCTCCAAAGTTTTTTGAAAAACCACAAATTCTGTATTTACTCTATTTGAGTTTTCTGAAAATACATAATAATTTTTTCATCAAAATTTCCTTTTAAATTTATCGAATAAAGTTCTGTTTTATTCAATTCGTGTTATACAAAAAAAATTGATAATTAAAAATTTCTAAAGTTCTTAAATATATTTTAAAAATTTTCCAAGTTATTAATTTATTTAATTTGAGTTGTCTAAAAACTTAAAATAATTTATTCTTCGAGTTTACTTTAATAATTTTTCCTAAATGTTTAAAACTGAATTTCATTCTATGTATAAAAAAAAAACCGGTGCATGTACTTATGTACGCACGTTAGAAGTAATACTTCTTTGACGCGACTAAATTAAATATAACAACGGGCTATGTTGCGCTTGTGTATAGCTAGACCAGTGGTTATCAAACTATATGTTACTGCGCATATGTCGTTTTATTTGAATACATTGCTATTTCCTTTTTAAATCCAAAAAGTAATTTAAACAAATTGAATAAATACGAAGATGTGCGCGTTCGAGCGAAAAGTGGCACATTTTCGAGCGAGGGGAAACAAATGAAGCGCGACGCGGAGCGGCGCGCTCATTTTCCAGATCGGAAATGTGCCACTTTGAGCTCGAATGCGCACACTCGGCTTTAAGCACACTTTAAAAGAATTAATTTGCTCTCTGACAATTCGCAATTAAATATTACGGAATTATATTAATAACAAAATTCCCAAATCGCCAATTTTGTGCCTTTTAACAAAATTATTGTTGAAAACAAACCTTTTCGGAACATTTATTTTTGTTTAATTACTTAACTAATGAAAAAAATAATATTATAATTCAGTTGCAAAGTTACCCGATTTTCATAGAGCTCTCATTCAAAGATATCGGTACAGTAAAACCTCTCTGAACGGACACCCTATTTGAACTGACAATTTTAAAAGGTCCCCGGCTGGGAAAAGTGTAGGAATACAATTTATTTAGGCCCCTTCCTCAGCCGACACCCCTCTACAACGAAAAATATTGTTGGTCTCACGACAGTCCGTTGAAGACAGGTTTTACTGTATTATGCAAGGAATACATATAAAACTTTCTATAGGTACAGTCAAACCAAAAAGTAATCAACACCCTAGAAACAAACATACAGTAAACGTACTATTCCAGGAGACAAAATCTGGCGCTGCATGGTTAAAAAACAATTAAGATTGATCTTTGTAATTTTAGTACCTAGAACTAAAGGTACTAAAATTACAAAATTACTGTAGGTCTGTTTCTAGGGTGTTGATTACTTCTTGGTTTGACTGTACATCAAATGAAATTAGATCGGAAAGTTAGCCACCCTTACAAGCTGATCCCAACGCCACATCTTCGTCATGAGGGACCCATTATTATGTAAATCTAATATCTCTTAATAATTTTTTTAAATGAGCTACTACCTGCTTTGAAAAAAACTTATCTCGAGTAATAGGCGCACAAAGACTACTTTTGTACTGCTCTTTGTGTGTCAAACTTGTTTTAAGACAACCACCCATTTATGTCCAAACGACGTCCATAAAAAACCAAAATCGAAGCCGATGGGCATCTCTTAAAAACTCAGGTGTTTGTGATGCAGGTTTGTAAGCAACCTTCCATTAAAACGACGAAAAAAAGATAAGGAAGAAACAAACAGCTTAATTCCTTGACGATTAAGATTCGAAAGCCTTGAAAAACCTGGGTTCCGATGACAAACTAACGTTTTTACTATGCACACAAAAAAAATAATGAGCAGGTCTATTTTTATGTTGCACACAAAATCTATACACGATTATGTAATGTAAGGACGAGCAAATTTAAATATGAGTCTAAGTGGAGCGCAAGGACGGCCATAAACATCAATTTTGATCGTGACAATGAACTTCTGTTGAACAAAATGTTAATCGGCGGCGGATCACTTGAGCCTCTCACTTTTTCAAATCGAAACAAGATTCAATAAGCAGACCAATGGAATTTATTCGTTTATTAATTCAAATAAGTTGGTTCTTAATTTAGTGGCAAGTCGAATCGGATTGTTAAATGCCTCGTCTGACCTTCGTGTCTTTGTTAATTATTACTAGAAAATTGTTTCTTATTAATAAAATTAGTGCGCCTTCAATTGGTGTTAAATTCGTTTCCGAGAAATCGCGATGATTGGATGAACACGAGAAGGGAAATGGTTTGAAGGAAAGCTCATGAGAATATACAGGAAGTTGTTAGGAAAATTCGAAAGTAACATAGCGAATTTTTTAAATCGAAAAGAGTTGTTTTGAATGAGAAATAACCATGCAATTAAATTTAAATAATCAACTTGCTTTGTTGGTTTATTGATAATTATTTAGTAGTTCAGAGTCTATTTTCATTATTTGAAAACCAAGCTGGCAATTCGAAGTTTCCGAAGTGCGTTTTAAATTTATAAGGTCAGCCCCAAATTATGACCGTTTGAAAATTTTTGTTAGATCGAATTGTTTTAAATTTGCGAGATTTTGTTGCTCACTTTTTAATAATAAATGAAATCGTATAACGTGTTTTTTTGATATTAAAAATGATAGATAAGTGCCTAATTGAAATCAAGTTATAAGCATATGAGTCTAATATTTGTTTCTTACATTTGCGATTTTTTTCGTGCTAATGTGTATTTTATAATACTTAATGAAGATAAGTAATAGAGTCAGAGAACTTTGTACACAGCTCTTGTGCTATTTATTTATAAAATAATCTCTTTGTGTGTAGATTAGAAACGACGCGCTATTTTACATATTCGTACCCAAATCGCAATAATATACTTTTACACAAAAATACACATGCAATTAAATAGCTTTAAATTCAAAAGACCACTGCAATAATAAGTAGCTTAATTAGATATTAATTTTTCTGTGGTGCTAAACTCAAAATTTTAAATAATAATGTTTTTATTCAAAGATCTTTTCTTAATAATTTTTTTAACAAATCAAAATTATAAGTTCAACGGAAAAACCATTAGGAACTTATTATAATATATTAGTGTTATCAAATTTTGTATTTATTGTGTACTAATCAGTGCCGGATTAGCCACGTAGAAAGAGTTATCAAATGCTATGGGCCCCACGCCTCGGGGGGGCTGCATCAAATAGGTATGGGTAAACCAAGGGCCGCATTTGCTATGGGCCCCGCGCTCGCTTAATCCGGCACTGCTACCTATTATTGCAATGGTTTTTCTGCAAAATAAATGTGTCCTACCTTAGTGCCGATGGGGCCTCTGCAGGCTGCCGGAAAAGGCTATCAACCCGCCAAGAACCTCAAACTAACCATTCCGGAAATTAACACACCCGTTTATTTTTTGAAATTATGTTGCAAATAGCTTAAGTAAAAATTCACCGGCTTGATAAACGGACGGTTAAGTTATTATTTAAGGGCCTTTTTGATTGTACTGGGAGGAAAATAAACGGTTTTAAGACTACGATTTTCAAAAACGCGCACTACCCGAAAAACGGCTCAAAAACTGTGTAGTTTGAGGGTGGAAGGGACGGCCTAATTAGCAGTGAGATCCCTCTGAAAACACAAAACCAAAATTAAACTCAATGGAAACAAATTTTCAAAAAGAGGAAATGAATCAACTCTTACATCGACCTATCTCTCAAAGCCCAAGAGAGGTTGATATAACTAAATGATTAGCGGAACATGAAATAATAAAAGACTAGTTAGAAAATCACAGAAGGATCAATGCGAAACGAGGGTGTGGTGAAATTATTTTTTCAAACAATTAAAATCAAAATTTTTGAATTATTCTTTATAGCCAGATGGTTACTAATTTTTTGTGATTTTTTAATAGTAGTGAATCGCGAAATTAAATAAAGGGACTTACCGTCGGAGGCCAGAACCCGTCGGGAAGAATCCGAGCTTCGATGAGACGAATCTCCCGGTGACTGGAGGCACAAATGCCGATGAAATGCTACATGCGATCGACGGTGCAGTTCTGCTTTCCGCAAAGGCCAATCTGAAAGTAAAAAAATTATTTGATTAATAACATTTCTGTCGCAATTTATTGAATTAGTATTTTTAACAATTAATTTGTTAATTACCATTTTGTCAAAATATAGGTGTAGAGTGCCCCAAAATCAAATTTGGATGTGCAAAATTTACATGCGTTTAAACTTGTTGACTGCTCGCATAAAAGTGAGTAATCGGCAGGTGTTCTGGAATATTCTATAGCCGACCAAATTATACCTACATTTTCTACCTTGGTTCTATCGAAAACACATCTGGTTAACTATACTTACAACCCGATAAGACTAACTTGCCGGAATAAATAAAATTTAAAAGCAGGGCCGAATTAAATCACGTTGAGGCGACTAGACAATTTAAGTTTTGGGGGCCCTCTCTCCTTAGGTGGTTAGATGGCATATAAACCTTACACCAACCCCCAATTTTAACCCTTTTGCAACTTCGCTGTCAGTTTGACATTTAAAATATATACTGTCAAATCGACTGTCTTAGATACGCCGACTTGATTATTTTCTTTACTTGAGGGCTGGTTTTATGGGTAATTCTCATTTTGTATTAGAAAAATATGTCAAAAAATGAAAACGTCTTTCTAATAAAAGTGATGATAGATCTTAATAGTTTTGGTCTTTTTCTTCAAGGGAAAAATATTTACTGAGGTTGCAGCCCCCAATTTAGACAATTATAGGGGTTTGAAAAAATGTCCTCCATGATAGTGACCTCATATCCGTGGATGTGACATTCTTTACATTAATGCAAGCCATGGGGATGATATGCTACAAGGAGGTGACACTTTTAGAAATAAATTTTACCATAAACTTTATTTACCTAATTGACTTAACATTCATAATAATAAAAAAAGGCACTTTCATGGATACAAATTTACCCATGGAAGTGACTTTTTATTATTAAATAAAGTGGATGGTAAAATTTATTTCTAAAAAATGTCACCTCCTTGTAGCATATCGTCCCCATAGATTACATTAATGTAAGGAATGTCACATCCACGGATATGAGGTCACTACCATAGAGGACATTTTTTCAAACCCTTATAATTGTCTAAATTGGGGGCTGCAAGCTCAGTAAATATTTTTCCCTTGAAGAAAAAGACCAAAGCTATTAAGATCCATCATCACTTTTATTAGAAAATGTTTTCATTTTTTGACATATTTGTCTAATAAAAAATGAGAATTACCCTTATACTAACGCGTTTTTCTTAGGAGTGTTAACAATAAGTTTTTTTTATATATTCTGTTCTAACTATGAGAGTCAATAGGCTGGAGTTCAAAGGGTTACTATTTCGGTACAACATTTATTAAAACAAAATTATTTGTAGGTAATGTAATTGAATTTGTGGAATACAGGTAACCCTCGTACAACACGGTTTCGCTCTAACACGAAAAGAAAATTCCGGAAATTAAATACAGGTACTTACCATCGGCGGCCAGAATCCGTCGGAAAGAGTCCAAGCTTCGGTGAGATGGATCTCTCGGTGACCGGGGGCACAATTGCCGAGGAAATACTTCAAACTATAGACGTTGCAGTTCTGCTTTCCGCAAAGGCCAATCTGAAATTAAAAGAATTATTTCTTTAGTAACATTTAGTAACAATTTATTTAATAATATTTAGGTAATTAGATAGGATTTAAACGTTATACCAATCTCAAATATTAACTCTTTTGCACTTCGTTGTCGCCGATAGTGTGACATTGACAGTACTCTTAAATCTATTGTTTTTGATACGCCGACTTGATTGTTTTATTTACTGTTATAGGAGGCCGGGTTGTAAGAACAACCCGGCATCCTATAACACGGTTGCGCTCTAACACGATAAGCAAATTGCGGAAATTAAATAAAGTACTTACCATCGGCGACCAGAATCCATCGAGATGGGTTCGAGCTTCGATGAGATGAATCTCCCGGTGACCGTGGGGGTACAATTGCCGAGGAAATACTTCAAACTATAGACGTTGCAGTTTTGCTTTCCGCAAAGGCCAATCTGAAATTAAAAGAATTATTTGTTTAGTAACATTTCAACAACAATTTATTTAATAATATTTAGGTAATTAGATAGAATTTAAACGTTATACCAATCTCACATTTTAACCCTTTTGCACTTCGTTGTCGCCGAGAGTGTGACATTGACAGTACTCTTAAATCTATTGTCTTTGATACGCCTACTTGATTATTTTCCGCAAAGGCCAATCTGAAATTAAAACAATTATTTGATTAATAACATTACCAGCGCAATTTGTTTAATAATATTTTTAACAATTAATTTATTAATTACCATTTTGCCAAAATATAGGTGTAGAGTGCCCGAAAATCAAATTTCGATGTGCAAAATTTATATGCGTTTAACCTTGTTAACTGCACACAAGGAAATGACTAATCGGCAGGTGTTCTAGAATATTCTATAGTCGACCAAAGAATACCTACATTTTCTACCTTGAATCTATCGAAAACACATCTGGTCAACTATACTTGCAATTTGATAAAACTAACTTGCCGGAATAAATAAAACTAAAAAGCAGGGCCGGATAAAGTCCAGTAGAGGCTCTTAGACAATTTAAGTTTTGGGGGCCCTCTTGCTTTAGGTAGTTTGCTAACATATAAACCGTATACTCACCCCAAATTTTAACCCTTTTGCACTTTGTTGTCGCCTATAGTGTGACATTGACAGTACACTTAAATCTACTGTCTTTGCTAAGCCGACTTGATTATTTTCCTTACTTGAGGGCTGTTTTATCTCAAGGCGCTTATGTTAGCGGTGTTCACAGTAAGTTATTATTTTATATTGTGTTCTAACTATTTGCTTTAGGTCAAAATCGATAGAATAAATAATAAGTTTTTAGTTATTAGAACCAAAATCAACAGAAATGTCATCACATATTACTAAAACTTTTTCTACTAGAAAATTGAGCTTGATTGTTGTTAGAAATAATTAAAACAAACATTATAAAAGGTAGATAAAACTAATTAAACTGTGTAAAGTCCCTTAAATCATGTTAAAAGATTAAAATTTGATTATGATTTAAACAAATCCTATTTAAAGAGAACAATTCTCAAATTAATAAGCCATCTAACATGGAAATACAATTTCCTCAATTTTGAAGATTTCATTTAGGTCAAAATCGATAAAAAAAATATTGTATTAAATCCATTGAAAGAAATACTATGATGAGTTATCTGAAGCGAATATCTTCCAACAAAAAGAATTACAGAAGGTTAAAATGTATTATACTATAATTTTGGCCTTGAAGACCTTGTTGGATTAAAGAATAAAATTATGATGACATCCAACGCCCAAACAATCAAGGCTAAAATTTTAAAAGCAATGTAACGTTTAATTAATTTGTTCTACTTCTGTTAATTAAATTCTTTAGGGGTTAATTACTTTAAATAGATAAATTATACTTCTTCTGTATAAAAAATACCTTACTCCAGGGGTTCCCAAACTTTTCTATACTGGGACTCCCTTTACAGGTTGTAATTTTTTTGCGACGCCCTTTTAAAAGAATATATTTATTTATTGCTCTAGCAGATATTAATATTAATTAATTTATTTGTCATTTAAAAAAATGTTTTAAAGACTGATATAGTTTAAATTTCCTAATTTTTCTTTGAAGCACATATGTTATATTCAAAGAACGTTGTATTGAAGCTGCCTAAAAGTTAAGGCGAATTTGTGTCCATAAAATTTAAGTAAAGAGGCGGAGTTTATGTATTGATTTTTCACCAAGCCTTGAAAGTATTGATTTTTAGATTTGCCAAACAGGTAGTTACATGATCAAAACATTTATACTGGTTGCGTTATAAGTGGAACATTGTGAATTTAAAAATAAGTCTCTTTTGAGATATTTTCATAGAGAAAAATTTGATAAGTTTTAATTATGTTCTCGAAAAAGTAATACATATAGTACTAACACTTTTATTTATGACTACTATATAATGTTTTGATCAGATGCGATATTTTTGATTTGGAGGACTCCTTTTATAAGTAATAAACTTTCTTTTAGTCTTTTTCAGAGAGAAAAAAAAATTGAAAATAGTTAAAGGTATTTAAATAGAGTTTTCAGTACTCGCCAAGCTAAAAACGCATTAACTCGAAATTTTGTGCATTTTCTTTGAAATTCGAGTTTTCCAGGTTCCACTGTACTATGATTTACAGAGTAAAAATTGTAAAAAAATCAGGGAAACCACTGTATAATATTTGTATGCATTATTATTAAAATAGAACTTTATCATTATTTGTTTACTTTAGATGTCTGCCTGTATTTGAGATAAAATCTCCGTTACTTTATTTGTTAAAGACAATCCGAATTGAATTGTGCCAAAAATTTGAAAAATTAATTGATTCAAAAGGCTTCCAAACAATTGTAAATTAAACTCGAGGAAATCTACAAAATTTATGACAAAACCATTTCTTATTTTTAAAATAATGAAATAGTAACTTAATGAAATTATTTTTCATTCAACTCTGATCGGGGGAACCCATAATGATTTTGATTATCGTTTATTAAAAATAATTGTGTTTGTGCAAAAGGTTCTTATAAATTGTTTACAGAAACTTGTTTTTTGTATGGGACCAAGGCAAATTAATTTTTTATCAAGCAAGTGCTTCACATAACTTTTTTTCTAGTACCCAAATTTGGCCATCAATTAAATACATACATAAAATACAGTTAAAAATGTGTTAAGAATCTGTTCGTCATATGAAGACTTGAGCAACCTTTTTAAAATTGCGCTTAGTTCATAAATTGTTTGGCTTTTTTAATTATTATTCTCATAAATTATAAATTAAATTAAAAGTTAAACGAACTTGAAGATCGTCGTTCTTGTTTATTAATTACACAGGTGCGTTTTAGATTAGATAGGCGTTATTTTATCTCAAAAACTTAATTAAGACTGAAGTGTAAGAACTATTGTACAATCAATTTAATATAGATTTTACTTTAGCATGTTTTTCGCTAAGACTTTGTTCTTAATTAGTTTGCTTCTTGTAGCAATGTCACAGTTGGACGGTTGTAAAATGGCTCTAAGCTTTAAGCAATGTAATACACAATTTCACTTGCCAACAATTTCCTTTGCGTTTTAAAACAATTTAATATAAACTCCTAACGTGATGAGTAACTCACACATGGTACTATTTATAGAAGCCTTCCACACCACTAATAAAATCAAGAATTTAATATTCTACGAGATTGTGTATGGAGACAATGTGCATAGCATTAAACTGTTTGTATTATTTATAGATTTTGCTAATTGGGCAGCAATTGCAAAAAGATAAAGGACTTTGAGTAAAACCACAAAGAAGAACCTCTTCAATATAAATCTAATAGTGTTATGCATTTATTTTAATAGTTGTTATTAATACTAAATATAAAATTTACATTTTTTCTAGACCACAAGTCTTCTAATATAAATTGACTCACAAGAACTGAGATTTGTTCTTCGTGACCATCACCCAGACCATTAGATTTAACAAGCAGTATTGTTCTGGGTGTAAAACTAAATTATGATCTGAAAATTAATGTAAAAGGTAACGAAATGGTACTCTTATTTAGATTAGTTTATTAATATGATAATTCAAATTTTAAAAATGGACTTTTATCTATGTCATGCCTTATTATTTAAAACAAACTTATTATCCACAAATACAATTATTAATAATTTTATTAAAAGAACAACATTCTTCAGTATTTCAAATGAAAATCCATTTTAACGATTCAAATATAAGATATCACAAAAGGTAATTTTAATAAAAATGTAGAATAGTACATTTAAGTACCATCTTTTGGTAAATTTTATAACTATCACTTGTATTTTATTTAATTTGAATTGTTATTATAATATTTAAACTTGTAATAATTAAGCAATTAAGGAGTTTACTTTGAGGGGTATGTTTAGATTTTATCCCACATGAAGATGTCTCATCAAAAGAAGTGCTCTTGATGTTCTTCTATTTTATTTACAATTTTATGCATGTTTTGGTTTTTTTATCAATACAATAAAAGTTTTGTAAACATGTATGCTTGCCAATTAATGCCAATCAACCCGGAAATCTATGAAAAGTTAAAAAAAACCACAGGTTGCTCTGAGTAGAATGGGATATCCAACTAAAAATATTAACATTTAGTTATTTTAAGAGACATAATTGATGGTAAACAGAAATACAACTTGGCAAGAACAGACTATTTGTTTTGTACAGTCGAGGGTCCTTATAAAAACCTTTTTTTAATCTATTATACTGGAGGGCTCTTTTAGAACTTGAGTATTTTCATAGTGGTAAACTTATTCTTAAATATATTTTCTTAAATAATGAATAAGTAGGATAAAACTATTTTTTTTTTCAGGAAGAAGAAAAATATTAAGACATGTAAGTGGAGATTTTTACGCAGGTGATTTAACAGCCATAATGGGGCCTTCGGGTTCAGGAAAAACAACGCTAATGAATATTATAGCAGGTTACACGTAAGTTCGATTATAATTTATTTCCTAAACGTGGAAATATAAAATGTAAATGCTTTCCACGTGTCTTAATTAGCGTTGCAGGTGACCATTCTTAAAATTTCTAATCTCCTGAGTTGTGTTTCATTTTAAATACTACATAAATTATTACATAACACATGCAAATTGAAACATACAATAAAACTATTATATAGGTATGTAAAACGAGGCAACTTTAAATTGTTAAATCAATACATCGTTTGATTTGGTAGAAATCTTTCTGATTTTTACAATATTATTTTTAATTAATACAGATCTTCAAATGAAACACAACTGAGATATTAAATTTTACTTTATTTCTTTATAATTGTTTAAAAAAAATTGTTGTAGGTATAGTTTCAAGTATTCTTAATAACATATCCTTTTCCCAGTTTTATAATAATTAACTAAATAACAAAAAAAAATAATAATCAGAAGTTTTTAACTCAATCATTGCATAATTGAAGAAATGAATCAACATTTATCTTATAACTAAACCAAAATTGTTTACAAATATTAAGATTAGTAATATTTTAGCTATTGATTCATAGTAATGCAAATAAAAAATATAAACAAAGAACCTTAATCATCAAGTTCCAATGCACTCATTCTACATACCATCGAGTACATCCGTACTTTGTTTAAAACAAAGATAACGCTCAAGTGCACTTGTCCCGACAATCTGCACACCTGAGAATTTATTTGTTTGATGTACTAAAGTAATGTTAAACAAAAAAAATCATTAATTACCCAAGTCCCACTAAAACTGATAATAAAACAGTCATAAAACCATACCCATATAGTCTTCTTTTTATTTTTTCATTTTATTTCTGCTCTTCTTTCCAGAGTCAAAAACGTAGCAGGAAAACTGATGATAAACGACGAAGAGAGGGACGAAGTCAATTTCAAAAAGCAAATGTGTTACATAATGCAAGATGACCATCTCCAGCCCTTGTTAACAGTACAAGAGTCAATGATGGTAGCAGCTAACCTTAAATTAGATACCAAAATTAGTTATAATGATAAGAAAACTAGAGTAAGTTATTGTTTCTCAGAAAATAAGTAAAACACTTAAAGAATAATACTGTAGGTTAAAGATACTTTAGAAGCACTTGGTTTATGGTCTTGTAACAAAGTAAGAACAGGGTCGTTATCTGGAGGCCAGAGAAAAAGACTGTCGATAGCCTTAGAACTATTAAAAAATCCACAAGTTATGTTATTCGATGAACCAACCAGGTAATATTACTCTCATAATTTTATTCAGTGCATAAATAAATGATTTTCAGCGGGTTGGATAGTTCAACTTCAAAACAATGTGTTATGCTTTTAAAACAATTAGCAGCTGAGGGAAAAACGGTAATCTGTACCATACATCAGCCCAGTGCTCTTCTTTTTGAATTATTCGATCACCTCTATGCTGTAGCAGAAGGCAAATGCATTTATCAGGGATCGATTAAAGGAATGTTGCCATATCTAGAAGACGTGGGTCTTCGATGCCCACCTTACCACAACCCCGCCGACTATCGTAAATTATTAATTTAACAATATTGAAAGCCATTTTATACCGAAATTTTAGTATTAGAAGTTGCTTCTGACGAACACGGATCGTACAACGAAGATCTCATTGTTAAGTCAGAAAATGGTAAATGCCAAGATTGGCGAAGAAGACAACGCGATTCTTTACAATTGCAATCGATGGAGCACGTTGGTATAAATCATTTAGCTAAAGTTAATGATTAAATTTAAAGATTATTTTTTTTAGATAAAATGATGAAGAGTGGTTTGGTGACGCCTGTGAGAGCCCCAAAGTTCAATTTTGTGTCGTTCAAAAGGTCGGGAGAAGAGAAACATGTCCCAAAAACTTACACCACGTCCTTTGCAAATCAATTAAAAGTTCTTTTAAAACGATCGATGATAATGTTGAGTCGAGATCGAACTTTAACTTATTCAAGGATATCAATGCACCTGTTCGTCGCTCTTTTTATAGGAACTTTGTATTTTGGAATCGGAAGAGACGCCAAGGAAATTCATAACAATGCTAATTATCTTTTTTATACCGTCATGTTTCTGATGCTTACTTCTTTTAATTGTGTTACGATAACATGTAAGTATGAGTTAAATTAGAATTTTTACATGGAAATGATTGCTGAAGACAATTAAATTATAATGTTAAATGTTGGCTTTAAAAATTCAAATAAGTAATTATAAAAATCAGTGATAAAAAGCAAAATATAAGTTAATCTTCCGCTCAAAAGCATTTAAGCTGAATGCTTCTCAAACGCGTCGCCAGAGAACGCCACTTATTTAGAAATTTAATTTTGAGTTGACTTTAAATTCTTTGATATATATGTTTGGAAATCAAATAACGTGTTATTTAATAATAATTATTTAATTAAGAATAATAGATATTTTTTTTTAGTTCCTGCTGAAGTTGCCATAATTACAAAAGAACACTTTAATAATTGGTATTCCATTGCTTCTTATTATCTGTCGATTATAATAGCAGATTTTCCAATACAGGTATTACACGACTTTAATTAATACAATTTGGAAATAACAATAAACTATTTTAAGATGATTTCAACGCTGAGCTATTCCATAATAACGTTTTATATGACATCACAACCGACTGAAAGCTTTCGAGTAGTATTCTTTTTAATTATTTGTATATTAATTTCGTTGGTGGCTCAAAGCTTCGGTTTACTAATCGGAGCGAGTTTAGATATGAAGGTAACAATGCATAATCTTTATTTATTACGAAGCGTAAGAACTTTTTTTTTAAGACTGGAATAATACTGGGTCCAATTTGTTTCCTGCCCTTTACGATTTTCTCGGGCTTTTTCGTCCAATTAAAAGATGCACATCCATACTTAAGGTGGCTGTTTCATGTTTCATACTTAAAATATGGATTTGAAGGATTAATGTTGTCTGTCTTGGGATATGATAGAGGAAAATTGCCTTGCTCTGCCGATTACTGTCATTTCGTTTATCCGGAGAAATTTTTGGATCAAATGGATATGGAGGATGCTGTTTTTTCTCATTGCGTTTATTTTTTGGTGGCCCTTATTTTGGTCATTCGTGTGGCAACATATTTTATCCTTCAAAGTCGTGTAAAACCGAGATAATTATGAAAGAGTAATAATGGTGAACAGAAGTTACTTAAATGCTTTTAGTTCCAACCATGTGATAAGTCATCTGTGGTTGCCATTTTATCACAAAATGTGTTCAAGGCTTAGTGATAGAGTATTTTATAGTCTCTGTACGTTGTGTTATTAGTTTTATGTTTCCAAATTTTAGTTTTATCTCAGGTGAAATATTATTCCCAACGACTCTGTTTTTTACTCTTAAATTTTACAAGTTGTTTTATGTAATCCAGTTTATTATTATTAATATTATTACTCTACAATAATCGTTAATGGATAATTTGTCAATTTGTTTTTAATTGATTCAGATTTTAAGCTTCTTAGTATTGGTCGCAGTGATATATTTGTAAAGTAGTTTAATTTTGAGCTTTTTGGGATTTTAAAACAATTTTTGTAAGTATTAAACATTCCAAATGTAATAATTTTTGATACAAAATTAGATGTATTGTCTGTGTGTAAATCAAAAGATTTATCCTACTTTTTATATCGAAATGAAGATTATTATATACGAATAATTAATAAAACTTATAATACAAGGTTTGTGATTATTGCTATTTTTAATAGTGCTTATTTTTAGCATATGATTGACCTAAAGGATTCCAAAAATTGATTAAGTCTTTTGCTATTAATCACAATCACAAATTTGTGTGTCTCAAATTGTCACATCTAAATATAGAAAGTGAAAAAGCTTTTCTTAGTTTATTAGTTAATTGAACTATGAAATAAAACATACAAAAAACGGATTTACTTAGGCGTTCCAGAAAAAAATAAAATTACTCAAAAATGCTTTAAATAAAGTTATTCGTTTCCTAAATTACATAAACGCTAACGTTACTATGTAAATATACACAAACCGTCTAAAATTAGTAAAGACAAAATATTTACCAAGTGTTTCCTCGAATTCAAAGACTAATACAACCGCAAAATTTATCTCCTCAGGTTCGGACTCTTCTATGACCGAAAATGCGTAACAAGATTTGTCATTTCTTAAGATTTCGTCATATATTTTAATATCGATCACTGAAACGTTACTTATGACGTACTCTGATAAAATACGTTTAATATCTTAAAATATGAAGCAAAGCAAAAAAATTACTCATTGGTTTAATTTAGATGCGTTTGTTTACGAAATGGTTCAGTTAGAACTTTAAAATTAGATCTAAAGCAATCCTTAGGGTCACCTTTTCCAAAATGAAAATTTATTTTGGTTTTCCATTTGAAAAATATACAAACTGTCGATAGACAAATTTCGAAATTGTTATTAAATGGACTAAAATCATTTATAACTCTAAGAAAACGCTATTGCTTTTAAGATCAAAAGATCTAAATTGTAAGATTGCTTTTAAACTGACAGTAAGTAGAAATATACAAAATAAGAATTACTAAATGTAATACTATGGAAAAACTTACCTATTTTATAAAACTATTTTAACAAAGTTTGCAAACCTATAAATTGAAATACTTTTAAAAATCGTTTCTAATACGAACTGATAACTATTTTATAGTATGACTCGTTGTCCTTGATGATCAACGAAACATCGTTAAACTAGAATTACATTGCATAATTGCTGTTTGTACTGCCTTTTTTGTGTATATGAGTGTAAATTATAAGTCACTGAATTAAGCGTAATTGAATGTTTTTCCAACAAATTTAGAATAATCCAGATCTTAATTAATAGCAAAACAACAATTCAAATTTAAATATTTAGTTTCAAGCCACAATTTTCAATTATATTCTAAATTGCTTTAAAATTGGAAATTATTTATCATCTACATAGCTTTGATCTTGTTAATCGATTTCAAAACTATAAATACCTAATTGATTTAGAAAAAAAAAACGATTTTTAATTTCACACATGCAAAAAGATAATTACCACATAAAAGAATAATTATATGATAATAAATTTATGAGTGGAGGAACGCTCTCTAAGAAATATAAGCAAATCGACTGGTGTTGTGTAATTTACTAGTCGTGTATTGTAAATTTGCATTAAAGATAAACAATATAGTCACACAATATGGAAAAACCGTAACGTAATTAGTATTCAGGTGACCTACACGACTACATTATGAATTCTTTTTTGAATCAGAAGAGATTTATTTTTAAAACATCCTGGTCACAGGTAACATCTTCAACGTGCAACGTTGTGATAATGACTTAACGAAATCAACAAAATATTCCATTGATAA
The DNA here is from genome assembly GCA_036325965.1 of Sinopyrophorus schimmeli. Lineage (NCBI taxonomy): Eukaryota > Metazoa > Arthropoda > Insecta > Coleoptera > Elateridae > Sinopyrophorus > Sinopyrophorus schimmeli. Next base: position 86,497 of record JARFIZ010000033.1, read on the forward strand.
TTAGTAAGTCTAAATGTAAAAATAGAAGAGTAAATAATAATATTTATACTTGAAAGTATTTAACATAATTTATAAATATGAACAACTCCAGGTAACAAGATTGCTTTTCTCATGATGGGACTTACTCTTGTTTTTATTTAAATTTAAATTTGCGATTATAAACAAATATAATAATATTGTATTTTAGTATGTATTTTAGTATTGGACTATAACAAATATGGGTGAATCTTTCACAAAGCGTTTTGTTATACTTTAACCCAAATTGAGCCCTCTGATTTTCGCCTTGTGAAGATTACAATAATAATTAACCCTTGACATACAAAAAAAACCGAATTTGATGAGTGCGAAAAAAACTATTAGTTTGGCTCGACTTAACTGTTATGAGCATACACAAATAACATAAAATAAATAATTAATAGTTTTAAACTATTTTGAAATATGTAGAGCAGTGTTTCCCAATCTTTTTTTAACATTCCCCACCTAAGTCATTCTAAAATTTTGATGCATATAATATATAACATAAAAATATTTTTTTATATTTAAAAATTGAATTATTCCATAAATGAAGCCTAATTACAACTTGTTCAAGACACAAGATTTAGGTTTTAGCAAGAAATCACTAGGAAATTATTAAGAAAAAGAAACAATAAGTAAATTTTAAAAACATAAACTAAAAAATATTTTTATATCGATAGCTCGAATTTTGATAACGCGAATTATTTTAGTTTCTCTTCAACTTCGACCTATCGAGGTTTGACTGTATTTAATTTTATAAATTTAATATTTCTGAACAATTAAGATAATTTATTCATTGAGTTTTCTCCAATATTAATTTTATTTGCGTAAATTAATGATCTTCAAAGTTTTTTGAAAAACCACAAATTCTGTATTTACTCTATTTGAGTTTTCTGAAAATACATAATAATTTTTTCATCAAAATTTCCTGTTAAATTTATCGAATAAAGTTTTGTTTTATTCAATTTGTGTTATACAAAAAAAATTGATAATTAAAAATTTCTAAAGTTCTTAAATATATTTTAAAAATTTTCCAAGTTATTAATTTATTTAATTTGAGTTGTCTAAAAACTTAAAATAATTTATTCTTCAAGTTTACTTTAATAATTTTGCTAAATGTTTAAAATTGAATTTAATTCTATGTAAAAACCGGTGCATGTACGTATGTACGCACGTTAGAAGTAATACTTCTTTGGCGCGACTAAATTAAATATAACAACGCGCGATGTTGCGCTTGTGTATAGCTAGACCAGTGGTTATCAAACTATATGTTACTGCGCATATGTCGTTTTATTTGAATACATTGCTATTTCGTTTTTAAATCCAAAAAGTGGTTTAAACAAATTGAATAAATACGAGGATGTGCGCGTTCGAGCGAAAAGTGGCACATTTTCGAGCGAGGGAAGCAAATGAAGCGCGACGCGGAGCGGCGCGCTTCATTTTCCCGAGATCGGAAATGTGCCACTTTGAGCTCGAATGCGCACACTCGGCTTTAAGCACACTTTACAAGAATTAATTTACTCTCTGGACAATTCGCAATTAAATATTACAGAATTATATTAATAACAAAATTCCCAAATCGCCAATTTTGTGCCTTTTAACAAAATTATTGTTGAAAACAAACCTTTTTCGGAACATAAAATTGAATACAGTTCTTGACGTCTCAGAGACGTCAAAATCTACAATGACACCCTAAACGATTGACGACATTGTATGTCAAGGGGTTAATATTCTTTTTACATTCTCATCATCCAATCTTGAAAATCTGAAATCATCAATCTTCAGAATGAAATAACCAGTCCGACTCCTAGAAACTCAATACGCACACATTGTTGTCCATTTTTTATCGAAAATGTGTAACCATAAGGACCTGAACTATTTAACATACGACCCATATACGGATTACTGACGTAAAAGTGCAAAAATGATTTGTCACAACATCCTGTCTTCGTACATAGACATCTTACAAGATGATGTCACGTAATTGCTGCTTCTCAAGCTCCAAGAAACTTTCCTGGAATTCAGCCAAAAGAGACATTTGTTACAGTTGTGATAATGTTTTTTTTAATACTTCGATTTATCTATTAAGCAAATAGCAAACGAAAACATTTACCGAACGGGAAATGCGATTGCTTTACATTTACATTTTCAAATTAAAAGTATTAATCAGTCTTCTCAAAATTCTCTTAATAACAGTGACAAATTTGGCGTCGAAAAAAACGACTCCATAAAAATAAGTAAGTCAGAATGCGATCCAATTTTAACTTACACGAGCCCAGAAATTTATGAATGAAGGTTTCAAAAATAACATTTCATTTTATTTGCATTAGTTTTCTTTGAAAATTCTTACTCATGATATTTAAAAACAATTAATAAACATTTTTACAAGCGATTTAAGCATAAATAAAAATCATTTTCGAACAACAACAATCACTACTTAAGTTAGGTAACACAAAAAAAACCTTTTAACATTCCTAATGGCTCTTAAATGGAACAATTCAAGATATGGGAGAATTATGCGAGATTTTTACATCGATAATCATTTCGTGATAACATTAAAATGTAACGAACAGAAACATATTTCAGACACGATTTACGTAATCAACTTTTCAGTGCAACGACCTTCCCAAATCGGACTTGTTAAATTATTTGCAAAATAATTAATTACATTGCTTTATGCACATTAAGAAAAAGTTGAATTTTTGATAAATAAGTTCTGTTTTGTCCCACGCGAACCGTGTTCGAAGGCTTTCTTTCCCAGCGGTGGTTGAAAAGATGAAAAAGAATAAAAACAACCCAGCGTAATGGATACGAAAAGCATGATTAAAGGACGTTTTAAAATATAGACAACATGGAAATATAAATTATCAACAATTACGAGTTTATTCATTGAATGCGTGTGGTAATAACGATGCTAATCAAACATTCACATTGCTTCATTGTTACGAGTTATGGTTATTAATGTTAGATCTTAAATCCACAAATTTTAATCTGGAGATCACATTAGATATCTATAAATGGATGTATATTAATGTAATGATTTTTTCTGCCAATTTAAATACCAAAATTTTGAGAACTTAAAATAATTTCTGTGCTCCCCAAAAGAATTGGATGGAAAACAATTATTCTTCTTAATAAAAAGAAAAAGTGATCGATGATCAATGATTACTTTTTGTTATAATATAAATTATGCGCAGAAGTGCCCATATAATAAATCACAGATGAGTTTATTTTAATTTTCTAATTTGTTATTATGATTATTTAAGAAAAAATGTGAACTTTGAACTCTGATCACATTTTTTTCTTAGTGGAACTACGATAATACCAAAATGTGACGCCAGTAATTTAACAAATTTTATAAAAGATGCAATTTTTATTTATCTATGGCTTAGTCATAAACTTATAATTTTATAATACATAATTTACCTTGAATTTACAGTAAATCAACAAAAAATGCCGGTCGAGGTAAAATTAAAAAGAAAATTATATTTTTTAGTAAAATGGTTTGTTAATGTTTTATAGATTCAGCTGTATGAAAAACTTAGCTATAAAAACAACATAAAATATAATAATTAATATAAGATAAGACTAACATAAGTAATGTATTTTGCTTATAAAGGTTTCTATTTTTTTTAATTTTGAATTGAGGCATGTTTTGAAAATTAATAAAAATATAATTAAATTTAAAATTCTCATCAATCCAATATAATAAAAACTCATGCACGTTATATAAGAGCTCTTCTAAGGAAGTGGATCCCCGAATAGCCCTTCTCCAAACAATTTTTGCTAGCTTCAGAAAAAATTTAAGCTCAATATCATTTATAATCGAATTTCCACGCTTTTCCGGGTACCTCCGTTATTGAAAATTAATAATTAAGCTTTTTAATATCAGGTCCTTAAATGAATTTAGATCCTCTGCGTCCTACCGGAACCGAAGCCCAAAAATTGCCCATCCTTCCTGTTGTCACTTCTAAATTTAGGCCTTTATTATGTTTTATTTATTATTAGAGCTTAATCTGTACTATTAAAGAGAGCCGCCGCAACTTTCTATCTAAAAATGGTTTAAAACTTATTCACTGCTCGATGTCATGAATCATATTTAAATTTAAAATCAACGATTCAACTTTGACGCTTAATTCATTGAAATAATTGTAAATACAAAAAAACCAGCATTCAATTTGGCTCATTTAAGGAAAGTTTTAAATATGCCAAACTATCGAATTCATAGTTATTATTAACCTTCCGTGTACTAGGTAACTAACGTAAACAATTTTGTAAATTAAATTTTCTTTGCAATCAACAAATTCAATTTATTGTAGTAAATATTGCTTGTATGTTCGAAAAACGTATTTTTACCATAGCAATGAGTGGGAGAGAGCGAAAAGATACAACAAACTCATAAGTATGAGTGAGAGGGAATGATAAAAATTATTTACCACTTTTTCGTTACCAAAATTATTGTCAATCGTGCTTCAAATCGAGTGTGCACATTCGAGCTCAAAGTGGCACATTCCGATCTCGGGAAAATGAAGCGCGCCGCTCCGCGTCGCGCTTCATTTGCCTCCCTCGCTCGGAAATGTGCCACTTTTCGCTCGAATGCGCACATCGTCGTATTCATTGAATTTTGTAAATTTAACTTTCTTTACAATCAACAAATTCAATTTATTTCGGTAAATATTGCTTATATGTTCGAAAAACGTATTTTTACCATAGCAATGAGTGGGAGAGAGCGAAAAGATACAACAAACTCATAAGTATGAGTGAGAGGGAATGATAAAAATTATTTACCACTTTTTCGTTACCAAAATTATTGTCAATCGTGCTTCAAATCGAGTGTGCACATTCGAGCTCAAAGTGGCACATTCCGATCTCGGGAAAATGAAGCGCGCCGCTCCGCGTCGCGCTTCATTTGCCTCCCTCGCTCGGAAATGTGCCACTTTTCGCTCGAATGCGCACATCATCGTCTTTATTACATTAGGATAATTTACTGTGCGCTCCTTCAAATCAAAAATTTTAATTTAATTTAGTAAATATCGATTTTATATTCGAAAAAATTTACCATAGCAATGAGTGGAAGGGAGCGAGAAGATACAATAATCTTGTTAATGTAAGTGAGAGGGAACGATTAAAATTATTCAAAGAATTTTTCGTGTAATTTATTGGTCTAAATTATTGCGAATCATTAAGAAATTGCCGTGAAATTAATTTATATTTCAATAAGGAGGCAAAAATGAAATTCTTGTTAGATTTTATTAATATTCGGTATCGAAATTGACACGTGTCATTGGAATTTAGTACTCAAAAAAAACTCCATAGTTTATAAGTTGAAGTTAAAGTACAGTTTTAGTATTTTTATTAATAAAAGTCTATTCTAATGCATAAATAAATATGTTTTTTACTTAAACAATGTAATGTGACGCTTTTGACTCAAATTCCCTGATTCATAATAATCAATTCATAATAATCAACACCTTTGCATAAATTTAGATAAAAACTGATAAACCATTTGTAATATAACAGCACCAGATTTAATTACAAACAAATACAATTGTAAAAATGTTTCAAAATAGTTCTTCATCAAAAATCAATATCAAAATGAAGAAAAACAACTCTCATAAAGTGGGTGCCCAAAAATGGACAAATAAATATGTGTTTTACTTAAACCTGTTCATTATTTGTTATTAAAATATATTTATTATCATTTAACTGTCATAAAGTACAATTGTGTGGATTTTATTTTATTGTATTTTTGGGGGATGGCAAACCCCACCTAGTATGGCATGTGACATTTAGTCACCTAGTATGCGGAGGGTTAAAGCTACGGAAGAAATTCCCATAGTGTGATTTCAAAATTTATTTAATTCTGTGAAAGAAAGTATTTTGATTTAGTCGTTGCCAAAAGACACACAGATTTAATGTAAGAGTTGAAAATTGTATTTCTTTTACTAACTTATTTTGAGAATTATCCTGAAATTTGTTTGTATTATTTCCTAGAATAATTTGTTAGTCGATTTTTGTTATAAATAAATAAAACGCATGGAGAAAAATTAATATTCTTCTTCTATTTTTTTAGGGCACCGATTTTACCAAAGATTATCCGGCTTTGTTGGTCAAAAATTGGAACGAGGCTGTATCTTATCAATGCTTCTGACCTCTGCATTTAATGGAACTGAATTCGCCGATTAACTATTGATTATCTACTTACAGAGGTATGCCGAAGAATTATGCACTTCCTACAATTTCGAAAAATAGCAATCACCGATTCCGGGGACTTAATTGTAAACTAACAACACAAGCAAAGAGCCATACACGGTTCGTTGCACATGTAAAATAACAAAATTAGGACATAATTAGATGTGCCATTAAATTATAAACAATAAACAGTAACGCGAATTGAGTTAGCGGATTTTTTTTTAAATTCTACGAATTAAAGGTCCCAAAAATTATTTTTTTTCTTTGGAGTCTATGGAAACAGTTTGTTAGTTTTTTCAAAAGTCATTTTAGACATTAATTTTTCCGATGTAATTTTACGTTATGTGAAACGAGCATTGTACATTTTTTTATCTTAATCCCGATCACATTTGGCGACAAAAAATCGGCCCAAGACTAATCTGCGTTTTGGGAGCTTAGCGCACGAACATCAAGAAGGAAAGCAAGAGGGGAATGGTTGGCTGATATTGGCACTGACTCGCCGTACGCTGTTTCGTATATATGTGTGCCTGGCTTCGATTTTAACTCATTGTGATATCGAACGTTGGAAAACTTTCACAGTGCGAAAGCTTTTTAAGAGCCTTAATTTAATACAAGTTAATCGAGTGCTTCCTTTAAGATGAAGGTGTTTCGTTCAGTGGTTTTACTTTTAGCAGCGGTCGTGGGCATATATGGATTACCAGGTAAATTTAATCAATAGAATAAGCATGGAAAACGCGGGTCCTCTCAAAAACGATTAGACCTATCTTAAATTTCAAATTGTACGAATAAAGGGCATTTAATCGGATGCGAAAGGCGACGAATTGATTTCAAGGCGCAGCAGCGTAGAATATGAATCGATATAATGCATTTTTGTTGCACTTTGTAATGTACAATCGGCCCAATTTAAAATCACCACCCCAGGATGCCTAATAGAGGCCTTTTAGTACAAAAATATTCAACACATCTATTTTTAAGAGGATTTACCGTTTCTGCGGTAGGGGTAGGTCCAAATGGCCTTTCTGTACTTTTTTTAGCGTTCAGTTTTGTAATCTTGTAAATACATATGTCTTTTAATATGAATTATTTATTTTTGATTATTAATTTTAAATGAATATTGAAAGAAATTGACTTTATTTAAAGATAAAATTTATCTATTTTAGGATTAATATGAAACTGTTTACAAATGTGCAGTATTAATTAATAATTCATTTTGTGTGACTTCATATAGACTACTTTCGAGGTGGTAATATAATAAACAACAAATTACAACGATTTTAACATGTTTTTTTATAAATATTATCGTCATTTTTATGATAACAATAGCAACAATTACACTTAGGAGCGAGAAGAGTTAAACAGTTTCAGATAAGTTACTGCTGTGGTGGTAATTTGCATTTTGGCTGACTGTACACCGTAATCAAGTTCCATTTTTCTATGGACGGCAATTTAATAGCAACTAATACATAAAAAAATAATAATAAAGTTTTTGCGTTGCGAAATGAGGTCGCGCAGTTCTTGCATTTGTGTCAAATTTTATTATATTGATATGCAATGCAGTCTTATTGTTTGTGGTCGGCAAAAAAAAACATAACTCGTGTCCGTTTTTGGGCACCCACTTCAGGAGAGTTGTTTTTTTTCGTTATGTATTACTATCTCTATTATTCATTTTTCATGAAGAACTGTTTTGAATAATTTTTACAATTGTATTTGTTTGTAATGGAATCTGGTGCTGTTATATTACAAATGGTTTATCAGTTTTTATCTAAATTTATGCAAAGGTGTTGATTATTATGAATTGATTATTATGAATCAGGTAATTTGAGTCAAAAGCGTCACATTACATTGTTTAAGTAAAAAACATATTTATTTATGCATTACAATAGACTTTTATTAATAAAAATACAAAAACTTAATTTTTTCTTCAACTTATTAACTATTGAGTCTTCTTGAGTATTAAATTCCAAAGACACGTGCCAATTGCGATACCAAATATTAAGAAAACCTAACAAGAATTTATTTTTTGCTTCCTTATTGAAATACAAATTAATTTCATCGCAATTTCTTAATGATTCGCAATAATTTAGACCAATAAATTACACGAAAAATTAATTGAATGATTTTAATCGTTCCCTCTCACTTGTATTGACAAGATTAATGTATCTTTTCGCTCCCTTCCACCCATTGCTATGGTAAATACGTTTTTCGAATATAAAATCGATATTTACTAAATTAAATTAAAATTTTTGATTTGAAAGAGCGCACGGTAAATTACAGTAATTTAATAAATACGAGGATGTGCGCATTCGAGCGAAAAGTGGCACATTTCCGAGCGAGGGAGGCAAATGAAGCGCGACGCGGAGCGGCGCGCTTCATTTTCCCGAGATCGGAATGTGCCACTTTGAGCTCGAATGCGCACACTCGATTTTAGGCACGATTGACAATAATTTTGATAACGAAAAAGTGATAAATAGTTTTTATCGTTCCCTCTCACTCATACTTATGAGTTTGTTGTATCTTTTCGCTCTCTCCCACTCATTGCTATGGTAAAAATACGTTTTTCGAACATATAAGCAATATTTACTGAAATAAATTGAATTTGTTGGTTGTAAAGAAAGTCTAATTTACAAAATTTAATGAAAACGAGGATGTGCGCATTCGAGCGAAAAGTGGCACATTTCCGAGCGAGGGAGGCAAATGAAGCGCGACGCGGAGCGGCGCGCTTCATTTTCCCGAGATCGGAATGTGCCACTTTGAGCTCGAATGTGCACACTCGATTTTAGGCACGATTGACAATAATTTTGATAACGAAAAAGTGGTAAATAGTTTTTATCGTTCCCTCTCACTCATACTTATGAGTTTGTTGTATCTTTTCGCTCTCTACCACTCATTGCTATAGTAAAAATACGTTTTTCGAACATATAAGCAATATTTACTGAAATAAATTGAATTTGTTGATTGTAAAGAAAGTTTAATTTACAAAATTCAATGAAAACGAGGATGTGCGCATTCGAGCGAAAAGTGGCACATTTCCGAGCGAGGGAGGCAAATGAAGCGCGACGCGGAGCGGCACGCTTCATTTTCCCGAGATCGGAATGTGCCACTTTGAGCTCGAATGCGCACACTCGGTTTTAAGCTCGATTACCAAACGTCCCATTTTAACAAAAAAACATTTTTTGCGTTAGTTATACCCCTCACCGGAAGGTTAACAACTTCTTCATTATACAATTTCTGTTTTAAAAATGGACATACTGTATACAGTTAGTGCGTACAAGAATATCTTCGAAAATGATATGTAACTAGGCAAGTCATATACATAACTCACATTGAATTGGAAATTATTGGCGTGTTTAATTTGCAAAACATTGTTTACAATACCGTAAGAAACTGAGGTCGACTTTTTCGTTGCGTCAAATCATTTGAAGATAAAACGCTTGGAATATTTACCGAAGAGGAATTTCGAATGATAAACATTTGGAGTGGTGCTAGGATGTTTGAAATTCTTAAGATTGTTAATGGTTCGCCGGTTTTTTGAGGTGTAGGGATGGTTATATTGAAATTATTTTACAACCGGTTTGTTGAAAATTGAAGGGCGTCGAAGAAATTTACAAAAGATTTCTGCTTGCTTTCTTTTTTGATTTTTGTTATTTATAAAATTGAAAGGACAACTTTAGACTATTGAGATTTGGATTTTTAGGGGTAGTAAGGATAGTATGTTTGATTAAATTGATTTAGGCAAGAAAAACATTGAAAAGAAATCAACTCACATTATTGTTAATAATAATAAGTTCATAACAAACTATACTTTGGAAAAGGGCCCAAAACAAGCAAGGTTTGAAATTAAGAGTCAAATACAAATTGCACATTTAAATACACTTTTTAATTAAAAAAATATTTGATATATAAATTTCAATACGTTCAACTAATTTGTTAGATTTAAATAATTTGATTAATTTACGACATTTTAAAGAATTTATAATTGAATTTTACTTTAAAACAACTGCTTATTTTAAATTTTGTAAAGATTATCATAAAATTAAAATCAAAACTAGAATAATAGTGTTTTCAAGAGGTCAGCTGTTACACTTAAATATAATTGTTTGATCTTTTCAGTCACTAATACACTACAATTTCACACAAATAATTTGTTATTGTTTTATTCCAATGTAAGGTAACTGATCCAAATGAGGCCCGGTGCCCAATAAGGCCCCGTTTTCAAATTTCCCGCTTCCTGATTTTAGAATCATTGTCAAAGCTCGTATATGTTACAAGAGAAAGGTCGTTACTTTTATTTAAAAGTTTAATATAAATAAACATTTTGAATACGAAGTATTGATGCATATTTTCAAAAACCTATTAATTATACCTTTATAAACTTAAGGTGAGCCTTATTTGGGTCCGTTACTTTATTTCAGACTAAATCGTTTATTTTATTGGGGTGTTCTTAGTGAAATAAGAGTACTCTTTTAATCAAATATAAATATTTAGTTTTTACGTCGTAATTTGGTCACAATTTTTCAAAATATATTCATTATGGATACTGATTTCTAAATTCGTTCCTTCTAAAAGAAAATTAGCGTTTTTAATAGAAAAAAAAAATACAATGATTTATAATAAATACAATTTGGACAAAATCTCAAAATTTTTCAAATAAATTATAGCTATTTTGAATTATAACAATGACCTTTGAAAATGCCCCGCTTTATGCAGGTAGCTATTACAATTATCTAAGCTACCCACATGAATAATAAAGTAAACTATTGCAATGTGTGGGCAACAACACGAAATCATTTTCGAAAGTTCGACATGCAAAGCCCCTATTCGATAATAGTGCATAATTTTATGATTTGAAAAATTATATATGCACCAACATAACAAATTAAATTATTATCATTGAAGCTATTCCCGGGACAAAAATAAAACAAACATAGACACCGTTTTGTTCTTAAAATAAATTACACATAATTAAAGAAAATGTAAATTTAATCGATTTTTAAAACAATTAAACACTCAAAACACCGATTTAAAGTTATTATTCCAATCGTAAGGTTGTTGTAAATTATTTGTTTCGTTTTACTCCTTTTTTGTAAAATCATAAAGCCTAACTTCTTGTACCCGTCCACCTTGGCTTTTAAAAAGCAGTTTTTGAATAAAAGTCTGGTTCACTAAAAATATCTTCGGATGCATTCCTTATAGAATGACCATAAATTGATTTAATTAAAAAATTTCGTTTTTATTTTATTTAAAATTTTTTCAACCTTTTATGAAGCTTTCTCAAGTTGTTTTCTTTTTAGTCAGTCTTACACTTCATGAATTTAAAAAAGTAGGAAAACTTTTCTCGAATGGAAAAACGAAAACCTTGACCTTAACTTCTAATTGTTTTCTTGTGACTTGGGCAACACGTCGGAATTGTTTGCAACATATTTGTGTATTGAATCCGGGATTAAGAAAAATCATGCATTTCCACTTCATGAGATTGGAATGCATTTCTATGAAACATTACTAACTGCACGAAAGTGGGTTACTTTGGAAATATGTACAGAATAACTTGTGAGATAAGTTACTAAAATCACGAATTCTAAGCACATGTGCAAAACTATCATTAAGAATGCATTACGGCTTTAAAACTGCTAAGATATAGAAATGTTTTAGGAGCAAACCATTATGGAGATATAAAATGATCGTAGTAATTACAAGTTATGTATTCTATTATCATAATGCGTCATGCTGTTTGGATTTTAGTAACCTGTTCAAGGTTTTTTCGAGAATAAACTTGTTGTAACTACTGAATTAATAATGAAGACCTTAATTACAAAATTGATAGATATGTATTGAATTTTTCCATAGCATGAACGCTTTACTTGGCTTAGATTTTCGAAATCTGGTGGAAGCAATGAGGAGTTCAATTAATAAGACTTTGGATCTTGACTAACCCATTTCAATTATACGTATTACAGGAAGAGTGTCATTATTTTCCAATCAAAGTACCATAAGTAATTCTATTTATCAGTGCTATTTGGCCATGTATTAATAAACTGTTATTCTGTGAACTTAAAAAGCTTAAATTGGGGGGCCTTTTTGTTACATAATCTTTTTCTTTGAGCTCTAAACTAATTCTGGGTAATAATTGTATTTGTAACCAATTATTATTAATTAGTGGTCATTTTAATAGTCTTGTTATTGGTTGTTATTTAACATTCCTGGTACATAGTAAGGTGTATTAAAAAAAAATGGTAGTTTTTTATAGTTTTCATAATTGGGGAAAAATTATGTATTTATTTAAATTGTTTCTCTCAAGTTCTTGAAATACTATGGATACAAAAATAAAGAAACAGACGAGACAAACGAAAATAGGTATAATCTTAAAAATTGAATAAGGAACTGGAGGGTAATAAGGCCCACTTAGTGTTAAATATTTTTTATTAAATAAACTAAGACAACTCATATCATAATATGAATTCTAAGTGATTTTTACATATTTTTTTCTGAAAATAATGTATATTTAAAAACAAAAAAACTGAAAACACATTTTTAAAAAGCAAAAACATACACTCGTGTTTGGGCCTTATTAAACGAACAGGCAGATAATAAGACCCGCCTTAAAATACAATGGCAGATATTAAGTCTCGAATAAAGTATTCAATTCAGGGGTAGCAACTTTGGCATATAAAAGGTGCTTGGTCATCTTTCGTTAGTCCAACACATTCTTCATCTACCCAAGTGTTACATAACGTACAAGATCTAATATGAGCCACAAAATCATGGTTGCAGACGGAACACATCCAAGATCGTTTTGAGGCGCTAGCAATATTGTATTTTTAGGTAACCCTGATTTTGATTGTAAGTCACGACCCTCAAGCATTTGCTTTTTATTAAAATATTAAGGCCCGGGCCTTATTACCTGATTTGTACATTTTTCCTTTTTTCTGATTAAATAAATCAAGTCAACTAAAGAAGAAGTCAAAGAAGAAGCTTACCTCTTTGTATATAATTTTGCTCCTCTTAAATATTCACACGATAACACTAATTGAAAGTTAATTTGGCAGATATACATTTATAAATCGCACATAATATTGAGGTAGATTCACTAAATCAAGATTTCCCGCGTTAATTGAAACCCAGAAAATTTTCCAACCCAGAGGTGATATGTTTTAGATGTTTCTCGCTCGCCGATGGCACTAAATAAGCGATTTCAAATATAGTTTTTATTTAATGGCCTCTGGGCTTTATTACCTGGTGGTCCTTATTACCCTCAGGTACCTTACATGTATTTGTAAAAAAAATCATACATTTTACCATAAATTGAATACTATTAAATAACATTGTAACGTTTCTTTTGAGCAAAAGTGAAATCATTTTACACCCGGCTACTTTTTAGGAAGTTGTAGAAAGAACAAGTACATTTCTCTAATTACAAGTACCGTTGTGAATAATCACTAGAATAATATTTACAACCGCTTTTTAGAAACTTTTTGAAGGACTAATGGCTCATGTTCTTATCCAAACATAGCCATTAAGAACGTAAGGTTGTGGATCGATTAGTAAATTAAAATTAAAACTCTATTTCAGGACTTATAATACATCAAAATTATTGACAAGCCATTAAGATTAATTCTCCGTTGTTAATCTCGCAAAAGATATGAAGCTGGAACAAAAGTAGATTGAACATCATCCTCATATCACGTTTATAAGCTCTATTTTTTTTTATGAGAAAGGTCAATGTTACATAGCCTAACTATAATAGTAAAATAATCATAAAAAATTTATGATTTGCAGAATGAGACGTAGATGTTATTTGACCTTCCTCCGATAGAATCAAATAAAAAATTCTTCACATTTTTTTAAAAAAGATTGTCAATATATCGGATGCAATCAATAATATTGTAACGGAGAAAATGTAACTCAATATTGAGTCCCACGATTCATGAAACACCTACGTTTGGTTTGTTCAATGATGCGAAATAATTATAACCGTAGCATTGATGCAATATCTAAATAACAGAATCGAAGATTAAATTAATCGGACAAGTCAAAAACTACAGAACTTTATCCTCCACTTGAAAATGACCAAAAAAAAAGCTCAAAGCATTTTAATTGAACTTTATTCAAAGGAAGAACTTTCAGATTAATTTGCTAAAGTCTTTCCTGGTGTTTTCCTCCTTATATTTAATCATCCGCATACTAGGTGCCTAATGTCACATGCCATACTAGGTGTGGTTTGCCATACCCCGAAAATAAAATGAAATAAAATCCACAAAATTGTACTTTATGACAGTTAAGGATATACGAGCAGGGTACTGGGTGAGGATAGACCGATCCGGGCGCGCGGTAAAGAGGGTATGGCCGCAGCATTTCGTATGGCAACACTGTGATTATTATGATTATTAAGGCAATGTTATCAGTAGATTCAAAATAAACGTTGAGTGTAACACGTGCGAATATAAAATTATGGAAGGTGAAATGAAATAGAAAAATATCTATCGGGATGAAAATTTACCAGAATTCCTAAAATTAGGTTAGTATTTTTGACACTTACTTTGCTTTAATGGTCTGTAGTGTTGCCATTTAGTTTAAGAGCTAACAAAAGTAAGCTAATTTTCGTAAATATCTCTTAATTTAGTCGGTTTAGTACGGTTTTTTATTTTTTTAAAATCTTTATAACTGTCTTAACTTTTAATTAGATAGTTTTTTTTTTTCATATTCTGGGACGAATTTGAGTGAAAATTATGAAAACATGTCGTCTATCCGTCACTTTGCCATAAGACTAATGTTAAATATGCTTACTTTTGAAATCAATTATTTCTTTAAATAGTCGGTCAACCATCTTCAAATTTTGAAAATTTGTTTAGACATATTTAAACTACATATAAAAAAATCAAGCATTTTGAGCAAAATGACTTTTGTGCTCGTACATCCTTAAATGATAATAAATATATTTTAATAACCAATAATGCTTAGGTTTATGTAAAACACATATTTATTTATGCATTAGAATAGACTTCTCCAATGACACGTGGCAATTACGATACCAAATATTAAGAAAACCTAACAAGAATTCAATTCTTGCCTCTTATTGAAATACAAATTAATTTCACGACAATTTCTTAATGATTCGCAATAATTTAGACCAATAAATTACACAACAAATTAATTGAATAATTTTAATCGGTCCCACTCACTTGCATTGACAAGATTGTCGCATCTTCTCGCTCCCTTCCACTCATTGCTATAGTAAATACGTTTTTCGAATAAAAAATCGATATTTACTAAATTAAATTAAAATTTTTGATTTGAAGGAGCGCACAGTAAATTATACTAATGTAATAAACACGATGATGTGCGCATTCGAGCGAAAAGTGGCACATTTCCGAGCGAGGGAGGCAAATGAAGCGCGACGCGGAGCGGCGCGCTTCATTTTCCCGAGATCGGAATGTGCCACTTTGAGCTCGAATGAGCACACTCGATTTTAGGCACGATTGACAATAATTTTGGTAACGAAAAAGTGGTAAATAAATTTTATCATTCCCTCTCACTCATACTTATGAGTTTGTTGTATCTTTTCGCTCTCTCCCACTCATTGCTATGGTAAAAATACGTTTTTCGAACATATAAGCAATATTAACTGAAATAAATTGAATTTGTTGATTGCAAAGAAAGTTTAATTTACAAAATTCAATGAATACGAGGATGTGCGCATTCGAGCGAAAAGTGGCACATTTCCGAGCGAGGGAGGCAAATGAAGCGCGACGCGGAGCGGCGCGCTTCATTTTCCCGAGATCGGAATGTGCCACTTTGAGCTCGAATGTGCACACTCAGTTTTAAGCTAAATTACCAAACGTCTCGTTTTAACAAAACAATTTTTCGCGTTAGTTATACCCCACCTAGTACACGGAAGGTTAAAACCACACAATGTTATTTTAATGAGAATCTAAAATTAATTAATCAGAAATAGTTATAAAAATATCTGAGGCTTAGCTGCGCTGAGCGGATGTGGTCATTTTCGATAGGAAACCCCAAGTCCCAGTCAATGTTTCTTTTTCGCGTTTGGGTCCAACAACAGAATCGTTTACCTGCATCTTAAAAATTTCGTGACTAACTTAAAAAACATCTCCGCGTTGCTTCGACCTTTAAAGGCTCTCGGTTTCGCGGAATAACCACTTGAAAATCCAGTACCACAAGTACAAGGCTCCAGATTGCAAAATTCTTTTTATGAACAGTTAACAGCAGCAGATCTTAGAAAAAAAATAATGGATGGCTTCGAAGCATTAATTAGAGACGGGGAAAAAGAAGTTTTTTTGTTGCCTTTTACTGCTGATTGGTCATTATCCTGAGCTGTGGCGATATAAAATAAAACTTGGACGAGGAGGAATTACCAGCAAGAAGAAATACTTGAACCGGTATTCCTGACAAGCGAGCCAGCCAGAAGACGAAGAGTTTTTTTATTGTTATTATTATTTTAGACTGATCATGCCTTCGTTATATCATTATGGAATTATTTTCGTTTGATACTGGATAGGTCATTGCTTTCGAATGATTGTTGGTTTGGCCGCAACGGATTTGATAAAAGTACCCATTCATCGTCCATTGAGCACAAGTATCTAACTAATTTAATTGTGGTTTCTGTTCAAGCTCCCGAATGCAGCTAATTGCAGTTGTAAAACATTTTGTTGAATCGAAATATGTACTTTTCACAGAGCCATGAAGGTTTTTTTGTGGTTAATCAGATTTTTCACGACATAACAAAAATTCAAGTCGATTCATGGAAATGGTATTGTGAGACCCTGGCATAAATATTATCAAAATAAATAGACGAGATGATAATGTTTATTAATTCCAATCATTAGTAATTAATATGAGATTTATTAAATCCAAGAAATTGATTTTTAATGTTAAGATGAAATGGAATCAATAACTGACAGAAATAATTAAACTCGGTTAACACAAATTTAAAACATAACAAACTATACATTTTTATCATGGAATAAAACAACAGTGAATTATTAACACTAAAAGCTCTAAATTAATTCTTTGCGTACTGAAGGAATTGTTAGAAACGAATAATTTAATCCTTTCTTTGTTATCCACTGTTTTGGAGTAATTTTCAAGGAAAACAAGAAAGTTAAATATCAATAGAAGCAGTCATTAGCTTACCAAACAGATAATATTAACTATTTTTTTTCTATTTTAATTTCAGCACAAGTAGTTAAAGATAAAACAGAGAAACCCGAAAAGCCAGACCATGAAATCGAATTTGTACCACTCGAAGCCCAGAAACCAGGAGCTGTATTTCCTCCAGGAGCCGCTTTTCCTCCAGGAGGCGTCGTCGATGTCGATGCAGATGGATTCTTTGGAAATCCTTTCGTGGGCAATCCCTTCCCATCGCTCCTCAGCAGCATAGAAGGTAAATTGATGATGCATGTTAATCATACAATTAGCAAAAGCAAATGTAGACATTTTCAATTATAATTATGGAATTAATCAAATCCAAATCGGCGTTTATTTTATATGGATTCGTGTAGGCAAATTATTTATTTAGCGTAGGTATTCTAAGACTTATATAAGTTCAATTTGCAAGTAAAAGCCTCATTTTTGATTCATCATGGACGTTGTTCTTGATTTAATATTGTGTACGTAATTTCTATTGTAATTCTTTTTTGCTTAATGATTTGTTTCGTTTTTAGCTTTGATGAACAGAATGAGACAACAGCTCAGCTTGATTTTGGGACGTTTACCTGACAAAGCTGGAGAAACGCCATTCCCCGAATTGCACATTCCTAACATTGGCGACGTCGACTTAGGAAAAGGCAACACCACGTCTATTACTAAGGTAAGACTCCATCAATTGAAGATAAAACTAAAATTAGCTATCATCTTAAAGAAATCTTAATTTTGCTAACATGAAAGATAGTGATGTGAAAAGAATCAGAAATTATCAGTTTTCATCATACTTGAGAAAGAGTTTCATTTATTTGTAACAGAATATAAACTAATAAATTGTTTCAAAAAAGATAATAAACAATTTTGGGATAATTAGAAACTAAATTATTAATTTTACATACAATATTTTAATCGTAAACCTTTAAGCGTTTGGCAAGAGTGAAATCAAATACTGTACTCTTCATGCAATTACTTTTAATATAAATAAATGATATCTCTATAATTTTTAGTAAGTAATATACTTCATGAATCGTTGAACGTACTACAATAGAACGATTGAGTCTTATTATCTCTTAAATATTCCACAGTCATCCTGGCAGCGTTAATGTTTCTTCAACTCAAAATTCTTCTGAAGCGATAACAGCAAAAAATCCATGACAGGTCGCCTTATATCTCAATAGGTATTCACATCCACAAAAGAACTGACTGTTAGTTTTCAACGAAGAGCTAACATTTCAATATATTCAATAAGCATTCAATTTATCAGCACCTACGTTTCATTAAAGCTTTTGATTGATGACTCTTTTCATCCTTTCATAATTAAAATGATTATCAATTTTGCACAGCCATCAGAATGGATTATCAATGTTTGTAAATTTTAGGTGATCGATGGCCACAAAGTGACAATAAACGAAACCGAATATAAACAGGACGGCGAGGACGGCGCCGCCTTTTTCAAAGTTCGAATAATCGACGTCCATCCCGATAGCGAAGAGGCGTCCACGGAGAAGGACACCGAAGCTGTTCCAGTTTCGAATAAACACGATATTGAGTCGGTGGAGGATGCTTCCGATAACGAGATTTTGGCCAAAAAAGCTGCTAAAGATAACGAGGTTGGTAAATTGGGACGTCCCGAGAAATTAAAAACCGCTTAAGTTTTTATTAACGTGCATGTTTTGTAAAGTATTTTAAAAATATCGTATTCCTATAATAGTTAGTAATGTACAATAAAAGCTTCAATTGATTTTTTAAAAATTATTAACAATTAGGAGGAGGTGGATGAGAACTTTTATAATTAAACGGAATGCATTATTTTGTTGTTAAAAATGAAATGATGTGTGTATTTTTTTACAAGAAGTACAATAAACATTTTGTAAATATTTTTCATTGAATAATCTTTAAATCTAAGGCTTTTTGGGTACTTTGGAGCTTTTACTAACATTTTTACTACTTAATCCCACATGTAAACATTGATGCACTAATAACTAATCTGTAACAAGCTATTTCTTTAAATAATCGTTTCTAAATCACTTATGTGTCGTGTGAACTATGTTGCACTTTTCATTTCCATGCACTTTCTTCTGTTAGGAACTCAACTTCGACAACATAGAAACCTTTGACGAAGTCGACATGCTTCCCCCACACAAAACCGTAAACGTTCGTAGAAATCTCAATTGGGAAAACGCAAAATCTGTAGAATCCATCGAAGATAACAGCATCGATGCCGCACCTGGAATGATCAGAGATTTAAGTAATGATATCTACGTTAATCAGCTCATGGGAGATAATGGTGTGCCAACGAATCCCGATGCTGAAGTTTTTAGTTCGCCCATCAGCGGACATTTTCCAACCCATTTCTACCCAGAAGTGCCGAAGAACGTTGCTCCTTTAAATCAATTCCAACCCAATTTCCCTAACGACTTTCGACAACCTTTTCCAGAGAATAACGTCCCGTTCTTCATTCCAATGCTACCGGCGAATCAACCCAACATGCCCATACAAAATGTTATGATGTCACCTCCTTCTTTTATGGCGGCCCCCAGGTATCCCATGTTTCAACCTAATATGTTTGTCCATCCCAGTTTCCCACAACAACGCTCGTTGCCGCTGGAGAAATTAACAAATGTGCAGGAGGCTACGCCTTCGAAGGCATCTGAAGACGTTAGTAATGCAATAGTCAAGCAAATTGAGGAAAAATCAACTCATAGTCAAGCTACATCATCGATAAACAACATACCAGTTCCAAGTTCGGTCGCAGAATTCCCTTCGACTACGACATGAATGAAATAGTATTTTCTTGTTAAAATTAATTATTTGAACTGATGTTTTTTTGTTAGACTGATCATTACTTTACTATTTACTACATGAATTGTTATTCTTTGGTACTGAGTTCTATGGGATTGCCAAAGACACCATTGCACTTTGGTGTGTGTGCGTATGTGTGTTCCATCTTCATTGCTTAACTTCTTCTCTCATATCAATTTATTAATTTATACTACCCATCATCTACAGACGCTATTTTATATTCTATTTTAGTATTTAATACTGTCGTAATAACAAATTATTTATTTTTTTATAATAAAAACATTCCTCATATTAAATTTGAAGAAATCGACGTATTCTGTTATTTATAGGTGTGTGTTATTTATTTCCGTAAATAAACTCTTGGAGCAACGTTAAATGTTGTAAGAAACGTAAATAAATTGAGATTCTTTATAATCAAGTTACATTTTAGCCTTTATAAAATTTATATGAAAGCTCGATATGCCTTTTTCCTAACACTTTTTATTATTTGATAATTATTTAATTAATTTATAGAATTCTCAAGATTTTCAAAGTTGTGCTTTGACGATAAATAAGTTTCAATGTATTTGTTGCTCACAACTTATTCATCATTACATAATTCTTATGGGTGACGTTGCAAATACTTAAAAATGAATGGAATTACAAAACATAGACTGTCTTTCCACTTCAAGTATGAAATAAATTGTTATAAACCAAATTAGTTGATTAAAATCTTTTAAATCTCTAATTTTGCGATAAATAATTCTAATTTTGGTAACACAAAATAATACGTAATCTAACAATTTATTTTATATGCTGCACTAGAACTCGCATGGAACTATTCTTAAGAAGTTTGACGATTCTTGGTATAGATTATTTTATTTTACATAGTAAATCAAATATTTAATACTGCAGCAGGCATTTGATTAATTCACTGATCAATAATATGAAGCGATTACCTCATTTCTTCCACCCTACAAAGATAACAATCGTAGCAATCTCCTTTGATACCAATCGGCACATAAAATTCAACCAAACTGTATGCATCATAAGGTTGCACTTTACGCAAATCCCATTTAATTCACGAACCACGTAACATTACACCACTACAAAATTATCAATGTTTAGATCAGAAATATTTATTGATAATTTTCTCCTTACCTAAACCCATAGTTTAAAGCATCTTCTGCTGAAACTATACCAATATCCTGAGTTCTTTGCACCCAGATTCTGTTTGTTGTTAGTATGTCCTCAACTTCATCCAATCTTTCACTAAATTTCGAAGCAAAATTATGGACGTCGTCTAACAATCCTAGAGGCATATCCTACAAAAAATAATTACAGTTCCTTGTTGATTGTAATGATTTATTTAATTACCAGGGAGACACCGCCTGGCATGATATAAGCAGCATGCATACAAGCTCCCCAAACACATTAATACAATTCCATCAGTTTTTCTCTTTCCTCAAAGAGCCAGAAGAATGGGGGTGAGAGCCCCCACATCAAGTGCATGGGTTCCAACAGCCATATGATTTAACGAACGAGTGATCTCAGCAAAAAGTGCTACAAAATTATGAGTCTGTTATCAACTCGAGAACTTAAGGTAGTAAGACACTTACTTCTTATATACTTTGCTCTTATCGGAACATCGATGTTTAATAATTTCTCTATAGCTAAACTAAAGCACTGTTCGTTACACATCATCGATACATAATCTAAACGGTCGAAATATGGAAGTGCTTGCATGTAAGTTTTATACTGTATTAATTTCTCTGTGCCTCTGTGTAGTAATCCAATGTGAGAATCAGCTCCTTAACAACTTCTCCATCGAGATCTAGCACATGTCGTAATACACCATGAGCAACAGGTTGTTGAGGACCAAAATTTAACGTGATGTTCTTCACAGATTTTTCAATGGGTGCCAATTGGGCATTCCAAGGGGGCATAATCCATTTGCTGCTTACTTCATCTGGATACATAAGAGGACCATCAAACTGCTTAAGCCATTCTGCATCAGGTTACCACCGGACTGCATATTTTTGGTTGCTAAAACATCGGGAATCATTTTAACACAACCCCTTAACTGTTACATAATTTCATATTTCAAGTGCATGTTCCTCCTACTCGTTTTAGCTGGAATTTTCTTTATATCTCTAGTCGGAGGCAACAATGCGTTTACCAGGGAATTAGGTAGACTTTATTATTTAGCAGTGTTATTGTTAAATCTAAAAAGTAAATATTAAATTATTAAGGTTAAACAATAGATAGTTACCGCTGTCTTAAATTCCAGAGATGACTGTTTGCAAATCGGTAAAAAAAAGCCGCCATTGTTTTGGGGTTTTCCCGTTAGTTAAAAGTCTTCCGAAATTTTTCTCTTTTGAGTGTACCATAAAGCAATTGTCAGCTGAATAATTTCAAAATGGTCGATTTGTTTTTATTACAGTTCTAATACCTTAAATTTGTTCGAATCAAATATAATGATTATTTTAGGCCATGCAAAATCATGGTTGGGATTTTTCGTTCCTTTAAATAGGCAGAGAACTGTTTTGCAATACTTCTGTGCATGAGCATGTAATCTAAACTCTATTTGAAGAGTTGATATGTAGGCTGCACTTTGATGTAAAACTTTGAAGATTAATTAAAAATATTAAATTATTAAGGTTAAACAATTGATAGTTACCGCTGTCTTAAATTCCACTAATGACTGTTTACAAATCGGTAAAAAGCCGCCATTGTTTTGGGGTTTTCCCGTCAGTTAAAAACTCCGAAATTTTTCTCTTTGAGTGTACCTTAAACCAATTGTCAGCTGATTAATTGCAAAATGGTGGATTTGTTTTTATTACAGTTTTAATACCTTAAATTTGTTCGCATAAGCTATTATGAATTATTTTAGGGTATGCGAAATCATGGTTGGGATTTTTCTTTCCTTTAAATAGGCAGAGCACTATTTTGCAATACTTCTGTGCATGAGCATGTAATCTAAACTCTATTTGAAGAGTTGATATGTAGGCTGCACTTTGATGTAAAACTTTGAAGATTAATTTCGTTAATTTAAGAAACTTGGGACTTCCAGCAAATCAAGAAAGGGTAGGTAACGTTTATGATAACTTTCTGCAGATCTTAATAAGTGTTTTTACTCTTGTAGTGTATGGAATTGTGAACTAAATCTTAAAAGGTTCGCTATACGTTTGAAGTAACATATTATTTCTATACCAAGTACTGCCATCTAAAGCTATGTACATCTGTATTTTAAGTAGTGGACGATGGTCCCAGAATAATTTAACTCCATCCAGAAACCATTCTCCAAGGATTATTCAAAGAACGTAGAAGGTATGGGCATAGCTAGGTACGAACATACTTTTATTTGAAATGGGCTCTCTTACAGTTAATTATAATTGTTAATATACTGAAAATAAACCAACTTTTACATGAACTTTTATATATATATCCGTTTGTAGGAGATTTTCGTTCAGCAAATTGAAGGCAATCATCTATGATTCCAAGGAATCCTTACAACCGCATCAAACACTTGGAATATGTTATTATGGACGATGGTTGGTTCCAAAATTAAACCACCACCATTTTGTCGCTTTCTTTTAAGTAGTGTTACTTATATTGTATCTGCAGCATGTAAAGATCAACTTTGCAGTCTTCCACTTTGGAATTATATGACTACGTGCCAAAGGACCTTGTAAAGAAAAACATCACTAGTTCTACTTCTGAAACACTTTATTTCATAATATAATTTCTGGGATATTAAAAAATGTAAGTTTTTCGAGTTAGAAAATGTTAATGATTTGAAAATCTTACATTGTTAAAACAAGCTGAAAGAATGCAATATTTACAAATAATTTAATCCAAATGTTTTTAACTTTTAATTGAAATACTTTGTTTGGAAACGAAAATATGGGATTATATCTAAAGTTAAATCTGAAAATTGACTATTCTTTGTATTAATAACTATATTTCATACTGTCAGAAAACTTAGTTATTAAGAACCATTCTTTATATGTTTTATAATTTGTTAATTCGTTTATGTGTGCCACAAAATTAAACTTGGCGTTTGCTCCTTATGAGAACAATCTGTAAAGGAAACGAAGCACCTATTGGGTTTGTGCTTTAATTGTCTTATTTAATTTTCAAGTCGTAATTACTATCCCAACTTTTTAAACAAGAAAGTAATATGTTATTAGGTACTTATTTTAAAAAAGGCCCTTGTATTTATTTGGACATTGTTTCTTCTTAGATATAAGTTATCGGATAACAGTGATGGTCCTTGTGCTGTGCCACAAGGTCCTTGCTGTTTGACCCCATTGTGTTAGGATAGATTTTAAATATTTCTACAGACACACAACTCATTTTATTTGAGGTTCTTATTAATATTCTTTAACAATTCAATTAACAAAATTATTGATTTTAATTATTTTCTACAATTTAGTTTTTGTAATCAAATTATTTTTGAAACATTTTTCTACATAATAAAACAACATTTGTTGTTGAATTCATTTTAAGGATTTTTGTTGACTATTAAAATTTTACAAAATCGAAATTACATAAAATATTATCACACATTCCATTTACCTGTAAGGGCTAGGGAAACTATTATAATTAGAACGAAATATAATGATTTTTATTACTCTATTTGGGTATATGATAAGGAACAATGTCTAAAAAATATTTAGGGTTTCATTGGTACACATAAGCGAACTTTGTATCCCTATAGGTGGGACGAAGAAACGACAAAGAAGATATGTAAAAGATAGTATTTATATATTTCTTTCCCTCGACTTCCAGACACACACACACTTAAATATTCTACTTTTATTTATTTTAATTACTGGGCTTGTAGTTATTTCAAACTCTTGCTCTCGCTGTTAATTTATTTTGTTTGTCTATATACTTATTATTCATTTGGTTATTGCAATATTATTTTGAGTTTTTAATTACTATTAAAAAATATAGTTATTGTTATAGCTTTTCAACCACACTTTAAGCACTTTCTTATTATTCACTTCTATTTACTATAACTTTTAATTATTTATAATTGTAAAATAGATTGTAGTTTTTTCATTATTTTTAATTTTGCAAATTTGTAACAACTTGTATATATTATTTAGTTAATCTAAGACTTTATTATATTAATCGTATCTTTTAATATTAATTAATGTTAACTGGAATTGAACTTTGAATAAAACAACTCTTGTTAAATGTGCACATTTAACAAGAGTTGTATTATTAATTTTTTTATTCAAAACGTTTTCCCAAAGCTTTGGAATAGCACGCCTATGATGTCTTAGGGCTATCTGAAGCCAAAAAGGCTGCCAAATCCGAATATGTATAGTTTTTAAATATTGGTCCGTAAATAGCGGTGCTACAATTTTTTTAAAGTCAAAAAAAGTAAAAAGTATTGTATTTACTGTAAAAACATTTATAAAATTAAAAACCTTCTTATTGTTAGTCCCTTACTTTGTAATTTTTATGAACAATAATTATTTACTTCATTCATTTATAAAATTGAATATTTCATGAATTCAAACAGAGATGATAGTTGTTTTAACCCTTCGTTAGTCACCTGGTCTACGATCGTAGACCACCTCCATTGACAACATGGGACATTTCAGGTGACTAACGAAGGGTTAAAGTAATTCACTCAATGAAAAATCAATACAATATATAGCTAGTTAAAATGAGATTAACAATTTTGGAAAACTAATACTTTATAATTTGCTCTAATTCAAAGATCCTACTCTAAGAACAATAAAAGATAAATGAATGTTTCAAGTTTATGAAGAAAGACTGTGAAGGTACAAAAATGAATAACTTTTAAATTATAAGAAATTTATTTAATACAAATTTACTCATCCTCGACAACAGTTGTCTTTTCAGAAACGTACAAGCCATCTAAAAATTTACGAATGTCCTTGTTTTTAACTGTTGTAGATTGCTGAATAAGTGCCGCTGATCTTGAAACATCCTCTAGTGAATTTCCTTCCAAGATAAGTTCGTCCTTTTGTTTCTGGGAGTTCTTTACAGTCACACCTGGTGCCATTTTAACTCGTCTTATGTATTTCTCACCCAAGAAGTTCCTAATTTCAATTACAGTATCGTTTTCGGATGTTGTGCAATTAATGGGGAAATGGGCATACACTGCTCTCATTTTGTATTGATAACCTTTTGTAACACCTTTAAGCATGTTCTCAATATGTGAGCAAACAGTACGTACTGCAGCTAATTCCTTTTTGGTACCAAACCATTTCTCAACTTTCAGAGTTCGAGGGTTGATCATTCGAATATCCAATGCAAGATGCTTGAATGAACGTTTTAGGAGACCCCTGGGCCCTTTAACCGTAACAAGACGTCCATTTGCTGTTACAGTTAATCCCTTTGGGATTTTAACTGTTTGATTTGTCACAATTTGCTTCATCAGACTAAAAAGAATACACAATTAGTAAAAATCCAATGAACAACGTTTAAATCTAAATATAACAAAATTGAACATCAAAGTACTTAACCTACAAAAATAATTCGTCGACAATACAAGAAGTATGAAATAATTACAAAAATATAAAGTTAAGTATTTTTAATGCGATTTAGATAATCAGATTTTATTATATTTAATCTCAAAACTAACCGATGGCTTTAGATTTTTGTGGAAAATAAAAAATTTACTTACAGAACTAACAAAATGCTGTGAGGGAAAAAGACCTGCGCTTCCTACTTTTGCAGCACGTGATGGTAGATTTAAATAACCGCGAAATTTAAATTCTTATTTCTATTATTTCTTATGAATATATGAAAGAATATTACTATGTCAATTCAGAATATAACTACATTAATATTCCATTAAAGAAGTTGTTAATTAATACAGTTTTATGAAGGCGTTAATTAAGGTATACTAAAATTTAGTTTAAACAAATTGTATTTCTGTAATTTCAAAATAAGCAAATTGGCTCACTTTATTATTTATTTGTGAATATGATAGAAGTACAAAATACTTTGAAAGCCTTAAAATTAAGAATGTTACATATCTTCTGTATCTGAATCAGATTCAGCTTCCATGGCTTGTTTAGCAGACCTTTCGGCTTCAAGAAAAACAGCTTCAGGGACCCTTTGATGTTCCCCTTCGGTTTCTACGGACACCCATGATAGTTCCATTTCAAAATTCTTATCTTTCAGTTCATCGTGAACCAAATAAATGCTAAAAATCGATTATTGTCAATACTTTTTCATTTTTAACTCTGTAAATAAATACTTACATCTTTGCAGCTTCCTTAACCAATTCCCTCGTAGTCATACCTGTGAGTTTTAGTTTTTCTATTTCGGTTTTAGCCGATTGTTTTGCTTTACCCACAGCACAACCATGATAGCCCTTAAATATTTAAGATAACATTCTAACGATCTTGATAATTCAATTCACTTACATAACTAACACCAGAAGGATCGATTAAATACATGGATGGACCATCTGTGACATCACAGCTACTTAAGATTACACTACATCCATAAGGCCGAACAGCACTGTACAAAGTATATGCATGCATATACATGCTCACACGGTCGTTTAAATACTTAAGAGGTATGCGAACGCCATATTGAGATCTGTAATTAGCTGCTTCTCTTCTTGCTATGTCAACTATTTGTCTCGCATCAGCAATTAAGCCACAAACAGCCTAAAAAATCAATCTGTTTAAATGTGATTAAAATAATACATGTACGTACCATCCCCACATGCCTGTCTATAGTAAAAACTCTTCTATTGGCACCAGCTTCGTATAACTTTGATGTAACAAGTTTCTCAACAGCAAAAACGACACCGTCTTTACCTTTTAACCCAATTACTGTTCCGCTATTTTCTACAGCTTTAACAGCATATTCTACTTGAAATACACGACCATCTGGAGAAAATTGTGAGGCTGATAAATCATACTAGAACAAAAATACCGATAAATACACAGATTTAGGTTAAGTATTTAAAAATCCTATGAATATAAATCCCAGTAATATTTTAAATAGCATTACTTACTCCAGTACCAATTGAACTCATTCTGCTTTAATTAAAATACTTTAAAACATTAATTTCTATTAGCTTTTATGTTAAAATAACAATTCGGCGTGATTTGCAATTCACTATGATGACAATTAGGCAAAGTTATACACCAAACATTTAAAATACAAACCTCAGATCTGGTTTAACAATATATACATAGATGGGGCATAAATGCACTTTTCTTAATAAAAATATAAATAAATAAATTATTATTAAATTTGAGAGTTTTTAATCGGCTTATTATGTCTTATAATAATTTATTTAAGTCTTGGAATGTAATATCAACCACGCTTTTGTGATTAAATATTTTGTAAAATATCATGTTATAAAGTATGCTTGTAAAATTGAAATGTGTAATATATTAAAATTTACTTAATAGCTGTGTAATATATGTATTACATGCTGATTATACCTTTTTATTATATTCAATATTACATGGGTCCTTTTTTAGAGACTAAATTAAGAACAAAATGCTAATTTGATCGAAAAAAGTATGGTTATGTTGGCTGACTTTTTCCTTTTTAGAACGGAAATCTTTTAATAAACCGTTGTTTATTAACATAAACTTATTGTTATTTATTGTACAACGGTAGCACTTATTGCTAATAACTACAATTTGCAGCTAGAAACAAAGTACAATGCTTTATTTGAAATCAATTCAAATGGGCTTGAGCCAAAATTCAGTTATTTTAATATTGTCTTGATCAGAATTGTTAGTAACACATTGTTATTAACAATTAGAAGCTTATATTCCTTAAGTTAATTGTTTGGAATAGCTTAATACGTGGTTTTTAAGGTATTTATATAAATGTTTATAAGTATTGCTGTAATTTTGTAGTTTTATAACTGAAAAAGGAGTTTATTTATTTAATTTTAGTCTATTGAATACTGACATATACAAATAATTACATATTTAAGGCAAAATTAGGGTATTTCTTAAAATTAAATTCGAAACATTTTCTTAAAGCCTGCTAAAAGAGACCCGAATGAATCAGCGAACTTTGCCGAACGATGGTTCTTATATAAGCCTGCCGCTGCCGAACGCATTTTGTAGTGGCCGAGGGTTCGTAGGTGAAACTACGTTTCTCCGTTTCGTGATATTACTTGTGAGATATCAATCTAAAAATATGTGCATTTATGTTTTAAAATCCGGTGAAAACGATGGAGCTAATTGGTTTTTTGTGAAAACATCGTTTATTGGAAAAAATGGAATTTAAAAATTTTTGCCTGTCATTGAAGAATGACTCATTCCAAAATGAAGTTGGCTCCGATTTCAATCCGACTTTCTAGGTTGGCAAAATTGGAGAAAAACTGTAATCTGAAAGTAACTAACTGAGTAAGTCACTATTTCACTATTTGCTTAATTTTGTTTATCGATTTTTTTATAATTTAAATTAAGTGAGAGTATTTTTTATATAATTATTGCAAGTTCATGTTGATGTAATGCAGCTATTAAGTGGTTTATTTTGAGTGGTGGTGCTTTGTAGTTATTGTTTAAAAATGAGGTGTTTAAAGAAATTGATTTTTTATTGGGCTTGCTTTTGAACTAATACAGTAATTGGATTAAAGTGTTTAAATTGCACTATAAGACTTATTGTTTAGATTGCAAGCTTTGTTTCGCTGTTTAGTTGCGTATCAGAAATAAATATTTGTATATTGTTTTAGGATTCGCACTTGGACTTTGCCATTGATGTGATTGATACTTTGGATTCTAATTTAAGGAATACATTATGAATTGATTTGAGATCTATTTTGCTGTCTTTATTAATCAAAAGACGTTATTACAGATATTACGTATTGCGAGGTAACTCAGCAATGATCGCATTTGGAATTTGTGCTTAAAATATTATATTTTAGGTTTAATCGAAGACTTATTAGAGCCCGATATGTATGTGAAGCTCTATTTATTCCTTTATTATTAGAATTGTATTTCGATCCTCAGTTTTACTGTCAGATTTGATTTTCATAACTGGTTGGGAATTTACAGCAACGGAATTAGCCACCGCACTTCAAACAAGCATTTTTAGGTATTATTTAAATTTTTTGTGTTCTTTATGTTTTTAGTCTTCAACAAGCAACAACCAATAAATCATTCCAGAAAATCACTTGGAACGTAATAGATTTTCATCAGTTC
Organism: Sinopyrophorus schimmeli; assembly: GCA_036325965.1. NCBI lineage: Eukaryota > Metazoa > Arthropoda > Insecta > Coleoptera > Elateridae > Sinopyrophorus > Sinopyrophorus schimmeli. Next base: position 116,823 of record JARFIZ010000033.1, read on the forward strand.
ATTACTCATTCTTGATTTTTAATAATATTAAAGTTCTTTTATTATTAAGAATTAATATTGCAGTTAATTATCAACAACTGAACTAAAATGTCCTTTCTGATCCTGTGAAGTATCCTAAAATCTAATTTTATAATGTTTTGCAGGTTTTCAAGCGATAATACAAATGGCTTTTTATATTTCAGGAAGTTTTCACTTAGAAAAATGATTTTGGATTTGAAACTAAATTTAATAATTCTGAAAAGATGCCAGTTTCTTTTTTGTCAGTAGGAAATTTAGAAAATTCTATCTGGCTCAATTTTGGCTTGAATGTTGTCCCATATTCAAAATATTCGTTTTATTTGAGTGCTACTGAAGTTGCTCTATAGAAAACTTCTATTTCCTTAACTATGAAAAGAAACTAAATAATTAGCTATTGTAGGGCTAACCTAATTACGATATAGGATTATGGCCAGATAACCACAATATATTACATGGAGGTTTACTGCACATGAGCATAGCCATAAATATGCACTGGGTTACAAAGTATATTTTATTTTTTTCTTACTTTAATAAATGTGCTTCCTTTTATTATATTAATTTCAGGACTTGTACGATTCTTGGCGACTGATTTGCTGATTTGGGTACCAAAATGAGAATGGATCAAGTTTTGATTACATATTTCATAATTTATGTTCTTACTTATTTACTATTTTTATATGTACTCTAGCTACTGTTCCTGCTCAAGGATTTACTTTCAGAATGCAATTAACTTAAAATTAATAACTTTTATTTCAGGTTTAGCTAGATTGTATGCTAACAAAGTTATTTGTTGGGCATCCAGTCAAAATGCTACTTCTGGAAGAAGTTGGCCACTTCTTCCAGATAATTAGGCCTTTCTTTCAGCACGATAGGGCCCGGTGCCCTTACGTTTCTCGTGAAAATCGTCGCGAAAAGCTGGACTGTCTAAAAGCTTCGTCGTCAGTGAGTGCGCGAACCGAATTTGTTTCGTAGTCTTACAACCGAGTGATTACCCTCCCAGTCAAAGTAGTGGTCCCTTTAATTCAGATTATCGCGCGTTGTTTTTTCAAAATGACTTAGTTGGTGGCGGACGAAGTTCCTGAAAGTGCGGGTCCAATCGGGAGTGCCCGATGTTCCATGAGGGTTGCACCGGGGATTGCTGAGATCTTCTTTTGTACAAGTCATCTATAACTGGGACATCAGGTAGGTCCGTCCAGCGTTGGGACTTTGGAAGAGGAGGAAGACACTCTTCGGTAAGTGGCTTTTTTTCTATCATTGCAGATGGTGTTTCTGGTATTCAGGAGTCTCTAAAACTTTTAGCTCGCGATTTGTTTACCTTCCAGAAATTGAACGGCCTTCGGGACAATCGGGAGTGAATTGTGGACGCCGATAACGTTAATTCATCCTAATTGCGCCTTTTTGGAAGATCAACTGAAAAAGAAAATCATTTTCCGAACTTACACAGAATAATTTAAACAATTTTTTGGTATTAAGATTTTTAAAGGTTTCTTGCAAAAAAGGACCTGAATCAATTTTTTTAAATACACTAATACTTTTTGAAAGTTGGTTGTGGCAAATGGCATTTTTAAATGTTTGATTTTACGATTGTTTAATTTAATTTACTTTTTGCAAATGCCATTTGTTCAACCATTCAAAATTGAAATACAGTTAGGGTTGCAGTTTTGAGGCTCCTGTCGGTTTTTAATATTTTTAATTTGTTTTCCTTTAGATTCTATAATGTTCAAACTTTACGTTTTGATTGCTAATTAAACAATATTCCAAATTGTTTTATTCATTTTTAATGTTAATCAGTTTATCGTAAATTTTTAAAATCACTAATTTTGGTTCTGTGGTTTGTGCTTTTTGGGATTTGTTTGATAATTTTCTAAATTAAAATTTGTTTCAAAATTCAAATCAAATTTTGATTTATTTTAAAGAATAGCTTGATCTTATTTTCAGTTATGAATTGTTGGTAAAAGTTGGTCTAGATTCTTCTTTTCCTTCTATTTTTGTTAAGTTGAAGGCGCCCAAGCCAACAAAATTTAGAATGCTTTTAAAAAAATCTGATTCATTTTTATTCACTTAACTTATTTTCAATTTGATTTGAATTTAGTTTTATATCTTTTATGTGAATGTTTCAAAAAGTTGGTCAATTTTTAATTTAGTTTTCGAAATCTGTAAATTGGCACAAGTTCATTATAAATAATTGAGATAAAATTACACTACAACCCAGAACCAAATTTTAAGCTGGGAAATTGCATTATTACTACAGTAAATAAAACATAACAGGTATTGGAGATAAATATTTTGTCTTGTTATTTGCAAAAATGAAAGAACATGAGATTAAGTAATAGTTTCATTAATTTATTGTGTCAAATTTAATTGTGAAAAGTAATGAAGAAAGTTAAATCAATTATGAGATGGAAGAACAGTATTAAAATTAAATATAATGTACTTTTTCAGTTTAATTACAAATTTAAAAAAAACACTGTGCCACCAAAGTTACTTATCATGCAATAACAATTAGTTGTTATTGGCGTTATTTATTTTATTTTGTTATTTGCAATTTCACTAAATTAATATTCAAATTTATGCAATTAATTCTGCTATCAAAATAAATTTTACTAAAGTTTATTTTCATTCAAAACCAAAATCAAAGAACATTATAGGACCCTCAATGTATTTGACGTGAACCAGAAACACCACTGCAATTTTTTTACTTTTGGAAATGGGCAAAGTGAATGTGTGTGCAAAAGAAATTTCCCGAGCTGCATTTTCACGATGCTTTTTTTCCCTATTTGTTTGATTGTCTCAATAAGCTGCAAAAACAGCGTTAATCGCTCAAGTTTTTGCAAATGGAAGTTGCTCAAATTTCGAGTTTTTGGTGATGTTATCTTTCGTAAGGACCCCTTGCCCCCTCGCCATTTTTTATTGTATTTTTTGTAACTCCGAAAACTCGAGAGGAGAGCACCATGTCCATTTATTGAGCTCAATCCATTTTTGTGTGCAACTCAGTTGGACGGGCCACTTTCTTTTTTCATTAAATTGTTCGTTAATTTCAATAGTTAATGACTTTTTAAGTTCAATCTTGAGACTGGCCACCCTTCTGTTGTTGCACAAATGTGATATTTGTGTATTGTTTGTATATCTGTGTACCGCCCCAATGTCACGCTAGTTGGGCATTGGGGCACCTTTCTTTATCCGCGTTTTTATTGCTGCAATCTTGAACGAGAGTTTCTGTTTCGTTGTTATCACACATTGAACGTTGATTCAAGTTCAAGATTGCAGAAGAGGGTGGCTTAACATTTACCCCCAATTTTCAGGTTTATTTAAATTTAAGACTAGTAGGAAAAGGGTTCAACAAAAACATGTTGCGCTTTAGGGTTTGAACCCATAGTTGATAGGACTTTTTAAAAAGTATTTTCTAACACTGTGGGAGGTGTTAGATCGTTTCTCTTGCGTTATTTTTTTGCGGTTTTTTGCGTCTTGCGCCCAATGATTTTATTATGTAACTAATCCATTCCCTTTCAGGCTTTTTTTATTACTTTTTGAAATACAATACAATATACTAATGAATACTAATCATTTTTTTCAGGTCTCTTTCAGGACGATAAAAAAAATATGCGGTTTATATGCGCGTTTTGGTTTTATAACACTGTGGGGGGTGTTAGATTGTTTTTTTTTGTCTTTTGATAAAATATTAACTTTTGGTTAGGCAGGGCTTTATTAGGTACTAATCTATTCTTTTACAGGTTTTTAATTAATTTTTTGAAATGCAATACAATATTTTAATCAGTAATAACCATTCATTTTAGGTACATTTTCAGATTTTATATTTATTGTATTAAATAAAATAGAAGGTGGTTCACAATATAAACAAGAAATTACCACCATATGAATGAAAAAAGCATGACATAGTATCAGTATCAATTAATACTTTTATAATTTCAAAACGAAGACTAGAAATCATTAAAAAATCAAATAGTTTGTTAAGTATAATTAACAATCATACTTAATGGTCTGATAATAAAAATCTCCTTATTTATTTCGAAATAAAAATTAAATCAGTTAAAGTGTTTAAAAATGTAGTCAATAAATCGAAAAATCTTGTTTGTCTTTTATTTGAAAGATCAATACAGTTCAACTTCGATAGTTCGGATACATTGTTCCAGCAATTTTGTTCTATTGAAACAATAAAATATATTTCATGTCCGGACTAGAGGAAAAATTTTTAAAATCTCCAAATTACAAGATTGATCAAATTACTGGAGTGTCCGAACTATCGAAGTTGAACTGCACATTAAACTCATTAATGCTTCTTTGTAGAATACATGTGGTGCAAAAACAATTGATTTATCCATTGTACTACTTGCTTTACCAAAACAGCTACAAAAAAAATGGATTAAAACTGAAACCATTGAAAAAAACAAAGTGGTGGTATACCAAGAACTGAACAAGTCCTACTCTCAATGTTTTTGGTGCAAATTCAATAAGAAGACAGTTTTTCTATTTCTTGAGCTTATAACGAATTGGGCCAAAAATGAAAGGATGAGTAGACGATATAACATACACCAACAACGACAATTCTAAAAAAAGGATGGATTTAGTTTGTAGTAGTTTAATTCTTATATAAACTCACTTCTTGAATTGTAAAGTAGATGAATGGTCCAGCAGATAGACTTTTTTTAATTTTCGAAGAACTTTGTATTGTTTCAATTAAACTTGTAGCTGTTTTTCAATCTTTCTATAATAGTTGTTAGAATATCCTTGTTGGATCAACTTAAACTTTTCAAAGCTATCTGAAAGCATTGATCAGATTTCTTAACTCTTTACTGCTACTGAATGGGTCTTTATCTTCTCGAGGCAGGTTTCCAAATTTTTTTTGGCCGATGAAATACATTCTCTAAATTCTGCTGAAAAAGTTCTGTAATTATTTACTTACATGCCGCTCATTGTTTCTACTATTTTATTTGGTTTATTTACATCGTAAAGTAACGAAATATATAAATTTCACTTTTAGTCCTGTTTCCTCGAGGCCAACCCTTAATATTATTAAATTCGAAATATATCAGTGCTAAACTAACGAAATAAATATTTTTGACGGTAGCCTTCATTTACCAAGTCTGACTGGAGATTTAAATAAGGTGACACAGCATAAATATACATGAGATAAGGCGAGACAAGATTATATAATAACAACAGTAGCAACTAACTCCTATCAGTGCATGGAGAGACAGGGTTGAAGTGCCATCATATTCAAAATAATCCTACGAATTAAAAGTAAATGAGTAATCAATACATTGTACAGTAGTACAGAGCACGTGTAAATAGCTTTTATAAAATGAATTCGGAACTGAGACGACGAAAAGTGAGTATTTTACTAATAAAAATTAAGCACGTAGGTTATAAATGAATTGTGATAAAGAAAATGATCTTTTGTGATGTGTGATTTCAGTTTATTTTTCCTAATTTTAATTTGATTTTAATTATTTTATCCTTCATTTATTATTATTATCATTTATTTATTTTTAGGAGTTCTCATGATACATAGAATAGTAAGTTTTTCGAGTAATTTGGTGTTGATCTTATCCTAACCTTCTTTATTGCACTTTTTACTCTTTTTGAACGAATGTTTGCTTTATTTTTGGCCATTAACGTTCTAATCTGCTGTGGTTTGCCTTTACTAATTAGAAAAATTCTTAGCTCAAAGAATCAAATGGACGTCCTCTTCCAAAACGAAAACGTAAGGAAGTTGAATCGTCATCCATTCATCGATCTTTACTATGTTTAATATTAAGTGGAACAATCCTGACAGTATTTATTAGTAAGTTGGCCCTTTCCTTTTGTATGTCAACATTAATATTCATTTTTTATTTTAGTATTGTACATAGATTATATTCCTTGGCACCTTGGACATCGTACTATCGACTCAATAGCTAAGACTTTCGGTTATGATAAACCTGTACATGCTGTTGTAATTGATGCAGGAAGTACAGGTTCCAGGGTTCTTGCTTTTACTTTTCACGAAGCATATTTAGGTATCTAATTGTTTCCAAAAATTAAAGTAAACTAGTTTCACATTACTTTAACTCACAATCAACTATCTTATCAATTGTAATAAAATTATCTTAGTAAACAAAGTTATTCAGGAACGAAATATCAAATTAATGTTGCCCTTGATTCATGTGAACATTTCTGAATTTTACCTTGTTTGAAAATATTTATGTTAAAAAGAGAAACGTATTTTGTTTAATTTAACAATAAGATTAACAAATAATTCGGTTTTAGATGGACATTTAATATTGGACAAAGAACTTTTCGAATATACAAAACCAGGTCTCTCTTCGTTTGTTGATAATCCCGACAAAGTAAACATTGAAACTTTTTAAAAATCCATTAATTTACAATAATAATTTTGTAGGGAGTAGCATCGATTGCTTCTCTGTTAGAAAAGGCAAAAAGGGAAATTCCCGAAAAATACTGGAAACATACACCATTGATATTGAGAGCAACTGCGGGTTTACGGTTGCTACCTCAAATCAAGGCTGAGAATCTTTTGAATGCTGTTCGCGATTTATTTAAAAAGACACACTTTTTAATTGACGATGATTCTGTTGCCATTATGGATGGAACAGATGAGGGTATTTTTTCATGGTTTACTGTTAACTTTTTACTTGGTATGTTTTTCTAATTATATGAGTCATCAATAACATTGACTGCTTTAACTCTAGAACGAATTGGAGGAAATCCTGAACGAACCGTAGCTGCTTTAGATTTAGGTGGTGGCTCTACACAAGTAACATTTTCGCCAGCAACTCCTGAGACCCTTTCTCAGAAGGAATACATACATCAAGCAAGTGCTCCTCAGGGTTTTATTCCTGTGTTTACCCACAGCTATCTTGGTTTAGGATTAATGGCAGCTAGAAAAGAAATTGTAGGGCACAATCAAGGAAAAGCTAGAAACGTAACCAGCGAATGTGTTAATCCTGTTGTAATTAATAAGAAGTTCCATTATGGGGGAATCGATTATTTAGTAAGTGGATTGCAAGAGAATTATCCCACGATTAAAATACCAGGTGGATCTTACTCAACCCCAGAAGAAAGACCAATAGTTAGCTTCAGTGCCTGTTCTGAGATTGTTACGAATTATATTAAGACCAAGAGTAAACCAATTGGAGAATTGCCACACAAACAGATAAACGCTTTTAGTTATTACTTTGATAGGGCAGCTGAAGTAGGATTAATTGGTATATTTATATGATTATTTTTACCAACTTTAATAACGATTTTTTTATTAGACGAATTGAAAGGGGGACAGGTCAAAGTGTCTCAATTTAAGACTGCCGCTGAAAATGGTAAACTATTTTTTGCGTTTTGATTGTATGTCTACTAATTGAATTTTAGTGTGTAAGCAAGCTAATGTTGAGCAGCCTTTTATGTGTTTGGATTTAACATTCATTTGGTCTTTATTGGAAAATGGATTGGGCTTGCGACCAGATACAAAAATCTTTGTGAGTTTTTTTTAAAGTTGAATTACTCAATAATAAGTAATACTTTTTTTAGTTATTTAAAAAAGTTAATGGACATGAAATAAGTTGGGCATTGGGGGCAGCTTATGGATTATTGCGAAAAGGAAGTTAAGTTAATTAATTTATCAGCACATTTCCACTTTTTTTAATTTCATTATTAACATACTGTGACGTGCCTTATGTATGTAATAGATTATTTTTAGAGGCTGTGCAATTATTTGGGTTCCTTCAGTTATTGGGTACACTGTTAATATGAAAAATAAATTTTGTTTTTAATATTTATACTATTTATTTTATTTACAACTTTGAAATAATGATCAAATTAAACTTAAATATAAAGAGGGATTAATAGTGAATTAACGAAGGGAAGAGGGCAGCACATGTTTGATCAGCACTAAATTGACAAGTACAATTTTCACCCATATTGAATCTTATAACCTCCCATATCTAAAATGCCACCTAAATTAGCTGTGTCTCAAAATGTGATAAATGTAAGTTATTAGTTAAGTATTAATGCATAGATTTTGTAATATATTTAATAAGTTTGTATGTGCTGACATGTCTTTTATATGTCCTCATTTTTAGAGACTGTCTGGAGTTAAAGAGCCTTTCACAGGCAACCTTTACGGTAATTTATATCAAAATACCTTGCTTATTATTGGTTTCCATTTACACGATGAAGAGAAATCAGACATCATTCATGGATTCCCAACTGAAGTTGATGTGTATGGGGTTGTTAACATAACTCATGGGGAAATCGAAGAAGAGCGAATTAAAGAAGTGCTTAGCAATGTAGATGTAACAGACACACCCTTGTATATGTCGTGTAAGATTACTCGGTATAGAAATAATATAGAAACATATTTTAATGTAAACAATCGGTTAGAGAAAACAACTTTTGAAATTGTTTCTGACAATAAGATTTATTCGCAATTTGTACATATTCGAGTGATGACACAGTTGCCTTTCATATCTGGAATTAGTGCAGAGTGTCTCAAAGATAGTTTTACAACCTTAAGAAAACAGCTTGTGAATGGACAGGTGGTATTTAATTTTCCCAAGACAAACATTTATTTAATGGGGAACGACTATGAGAATGGGTTGATAGGACTATCGGGGGATCCTACTGTTGGCGAGATTTGTAAAGAGTCGACCGATATAAGCGAAGGATGCTCTCTTAATTATAAGAAAAGAAGAGGGGAAAATATGGAAATGGTGCACTCTTATTTTAGTCTTTTCATAATAATTTATTTACTGCTGTATTTTAGGATGTATTACGGGTGATTATGTACAAAAAAGTAACCAGGGAATCAATATTAGATAACATTAAAATTCATGCGCCTGTTGTACACATTGATAAACGTAAGACTGCCACAAATAGCAATTTATGGTTCTAGCTTGCTTTTTTCAGATCCTCAATACACTTTAATGCTAGCATTAAATGTGGATGCTTTATCAATGGTCCACAGAGATCAGAAAGTTATAGATTTATATACAATACTAGTTGAAAGTTGTTGTCGTTATTTAAGATTATTAGAAAGCATAGTTGCAGCAGATCTGGCTGGCTGTGATGAAGATTATACTAAAATCTCCGAACCCGAGACGTTCCACTTTTTTCCAGAGCACTGTGGGCATTTTATCACAAGATCTTATTCTAAAAATGATACAGATGACTCTTTAGGTTTGTTAATGCCAATTTTATAATTAAATCAATATTGTATAAGTTTTATAGTGATCTTTTACAGAAAATACTAGAAAAACACTCCACAGACAATTAGTGTTGCCTTTACATCTGCCCCTGTTTAGAAGATCCAATCGTTTCATTTTTAAAGGGGACATACAAGGAAATGGTTTACTCACGAATCCTCATGAAGGATTATCACCATCTGGAAATGGTTTGTATAAGTTTATTTCTTAAAACCATTTGAGCCATCCCTCTCTTATTTTTTAGAGTTCAAAAAAGAACATTGTTGGAAATTTGAAATTTCAAGAATTAAATTTATTAACGTTAAGCCTTGAGAAGTTTTTTTATTTAGAGATAACTATAATAAAATTTTGATAAATCTGCAGTATTTTTATTTGTTTTAGAGGGTGAAGTAGCCTTAGTCAGGGGTAAATATAATTACTACCATTATTGTCAGAATAATATGGATGATAATGGATGGGGCTGTGCCTATCGGTCCTTACAAACCTTAGCATCTTGGTTTCGTTTACAAGGGTATACCAGTAAAGAAGTGCCGACTTTTACGGATATTCAGAAGTGTCTTGTTGATATTGGTGATAAACCCAACAATTTCATAGGTTCCAAACAATGGATTGGATCTACAGAAGTTAATTTCGTCTTGAATTCTTTGATGGATGTTACTTCAAAGATTATTTATGTCAGTTCAGGCGAAGAAATGGGAAGCAAGGGACCAGAGTTAATTAATCATTTTACAGTTCATGGTACACCTGTGATGATTGGTGCGTTAGAGTTGTTGTTTAATTTAAAGTTATTCAAATTTAATTGTAGGTGGTGGTGTGCTGGCTCACACTATTTTAGGGGTGGATTATGATAACATCTCAGGCAATATAAAGTTTTTAATTTTGGATCCTCATTACACAGGACCAGAGGATTTAGATTTAATACAAAAGAAAGGATGGTGTGGTTGGAAAAATGTCGATTTTTGGGATAAAACTGCTTATTATAACATGTGCCTACCACAAGTTCCAAATTGCATTTAAACATAATCGTAGTCTTGATATTTTATTTGTATGTAACATTTTAAATTATTTAAATATTTTCTAGGATTTTTTGAGGTACACAATATAGGTTTAAAACACAGATTACTTGGTTTATTTTATTACCAAATCTATACTTTATTTTCACAACTAATCTTGAGTAGATCTAAAGTATTAAAAATACTGGGCTTTGAAGATTTGTATATAAAATTTTACAAGAAATATTGGATTGGTATCAAAAATATTTATACCTAATTTATTTAAGAAAAAAAGATTCGTTTTATTCAAAACTTATTCTGCTTTGTTGATGTACTTGAACAAGCTGCAATAATTCTTTAAATATCCTTATCTTGTAATGGAATTATATTTATACCTGAAATAATATCAGTTTCGTTAGGATTTCCAGATGTTGGTCTTTGTGACAAAACTTTTGGAGGAAAACTGATGGTAAAAGTACCTTCAATAAGATTGACCTTTTTTGTTAAAGTTTTACACTTTTGTATGTTGTCTTTTAGTTCTGAACACACCTAAAAATTATTTATTTTTATTAAATAATTAATACTTGTATATTTTAGAAATTTAATTTGAATCTTGACACTTATTACCTTTTCTTCTTCTGTAGAGGTTGTAGACGATGCATTTAATATATTTTGTGCTTCTTCTACTTCTAAAGGATCTAAAAAAATTTCTAGAATTACTTTTAATTTATATTAATTTGCTTTAATTTTTGATTTTCAAAACAGACCATTTATTAAATCTGCTTCATCCAGAGTTTTTAAATTGGGTAAAAACTTTTTAATAACTTGTCTATATTGAGGAATTTCGTCCAGATCAGGATTTTTCTCTAATGTTAAATGTTCCAATTGTTCGCAAATACTCAAAAAACTTACAGTATCAATATTTTTAATGAGATTCCTAAAAACAATTAAGATTAAGTATATAATGTAAATTACTTTTTAATTACTTTCTTAGGTCTATGAGTCTGATAAAGGGAAGATAAGTGCATGGACTTAAATCTTCTATTGAATTATTTTGGGCATGTAACTCCTCTAGGTTTTCGATACCAAATAATCCATCAAGGCTCGTTAACGTACATCGAGCAACTTTAAGGATTTTCAGGTTTATCAAACCACATCCTAAATCCCTTAATGAAGACATGATACTACCATCGAGAATTAATTCTGTGAGACTTGGCATGTGTATGCTTATGTGTTGAAGAGATACATCTATTGTAATCACTTGAATCTTAATTTTGGAAAGTGACGCTAGATTGTTATCACCTGCAGCTTTTTTCTATAAAAGATTTATGAGGTATTCTATCAGTTAATTTTTATATGTTTACCAATATATCTCTTAATGTGGGCTCTACAGGTATTTCTATCCACTCATAAACTGGGTTTGGGTTTAATTCGTTATTAGACTCTGTGTCTGAATTGCTGGAAATGCTAAGTTCAGAGGGCGAAGACGAAGGTAGCAGTGGAGCAACAAATATTTCAGGTGAAACGGATTGTTTTACTATGTATCGTTCTTCACAAGGCATTTTTAACTTGATTTTAGTTGAATACTTGTCAATCTTTAAATAATTTACACATTTCAGAAAAACTTGTTTGTTTATTGATCAAACAATCTTCTGTTTTCTAAACTTATACAATTATGATTCTTGTTTTCTATATTTAATTAGAAATTTCCATTAAAGTGTTTATTACAGTAAAAACTCAAAGTAAACATTTTTTTTTGTTTAAACTTAATTTGATTTATATATAATGCAAAAATCTAAACAAATTAAGTTAAAAGAACTCAAAAATTTTAAACATTAATATAGTTGTTGGATTCTTATAAACAATTATTCTTTTAAAAAGGATTTAAAGCACAATAGTTAAAATATTTGTTTGAAAATTTAAATTTATGCATTGCTGGTGCCATCTAAAAATACTCGGTTCAACTTTCACATTTATTGCATCATTACAAACTAACCTAAAAATCCTTATAAATGTTTAGTAATTTAACCATTCTGTGCATTAAAATCTAATTAATATTATAATGTGTGACGAAGAATATGAAAAGTTTGAAATTACAGATCATGACTTGGAAAATGAATTTAATCCCAACAGAAAACGTTTTGGTCTTAGCAAGCACCAACAAATTTATGGTGAGCCTTTAGAATACGTTAGATTCCTAAATACCTTTATATTTATCATGATTTAGGGATATGGGCTGATGATAGTGATAACGAAGACGATAGGCCATCATATAAATCATCAAAGCCACCCAAAAATTACTCTGCACCAATTGGTTTTGTAGCCGGTGGTGTACAACAAGCAGGGAAGAAAAATAAGCAAGAAAATGATGTAAAGAAAGAAGCCAGTGACGAGGAAGAAGATATTCCTTCAGCATCTTTTAAAATAGAAAATAGTTCTAGCGAATCTGAAGATGATATCAAACCACAAAGGGCTGGTAGCTTATACAATTAATTAGATGGATATTTTTAATTAAGAGTTTAATTTAAGGTTTTGGTGCACACAAGAACAATAATGAAGCCACTGTAACAGAAATAACGGGAGACATTGCTGGATTAAGAAGGGCTAATACTCAAACAAATAGTACTTTTGTTAGAAAAGGTGTTGGCAATTGGGAAAAGCACACCAAAGGAATTGGTGCTAAACTTCTTTTGCAAATGGGCTATCAACCAGGGAAGGGTTTAGGCAAAGATTTACAAGGAATATCAACTCCTGTTGAAGCTCATTTACGTAAAGGAAGAGGAGCTATTGGAGCTTATGGTCCAGAAAAGAAAACAAGCATTGCTGTGCTAAAGGTACACTTTTTGGCTTTTTTTACTTTAGTAATTTTAATAAATTAATGTAAAATGAAAGTCAGACAGTGATTTATATTTAAACTTTATTTCTATAGGAAAACGTTGAAATTATTGAAGATGATGTCAAGGAAACAGATTCTAAATGGAAAAAGAATGATATTACCAAGAAAAAAACTAGATATTATTACAGGACTGTTGATGATGTTATAGAGAAAGGAAAACGTCCTGGGGCTTATGTAGGCAAAGGACCTGCAAGGTAGATTTATATTATAACTTTGCAATTGCTAGAATTATAATTAGAATTGAATCAGTCCTTATGAAAATACCATTTATACCAAAAGTAATTTAGTATAAGACAAGGAAAAAATTATTTTACTTCAGATTTAACTGATATTGACACGAATTTTTATTTTATGTTGCAGCTTATTTTACATAATTGATGTTGCTCAGGCACAGATTTTGAATTGCTAGTCAATTACCAGAAATAATAGCGGCAATGGGTTTTGTCTAATTGTCTTTTTCAAAATGAACAAATATTCTCCATGAGCAACTGCCCTTTACAAAACTCGCATATATCATTTACTATTTAATTACATTATTTAATCTTATTAACATTGTTTCTTATATATCTTTGTTTTAAAATAATAGATGTAAATTAATCATACATAGTTTATTGAATATAAAAAAAACAATCAAATACCTTGTTTAATGAAATAATTAAATACAAAGATTTTAAACAATTAAATTAAGAGTACACATAAGAATACTTCTCTGAATGTCACTAAATGCTCTTTTCAAAATGACCAATTCAATAAAAATTGCTAGAATTATTATTATAATTATTTGTTGTAGTGAATTGAGCAAAGTAAAAGTGATTGATATGACAGGACCACAACAGAGGATTCTGAGCGGTTATCACGCTTTAAGTGGCTTAAAGGCACCCCCTGGAGTTGAACATTTTGAGGACGTCGTTCACAAAAAGTGCTCCAATTTTGCTTTACCAGAAATACAACATAACTTAGATTTGTTGGTCAATATGTGCGAACAAGTAATTGAATTTTTTTTAAATTTTATAAGACAAAAATATTAATTTATTATTTTTAGGATATTATAAGCATTGATAGAAGTACACGCTACAATCAGGATAAAAGCGTAACGTTAAGGCACGAAGAAAAGGTTTTAAATAAAACTTTGGACGAAGAAGATATCCAAATAGATAATTTAAAAGAGGTTTTGCAATGTGTGAATAAACTCTCGGATCCGAGACAGAGTCTTTCTCTAGGACAATTCGCCCAAACGTTTACAGAATTACAGGTAACTATTGTTTAAGATGAAATTACGTTACTTTAGATTTAAATGATCGAATTTGTTTTAGCGTAAACATTCGGAAGAATATTATGCTTATCATTTAGGAGAATTGGCTCCCGGTTTAGTTGGACCCCTGATAACATCAGCCCTTGCAAGTTGGTCACCTCTGTCTTCACCAAAACAATATTTAGATGTATTTTTACAATGGAAGGAGATACTTGAGAAGCCTCAACAACGAGGGACTCTAGAAGGTAATAGTATGGGAATTCAGCCATATGATAGTCTGTTATGGCACACTTGGGTGCCTGTATTGAGATCTTGTGTTAGGTAAGTTAATTCTTTACCTATAATAATGGGGTTATTTTCAAGATTTTGTTGGCTTTCAATTATTGTCGGAAATAATGAAGATTTAGGACTTTCCATTATTCTAAAATATCGTCAAATCTATTCTTCTTCCTGTATATTTGTGTGTTGTCTTATGTACTATTTTTAAACATTAGGAATTTATTATCCTAAAATTTCGTGCGTTTGATAGCTCTTGACGAGTAGGATAAAAAAGGTATTAAGATGCCTCTGAAAATGGTGATCTATTTTTTATTAATATGGAACTGTAGGTAACAATTATCACAACACTTAGGGATATGTTTAATAAGGATAAATTTTGATTTGGCGTATTTGCGTGTTTAATTTAATTATTGGTGGTTGTTAAATGATTCCAAATAGTATAAAACTTACGTCTTAAATTATCATTATCATGGATTAATTTTTTTAGTACTGGTTAACATTTGCCTAATATTTGATCAAAAATTTCTTTGATACAATCAAGCTAAAGAGACGTGCTTAATAACTTCTCCAAATTCTTCAATTACAGTCACTAAGCTGAGGTAAATTTGACTATTATTGTACCAACGATTTTTCTACCAGACATTTTATTGAGAACCATTAACAAAATACCATTTTAAGACAATTAATTAAAGTTCACATGAATTGGACAATCAAATAAGGGATTAACTCTTGTTAAAATGCAACGGTTAATTTCTTTATTAAAAGTTTTTCAAGCAACTGAAAATTAATTATATTAAATTCAACATTTTACAAAACAATAACAACAAATACAAGTATTTTATAAATACCATTATAAAATATTTTAACATGTAAATTGTATGTCTTAGTTGTTTCGGCTCTCATTCTCCTAATCAAGAGCTATCAAATACATCTATTTCTGTCGAGATTGGACGATGATAAATTATTGGTGTGACTAGTTAGGAGTTTCTGTAAATCTCCAGAATATTCCTCTTCAACCCATAGATTCTCTTTTCCCATAGTTTTATTGATCCTGTTGTATTTGAAATATTTAAATAATTTTTGGTTGTAGCACCTGGAATGTTCGTGATTGTGATCCACTGATCAATTTATTGGAAGCTTGGAGGCCAATTCTACCACAATGGATTATGGAAAATGTTTTAGATCAATTAATTGTACCACGTTTAACTTCTGAAGTGAATAATTGGAATCCATTAACGGACACTGTACCTATCCATTATTGGATACATCCTTGGATCCCATTGCTAAGTAAATTATTGAAATTATTACTGCAATGCATTTACATAATTCCTTTTTAATAGATACGAGACTTCATGCAGCAATATTTCCGATTATTCAAGATAAGTTGGGGCTAGCATTGACCAGTTGGCATCCGTCCGATAGGTCTGCGAAATTAATGTTGAAACCTTGGAAAGACGCCTTGCCAGAAGGTTCATTTTCTGCATTTCTTATTGCCCATATTGTTCCCAAATTACAGATATGTATGCAGTCTCTTGTTATAAATCCTCATCAACAGCATTTGGGTAATTTTGTTTGATATCTAATGTTTCAGCCAATCTCAATGATTGGGTTTTTATTTAAATAATTCGCGAATTGAGGAAAACAATTTAAATTAGACGTTGTACACAAATTATGAATTATTTTAATAAATTAAATCTAAAAATTTCAGATGCCTGGAATTGGGTGATGGATTGGAGAGATATGTTATCAATCGGCAATTTATGTTTAATATTGGATAAATATTTTTTTCCCAGATGGTTACAAACTCTGGCGATGTGGCTCAATCACAATCCAGATTATAATCAAGTCACAGATTGGTATTCAGGATGGAAACGAATGCTGTCCGATGAGCTGTTGTCTGAACCCACCATTAAAGGTATAAATTGCATAAAAATATAATTTTATTTAACGCATTGTTTGTAGATAATTTTCATAAGGCATTAGAAATGATGAACCGAGCAGTAACAACAGGACAACAGCCAGGCGCCAGAGAATTCGTATCATATCTTACAAATATAGAAAATAACACTCCCCCGCCAGCTCCAGCACCAAGAGTAGAGGTATATTCGGAATTCTTTATTAATCAAAAGGCATTAATTTTTAAATCTTATTAGGCTTTGGCTGAAGCTGTGCGGACAGCAGCACAAATACCACAAGGATTCAAAGATCTGTTAGCAAAAAGATGTGAAGAAAGGGGGATTTTGTTTGTACCTGTTATAAATAAGTTTTATGAAGCGAAGCAGGTTTACAGGCTTGGATCGAATGGCTTTCAAGTTTATTTTGATAGAAACGTGGTGTTTTATTCGCAAAACAATTCAGCATGGTTACCTGTATCTCTAAATAGGTTGCTCGATATGGTATAATTTATTTTCCACTAATTTCTATTATTTTTAAAAGTACATAATTTTATTTCGATTTTCTAACATAAGCACGTTTTATAAATACATCCATACAAATTTGAAGGCGTATTATTTGAACCATGACCAGTAATAGGGAATGAATCAAGTGAGTATTTATTTTTAAATATATTAGTAAGATGAATAATTTGAACTTTAGAAACATACACAAAAAGGGTAATTATTGTGTTATAAATATGATTAAGTTATTTAAGATATAAATAGTAATTATCACTTTAAATTGTAGATGCATTTCTGGATCGGTGTTCGTGTACTTTTAATAAAAAAGGCGAGATAATTAATTTTATATTTAAAAGAAATAGAACTTAATTACATTTTAATTGTAGGAATAACCTTTGGGATAAACGAATGATTTTAAGACGTCTTAACAATAAAGGAATTAAAGAACATTCTCAATGACGTGAAAAATATGAAAAATAATCGGTCTCCACCTAATTTAGAACACTTCCACACAAAAGTGAAAAGCAGCTACCCTTGGACGTAGGATGGCTTATCTAATTTACCCCATTTACATTGATGAACTTATTATCAATTTGACTTTGAAAAGATTGACTTTTAACAACCAGACAATTCCAATTTAATCAGGTAAAACATAACAACTTTAATAGTCTAGTTTTTAATTATATATGTAACTTTATGCAAGGAACTAATTTAGAATTAAACAGTTTTCTAAGAAATAAGTGGAATTGTAATAACGTCAGACTGTGTTATTAGCAGGAGGAAGTCATTTATGACGTAAACACTAATACGTAAAATTATAAAGAACTTAATGGCATTGAATTAATTTAAAGATGCTTATGAAAAATATTAAATACTTTGAACGTTGGCAAATTTAAAAAAAAATATTTGCATTAGCTTGGTCTAATTAAAAGACAGCTACATTATTGGATATACCTATTATCCTTGGTTTTAATTGTTACATTTCCTGGTTCATGCATTGTTATTAATTACCCTTGAAAGTTTGTTGATATTTAAAACTTTTATTATAATAAGGCTTGCTCCCTATTTCTTTTGATTGGGGTGAACACCGCCCTATTTAATTAAACTAAAAGGGCAATAACTTGTTTCAATAATTGAAGATGAAAAGAAATCTTATTAAATGTGATTACAACAATTATTTTAATATCAAAGTGCATTGATATGTTTATGTAGAAACGAAGGAAAGAATTAATTATAATAACAAATTAATTATCATCAATGCACAATGTTTACCTCGAAATGGCATTTTTTGAATTAATAAACAACTTACAATTTTATTAGTCATTGTTGCAGGGTTTAAAAATATCAAATGTGCGTTTTAAATAAAGGTGGGTCATGTTATTTATGCTGGAAGTTTTGAGAATATGTTACTAATTTAGGTTTTTCCATATTTTTATGTTAAAATGAATGTATACTATTTATTATGCATATCGAAAAAAATTAAGTATCACAGTCATTACATTTATTTAAATCTAAATTAACGTTGCCCAATATTTTCCAAAGGGTTTCATTTAGTTAACTGGAACACAAAAAAATAGAAAAAGGTTTTTTTTTAAAGGAATAAATACTTACAGTTTTTTTTTTCAAAAATAAATTGGTAATCACAAATTTATATTGTTGTAATACATGAAGATTTTGAAGGCTCATTTAACTAAGTCACCACTTCCAATAATAATCTCAACTATTTTTCCGTAATTCGTCATTGTTACTAATTGTACGTCAATGTGAAACTGAGACGCTTGTAAGAGATTTGATTTTAAAAAAACAGAAATGCTAGCCTTGAATTTGAAATCCCACTACTTCAATACCACAAACCCTGAACCTGTGTAGAAATAAATCTTAATAAAACTTACACTTTCTATGAAGAGTGGATTAAATAATGTAATCAGATGCCTTTTACTTTTAAGAAATTTTAGTGGTTTATGTTACTTTGAATAATAAGAGTAATTTTTACATAGAATAACTTCCGCAAAAGTTACACTTTATCTGTTTTTGTTTTTGGACGTTTCACTGAATACGAAATTTGAAATAGCTTTTAGTATTATATTTTCATTAAGATACAGGTATTTCAAACTTGTTGTGTGCTTTGAATATATAATTTATTGGTTTATTGTATCTGTTCTATTAACATTTCATTAACGAAAACGGCACTTAAAATTTACAATATTTAAGAGTGTTTGTTCATTTGAACAATTAGCAGTTTTTTTTCAATTAAAGAAGTGTTTTTTTTTAATTTACACTTTATTCATAAATATACTTAAACATCTTCGATTGTAGTACAATTGACATTGGTTTTTTATTTTACTGGGTTTAGATATTTTTACTATTAACTGGTTTTGAAAGTTATTTTTATTTCACAGTCAGTTTTACTTGATTCATATATTTAAAATAAGTTGTTAATAAAAACAAATTGTTTGGTTTTTAAATATTGCTCGTCATAGTAGGATGCAAATATATCTTTGGGAATTCTCCAATTAATATTGAATATTCACAGGTTTTAAGGAAATTACGTTCGTTATTGAAAATCCAAGACACATCAGCGTTTTATATTTGAGCTATTACCAGTCTTTTTTATAAAGCATAAAGCAACCAATTATTCTGAATTTGGGGCCCGTTAAACGTATAATATATGGCAATACAGTGAAAACTCTCCTATAGCAAGATGACGGGTAACGTAAAATTGTTCGTATAAGGAATGATTTGTATAATGGAATATGGTATAAGTGGGTTTCATATAAGTGAGGTTTCACTGTATTTAAATTTATCTTGATATATTAATTAGAAATCTAATAATTTTGTTTCTAGGTGCATTAACAACAAGAGTGACATTATTTCCTACCCATTGGGATTAAAATGAGAAAATTTAGTGAAGCCATTTGATTGTCAAAAATTACTTTCTAAATAACAACCCTTATATTTCTTTAAAACAAAAGGACATGGACATCAATTAGGAGCGAGTTTTAAACAATACTTCGTAAATGATTAATAATATCTTAGTTAAGATTTGATATTTATTATTAATGCTTCTGTTTTTATTATTTTAATGTATTATAATTTGGGAGTGTAGTTGATTTTGTAACTATTGTTGCGTTTGCATGAACTTCTGATTCTTCAACAGTCTTTTGCTTTAAAAGAACGAGTAATCTTATTCAGATTGAAAATTTATTCATTATAATAATATTTTACAAGGCATTTAGAATAATTACAAGATTCTTTGTTTAAATTCAAACATTTTTCAAAATATTTAACGTTTATATAAAGCACATTCTTTAAAAACTAATTTAAATTCGTTCTTTATAGGTTTTTAAAGATAGTGTTTTACCATTTTCATGACAGAGGGCAGAGCAATGCACATTTTGCATTAAAATATATATAAAGCATTAAATAATGTTTTATAAATAATAATTTTTATTTTATTGATAATCTTAATTTGTATAACTTCAAATAGGCTCTTTTTTTTTAAATCAATCGTGTGGATGTTAAATAATGTTTTCTGTGGCAACAACAAATAAACTTTTAGTAATTCTCCAATTAATAATTAATTTTTACAGGTCTTGAAGAAAGCACATTGCTAATGAGAATCCAAAAAGCAGCTATGTAGATTTGTAAACTTAGCAGTCCCCATTATAAAATACAAAGCAATCAATTATTCTAGTCTTGAGGAACTTCCAAGTATGGTAATATTTAACTTTAAGCAGTTACGGTTTTTAAAAATCATATAACTCTGTTTATAGGGGTACATTCTTAAGAAAACTTTGATTTCTTTTTCCTGTTTACTGTAATTAAAATTATAATTATAATCAAGCTTTTGCTTGGTCAAAAAAACGTCTGAAATATCAATCCACTTCCTTAAAAGTAAAAGAAAGCCTGGATATTTATTAAGAACCAATTTTGAATTTGTTTGGATGTAAGTGTAAGGTAGTTTACTTTTTTATTTTTAATAATAGTTTTTAAATAATTACTTATATCTTAGTAAAGACTTCAACTTTAATATTTATTATTAATAACAATTGTTTTATTTTTATAATTTTATTATATAAACTGAAAATATTGATGTTTTTGTTATTGCTCAATTGTATTTGCATGAACTTCTGATTATTTAACAATCCTTTCTTTTAAAATAAGGACTAATCTTATTAGTATTGAAATTATAGTTTGTATAATAATGATTTAAAGTAATTGAAATATTTGTTGTTTAAATTCAAAGCTTTTTTAAAATGTTGCGTTAATTAGAATACAAATTTAATTTGAACCTCGACATCGCTTTAGAGAAGTAGTTTTACAAGTTCGCCAAGAGATAGCAGCGCGATGCACATTTTGTATTAAATTACTTATCTAGCTTTAAATAATAATCTTCTATAAAGAACAACTTTTATTTTATCAATGTAAACTAATTTGTTATAAACAAATGCACAAAATTCAACAATTTAAAATTTTTAGACACGCAACTTAATCAACTATTTTCTGCAATAACAAAAACATTAAATCTAAGTTTTGTCACAGAAGTTTTATAACAAATTATTTATTGTAATTATTACAAATGACGAATTTGTAAATAACTTTTAGAACTAGCATAAGATGTATGCGACGATAATTTAATCGTACTATGCAAAAAACGAATGATGATTATTTTTATCACAGGTCAAAGGGCAGAACCATGGCTCACACAAGACTTGCCATCGGACTCACCTGGTGCTCGGTGTACCTCGCATTCAAAACTGGCGAGAACTCGAAGATCAGTCGTCCACGAACTTTCGTGACTATGGCAACTCTTACATTATCATAGTTGTGTGTGTGTAGTCCGACAGCTTTTTAAAACTTTTTAAGTTACGAGATAACAGACATCCTATGTTTTCAGTGAGTGCTTCAAAGTTTGTTCCAAAAACAATTTCCGAAATTTGCCAAAATTCATCGAAAGACTTAATGGCCGCAGAAGGAATTATCTGGATTTTATCCGAAGCTGGGATTGTTTAAAAAAAGGTAGAATTTTTGAATTTTTCTTAAAACGCTGGTGCTTTTTGAGTTTTTTTTTAGGCGGCTTCGTAAAGACTTGAAATGAATGAGCGTCACGCATGTTTGAAGGAGAAAGATTAAAGTCTTCGTGTTTGTAAATGTTTTGAATGTTGAAGTCGACTTTAATTTTTGCGCTCTTAAGTTATTAAGTGTGGGTCAGTAGGATTCTTCGAGAATTAAGTTGATGGAAGAGCGCTTTTAAAATTAATCGGTTCCAATATATTAATTTTTTTTTTAAAAAAGCTCTTACTGCTGAATCAAATGTTTCGTATGGGTTATTGGGAAAGCTAGCCAGTTCAATGAAATTATTAATGATTTAATTACAATAATAATGAGGCATAAGTTTAAAGACATGATCGGTGCTATTAAAATGTACCTCTACATAATAATCGTAAACTAATTAGGTCAATGCGTGCTTTATTGCGTATTCAAATTATTTTTACAATATGAATTTGAAAAAAAAACATCAGTATTTAGTTGGTTACGTAAAAACCGCGTATTACGTTTTTATTTCTAATGCCCATATTTCCGCCGCTCGTTGCCTAATCCTAATTCGAAATCCAAACACACAAAAACCCAAAAACAAAGGTCATTTTTTCCATTACCTCAATTACGCTTTGACGAGATTCATTTAAATTGGCTCCTGGAAGTTTTTAACAACTTTCAACAACAAATGCTCGGAATAAGGGGGGACCGATTTGCACGATTCGGTTTCGAAGGCGATTAGAACTTAATTTTTTCGAAAATAAATTTTGTTCGCGTCCCCAGTGCCCAATAAAAAATAATGTAAGCGTAAAATATCGCAGCATCCAATATTTAGACGAAGCCCCTTTGAGAATTGTGCATGATAAAGCTCGAAAGCTGCAATCCTGGGAGAGTAATCCTGTAAAGTATTACATGGACTTGCAGGCTTTGCCTTGTAGCACTATTTTTTGGGCTTTCAGTAAAACGAAGATGTTGATTTTTAGTTTTTATTAATGGAGAGAAAAAATTAATTAGTTTTCACTGATTAAAGACTTCCCAAGTTTATTTTACATAATGCATTTCCTTTAATTACCAAATGTGCTTCTTTTTTCGTGGCGTTTATTTATTTATCTTTGACGCGTTGGTGGTATTTGAATCTTTTGAAGGTCTTGTTCTTTAAAAATATAGGTACGCACGAGTTGAATGGCGTTTGATAAGTGTCTTGTTAAATAGATTTATTTATTTTTGTTTTTAAATTTAATTCGGCTCGTTTAATGAAAATTAATTGTAAATTGTGTATAGAGTTGAGATATACAGTACAAACTCGGTTATCCGGACTAATTATTGTTGCAGCTCATTCGGATAATCGAAAATTCGGTTAATTGAATGTATAGAAAAAATTCGAGCGAAAAGTGGCACATTTCCGAGTGAGGGAAGCAAATGAAGCGTTCACGAAGGTACCTATTAAACAGCCCTTGCATTAGATTTAATTAATTTTGAAAAAATATTTTGCTATTTTTGAAATAAATTACAACAGATCGAATTGTTTATTAATTTTTTCTGGGCTTATTAGCGGAGTTACAACAAATTGTTCTATATATAAAGTGCTCACGAAGGTCCCCATTAAACAGCCCTTGCGTTAGATTTAATTAATTTTGAAAAAAATTTTGCTATTTTTGAAATAAATTACAACAGATCGAATTGTTTATTAATTTTTTCTGGGCTTATTAGCGGAGTTACAACAAATTGTTCTGTATATAAAGTGCTCACGAAGGTCCCCATTAAACAGCCCTTGCGTTAGATTTAATTAATTTTGAAAAAAAAAAAAGATTGAAAATACCCGCTATAACTATTCCAAACATAACCGGATTTGGAGTAAATTTAATTATATTGATTTCAAACAAAGAAGAGGAATATAGTCAAATGGAATAAATACGAAAATGTGTGCATTCGAGCGAAAAGTGGCACATTTCCGAGCGAGGGAGGCAAATGAAGCGCGACGCGGAGCGGCGCGCTTCATTTTCCCGAGATCGGAATGTGCCACTTTGAGCTCGAATGTGCACACTCGGTTTTAAGCAGGATTACGAAGCGTCCCGTTTTAACAGGAGAAAACTTGGTCAAATTGTTAGGTAACTATAAGTTTACAAAAAACGCAACAAATATTAATCACTAAATAAAATCATATAATATTTAGTAAAAAATACCGAGGTTTAATTTTCGCAAGGATTTCAAACGCGGTCGACAATCCGGATAATCGCGAATCCGGATAATTGAGGTTTTACTGTATTTGAATTTTTTGGGCGAAGAAATGAACAATTTTATTTAAATCATGTTTTTATGTGCAGTCCACCCTCATTTAGCCCGGAACTTTGTAGAAACCGACAAATCGTTATATAATTGGCATGTCGGATTACACAAAGGGTGCCGGATTATTGCGGGTCCACTGTATTGGTTTTTAGTTTTAATTTCAGCCGTTTTAATGCAAATTGCAAATTTTATATGGGATCGCGAGGGACATAATCTAATTTTTAAGTTGGAACGAACAAATTTAATTGAAATCGGAAAAGAAGCAGTCTTACAATTAGATAACGGTTTTCTTCGTACTCGTAGTACTTTACCTTACTGTACTCGTTTCTAGTTTAAAGCTAATTAATTATAGAAGAAATTACTGTTTAAAATAACAGGTATTATTTTATTAAAACTTGACTTTTTTTTATTATTGTTCGACGAACGCTACAAATTTTTTACTCGAATAACTGTTTGCTTTCTTTTTAGTTTTTCAAAATTTATTTTGTTTAGATCTTCAATTATGAAATCGCTCATTTTATAAATATTGTCGGATTCTATAGTTTTCCCCGGGGCACCGATTGAGAGTGGGACTCCTAAGAAAATCATTCGGGTTCCTCGTAGAAAAAATTAATCCTTTTAAATACAGTAATCAATCGAAGGACACAAGTTTAAAATTTATACCTTGAACTTTTAACAGGTGCTAGAATTAATTATAATTTCCCCCTTCAAAAATACGTTATTTAAACGGTTTAATTTTTCGCATTGAAAAGTTCCAGAAGGCAATTTCGACCAAAACGGCTTGCACGAAATATGATTCTTATCGATTCGGTCTGTTAACCTATTTGTAATTTAACTAAACAACTATGGATTTATTAGTTTAGTCTAAGATTACAATTAAATTGTTTAGGCTGAGGTCAAAAGTATCGCTTTGCATTTTTCAATTCGTTTCGTTAAATTTGCGACTTGAGAAAGCACAAACAAGCTGTTAATTTCATTTCTGCGGATCGAATCGGGTCCCCTTTTTGACGTGGGCGATTTTTAATAAGAATTTCTTTTGGGAAACCGATGTGAATTGTAAAAAAATTAACTTATGATTTTATTGTGTGTAAAGCAAGTTTTCATTGAATATTTATAAAGGATGAGATTGCAAGTACAGTAAGACCTCAGTTAAATGGATTCGCGATTAAACCTCCGTATTTCTTACTAAATATTTTTTTATTTTATTTTGTATGTCGCACTAAACAGTGTTTTTTTTTGTTTTGTTGATTTTAAGATAATGTGCGACTGTTTTATTTAGTGATTAATATTTGTTGCGTTTTTTGTAAACATATATCTAACAATTCGACCAAATTTTTTTGTAATCGTGCTTAAAACCGAGTGTGCACATTCGAGCTCAAAGTGGCACATTCCGATCTCGGGAAAATGAAGCGCGCCGCTCCGCGTCGCGCTTCATTTGCCTCCCTCGCTCGGAAATGTGCCACTTTTCGCTCGAATGCGCACATCCTCGTATTTATCCGATTCGCCTATACTATTATTTCATTCTTCAATTCAAAAAATTAAAAGTCGAATAAATTAGATCGATTTTTTGTTTGAAAAAGGTTAGTTATTTTATTCCTTAATAAAAATATTTTCGGGCGTACTTTCGAATGTTTAATAATTCGCGTTTTTGATTAATTAAAATTGTATATGAGTCAAATTTTCTGAAGTGGGCCAATAAAAATCAACTAGTTGATTTTTATATCATCTTTTGCAGATTGTTGAAGGTTTATATGTCAAAATTAATGTCTCCAATATTTTTGGATAATTTTCATTTTTGTAAAAATTATAAACAAATTAGTTTTAAGGCACATTTTGTATATACTGTTGTAATTGAGCCGTTTATTTTGAAAGTGGCCTAAGTCCATTTATCTTTAATTTGAAATATTTAAGGTTTTGTGTTTTTACAAAATTAAAAATATACGTAAGGTATATGGTTGACTCGCAATGCTAAATCGTATTTAAGGGAGTCAATTTTATAATTCCTATTAAAAAATCACTATTATTAAGTGTATAATATGTTTTGTTATAAAATGTGAAAGAGTTTAAGTCTGTTACATATAGCTCAAAAAAATTAAAAAACCGTTTAATTTACTTTATATTTTTAGAAGAAAAAATTAAATTTAATAACAAGTTATTCGTTAACATTCTCAGTATTCGGAAGGGATTTAAAGTAGTTATGGTGTTCCGGAGGTATATATCGCAGTAAGTCCATCATGTATCGGTATTTTAGTGATGTGATGCTTCTTATACTTTTGTGTAATGATGGCAATACAATATTTCTAAATTTTTTAGGTCTACCCTGACGTGGCAATTTTTTAAGCAGTCTTTTCGACATTGGCAATCTTTATTTTGAAAAACTTTGGCAGGTATAATTTTTCCCGTTTGCGAATCGTATCTTTTCCCCGAATTTCGTTTAATTTTACGAAGTTTCTGAATATAAGTATCACTTCTGTTTTCTCTGAATCCTTCTCTGAAGCTGTTTTGTAAATTCTCATTCTCAATTAGTTCCTCTTCCTCTGTTGAAGAATGAAGTTCTAAAATTATCTTTCTTTTTCTATATTTGTTGTATGATTTTAATTCTTCTTCACTTTCAGAACCAAGGAATCTTGTGATTTTATCCTTTCCCATAGGTTTAATAATTTCTTTAATTAAATATTATTCTTAAAAATTTAATTCAATATTATAATGTAATTTAAATTACCTTCATCACTGCTTTCAAGATTTTGGGCCGCACTTTTTGAAATTATCAATAAAAAGTGGACTTAGGCCACTTTCAAAATTATGATTTTCAGTATTCATATTATTATGAAAATGTACGTGTTACAAAATTTTCAAATGTATTAAATATATTTCAATGCCGATTTATTTTTTTGATAGTTCGGCATAAATTATAAATGTCACCACAGTAAACTTGAAAAAAGATAAAAATGGACTTGAGCCACTTTCAAAATAAACGGCTCAATTATACTTCATTTATGGATTAATTCAATTTTTAAATATAAAAAAATATTTATATGTTACATAGGGGGTGCATCAAAATTTTAGAATGACTTCGGTGGGGCATGTTAAAACAAAAGGTTGGGAAATAAGAGTCAAAATTCGGAAAAAGTTAACCTTTTTTTTTTATGTACAATGAAGTCTCCCATCTAGTTTAGTTTAAAAATACTAAAAAAGTAATGTGGTTTTTGGTAAAAATTATTAATTAAAAGAAAAGCGAGAAGTGATACATTTAGTTCAGTTTGATTTAAGTAATATTATTTGTAAGAAAGAATAATGAGATAGGCAAATTCAATTATGAAGGAGTATGTGCATTTTCAAGCGAAACTGTTTCCAAATAGAAAATCTGGGTTCGAAGGATTTGTTATTAATATAATCGAATCCATTTAACACGAAGATGTGCACATTCGAGCGAAAAGTGGCACATTTCCGAGCGAGGGAAGCAAATGAAGCGCGACGCGGAGCGGCGCGCTTCATTTTCCCGAGATCGGAATGTGCCACTTTTCGCTCGAATGTGCACACTCCGCTTTTCGCCACAATTAACAATGATCAATTTACCTTAAAAAAATTCAAGTAATTCTAAAACCGTAGTTGCGTTCTCAAAATGTCTCCTTTGGGCTTCGCGCTTATTTTTCATATTTTTTTACTTTTTTCATTTTCATTTCACCGAATTTTCGATTATCCGAATGAGCTGCAACAATACTTAGTCCGGATAACCGAGTTTCCACTGTAGTTTAGTGTGTTAATGGATCGCATTCTTATTTTCCCAAGTTCAAGCAGTTCTCATAATCAATTTTGATCCAAAATCCATACGAAAACTAGCAACCATCGGGGAAAAATAGTTGAAACAACTTTTATTTGCCTTCCAAAGAGCAATTTCAGTTCAATGCCAAGCGAATTAAAAACGATACGGGAACGGAAGCTTATGATAATGGATAACAAAAAAAAAATAACACTAATTATCCTAAATTATGGAAAAAAACGACATGCAAAATTTCAGTTTTGTTACCCATCCATCTGTTTCCTCATTACGCGATCCCATTGAAAAAAAGTGTCCCGTCATTAGCATCCTTTTGCTCGTTTTATGGCCACATCGCAAGGCCCCCGTTCGTATTATTTTTATGTTTGTTACACACACACACACACACAAAAAAAATCATAAAAGCAATTTATCCTGTCCGGTTCAAGGACGAATTTTACGTTAAACTATTAGGACGAGCTTAATGCTAATTTAAATTTGCACATTCCGCCTTGCATGTCGTTAATTTATTTTATTTAGCAAAATAAAACGAATCGTTTGTGGAGATATCGTAATTAAGGCTTGCGTTTGGTGTGTTTGCACTTTGCTGAATAGGAAAAATCGGCACCGGCGAATTGTGGCCATACAAAATTGTTTTTAAACTAATTTGGTCCTGTTAATTTCATTGTTATTAATTTTAAGAAATTCTCACGTAATCAAAATGCTATTTATTTAGTTTTAGAAATAATTTTATATGAAGCTCACAAAATATTATTTTAATTAATTCGTGGTTTGATTGAATTTTGGTTTATTTTCGTTGAAAGTTTATTTGGTCGTTGTTTATTTTCGTTAAATTAAATTAACAAGTTCGATGGATATATGAACCATTTATAAACATTGTACAAATTAACAAAATTCGGTTTTTGATATAAAAGTTCGCTCGTGTGTTTATGGGAAAGAATAGGTGCCCTTTGGTGTGGGATTTTAAAATAATTTAGTTGGGCGGCCCGAATTTTTTTTAAACTTATACGAAGACCTTAGGATTATTGAATTTTTCAAATATAAAAAGCAATTGAAGAGACGTCTTGAAATAGATAGGCTACAGGTTTTTAAATCCATCATCGTTATGAAAACAACTCGATCAAAAAATAGTCAGATTTCCTTAGCCATTTCCTATACAAAACTGTCTTAATATGATGAATTTTTATTAATTCCAATCTTCATAGTACAGTTTGAAATTCTATTAAAAAAAAGCGGTGCGTGGGCTTATGAACGCGTGTTAGAAGTTATACTTCTTTGATTTACAAATTATATGTTGCTGAGCCTCTCTTAAAAAAAATTAATCTTGTAAATCGCAAACAAAATAAAATATGTGGAAATTGGTCAGATGTTTTTGAAAATTAATAAATTTTTTGGCCATAATATTAGTGTCATCCAAAAATAACTAAAAATAAACATCTTGCCTTGGGAACTGGCAAATTAAGTCGTAACACCTGGTGGTAAAACATGAAGCTAATAGTAGCTTACAATAACCGAGTTAATATATGGTGTTTACATTTTTATTAAATCTTAATAAATTATTTATTAAAAGATAAAAGTTAAAATGAAAGTTGCACTATTTCCAGCAGGTCAAAAATCGAAAATAGAGTTGGTTGCCTAGTAAGAGATTGTCAAAGTACAGCAAATAAAGATTTAAATGTTGTTTTTTGAAATTAAATGAAGTACGTCACAAATAAAGGCGTGTCCATTGCATTTTAAAAAACTGGCTATATTTTACCAGGTACGTCAGTATCAAAATGCATATAAAATTGAGTGTTAAAAAATACATAGTCATACACCCTTGTACCTAAAAGCTGTCGGGATTAATGTTAAAAATAAGGAAATATACAGTAGGACTCCGCTTGGCGCGGGTGATCCGTTCCAATGAGTTGAAGCGCTAAACAAAACAGTGTCAAACGGGATCACTTTGCAATATATCGCAATAAGTTGAACTGACGTAAATTTTGAGCTATTTTGACGTTTTGAGCAGACCGCGTTGTATCGAATCAGCTTTAAACGAGGTCTTACTGTATATTCGTAATTTCATTCTATTAATTGTTTTTCGATTATAATTCTGGAAGACAATTTTAAAAAGACTGCTAGTTTATCGTGTAACTGTCCAAAACGTTTTGGAGCAATAAATAATTTTAATAACATTTTGTACATAAGCCCTACTATCACATGTCATATTTTTAAAACTGTAAGTTGTTTTCCGACAGGTTGTTAAGTCACCCCTACAGATCAGTTTCCAATAGCAAATACTTTTTGTTAATGAAAATTTAAGTTTTTAATTTGAAGGAGAGACGATTAATATAGACAAATCGAATAAATGCGAGGATGTGCGCATTCGAGCGAAAAGTGGCACATTTCCGAGCGAGGGAGGCAAATGAAGCGCGACGCGGAGCGGCGCGCTTCATTTTCCCGAGATCGGAATGTGCCACTTTGAGCTCGAATGTGCGCACTCGGTTTTAAGCACGATTCACAATAATTTAGGCCAATAAGTTAGACGAAAAGGCAGTTGAATGATTTTAATCGTTTCCTCTCGCTTGCACTGACGAGACTGTCGTATCTTTTCGCTCTCTTCCACTCGTTGCTATGGTAAATGTATTTTTCGAACATAAAATCGATATTTAATTAACTAATTTAAAATTTATAATTTCAAAGAGTGAAGGATGAAGTAGACAAATTCAATAAATACGAGGATGTGCGCATTCGAGCGAAAAGTGGCACATTTCCGAGCGAGGGAGGCAAATGAAGCGCGACGCGGAGCGGCGCGTTTCATTTTCCCGAGATCGGAATGTGCCACTTTGAGCTCGAATGTGCACACTCGGTTTTAAGCACGATTCACAATAATTTAGGCCAATAAGTTAGACGAAAAGGCAGTTGAATGATTTTAATCGTTTCCTCTCGCTCGCACTGATGAGACTGTCGTATCTTTTCGCTCTCTTCCACTCGTTGCTATGGTAAATGTATTTCGAACATAAAATCGATATTTAATTAACTAATTTAAAATTTATAATTTCAAAGAGTGAAGGAGTGAAGTAGACAAATTCAATAAATACGAGGATGTGCGCATTCGAGCGAAAAGTGGCACATTTCCGAGCGAGGGAGGCAAATGAAGCGCGACGCGGAGCGGCGCGCTTCATTTTCCCGAGATCGGAATGTGCCACTTTTCGCTCGAATGCGCGCACTCGGTTTTAAGCCCGATTCACAATAATCAATTTACTTTATTTTATGGCTAACTTCATGCTGTCGAATTTTCGTTAGCAGTGCGCGCGCAACTTCCGTTGCCTGCTACAATTTTACTCTCAATGCGCCAAAAGAAGTACAACTTCAAAAATGCCATTCAGAAGTTTAAATCTTATTTTGGATTTGCGTGGTTTTTGCTTACGAGCGTTGGATTTAATTATCATTTTTTGTATTATTCAAAGTTATTAAAGTTTCTAAGCCAAACGCAGTTGGAAAATCATTAGCGAAAGCATTTTGATTGATGTTTCTTCAAGATTAAAGATCTCCTAGTATCGCAATTAAAAATTGCTAAGTGATTCAATTTGCATACTGTTTATCTCCAAAACGATTTAAGATACAAATTGTTAAATCCTTCGGAATGTTTGCAGTGTTGTTTTGTTTTTTTTTAACGTACTTCAGTACTTTGAAAAATTTGCTCGCGCTGAACAAAGTCGTTTCTTGCTCTATGGGAACGGAGGGCGCATTTTTATCCGAAGCTTCGCTTTTGTATTTAAGGATATAGTTGCAATATGTTGGCGTTGTGTAGTGCAATTTCTCATGGTTTAAAATGGAAATAATCTTGAAATTATAGTGGGTTGACATTACACACATCATATCCAACAGGTTTTGCGGCTTTATGAGTCACAACATGATCTGCAAACATTTCTGCAATAAGCTAAATAATTCGCATACGATTAAGCGGACGAGGATGGACGTAATTCAAGCGGACATCAAAAAAAGTCGGCCCGAACCGGGCAAAATGTTATTTAAGAAGATTTGGTCGGTGTATGGGGCTCTTTTTTGTGCCTGTCGACGTAGGATGGGGTATAACTTTTTTTTTTAATCCGTAATTAAAGGACTTTGATGAAAAAAATATATTTTAGAGCTTAATTGAAAGTTGAACTCGGCGAAGATGATCGCTTTTATTTTCAAAGTAAATCTGGTCGAGTTACTTTCATAATGATAATGGATTTACTAATTAAAATTAATATTTTGTTATAATTAAAAAAAAAATCGGAAAATGTGTAACGCAGAAGCTTCCAACGAAAATCTGCGAGTTGCGTTTGTAATAGTTGCCCGATTTAAAGCTCGGTCACCTTTTTATTTGAAGGCGTCTCTTCAATTACTTTACATTTTTTAAAAAAGCAGTTTTTTTGTCTTAGAATAGGGTCAAAAAACTTGGGCGACGCCCGACAAAATTTTGAGCAAATCCCATTCGAAAATCATAATTTTTAATTGAAACACCTTCAAGACTTGAAACATTTTTAAAAATCGTTTAACTCACTCAAAAATTTCTAAAATGGGTACATTTAATTAAATAAAGTGTTTTCCAAGGAAAATCAACTGATAATTTTATTACAAAATTTGTTGAGAAACTATTTTTAAAGGAGTTGTACTCTAAACTTTTTGTTTTTGCAAAATAGTTGTGCGCCTTTTTTATTTTATAAAAAAAGGGGGGTGGGGGCTCGTGTAGTTTCTGAAAGTATTAGTTGTTTTATTGACGCTTTTAATCGATGATGTTCTTCTGGGAACACAAAAAAAAATTAATATAATTTTTTTTTAAATAAAAACCGTGCCTTTAGGATCAGTGACCAAGATTTTCAATGAAACAACACGAAATTCAAGTAGCTTAATCTCGCTGTAATTATAATAATTGCATTTAAAGCGATTCAATTAATTTCTTAATCGCTTTCGACTCGTACAAGTGTTGTTTTTTTAGAAAAAACCAATTTGTGGTCAAATTTAATTACCGCCGCACGTTTCTTCGACGACGAAGGAGAAGATTTCCTTTTAATGTCGACTTCCATTCATAATTTGTGGATAATAATAATTATCCTGCCGTTGTACCGGTGTGTGTACAGGAAATAGGTTTTTAATGTTCTCTAAACCATTTGTAATAACGAGTTATTAGCTCGAAGTGTCCATATTGCAACAAATTGCTATTTTGTTGTTTTATTTGCTTCTCGTTAATTTTATTACGAACCGTAGAAATAGGTGTAGACGCTATTATGAATAGCTAACTGTATTTCACTAAAGTAATCAACTCGTACGGTTAATAATTAATGTATTGTTCGTCTATTCTCGCAAGTCGTTTGCATATCTTCTCCGAGCCTGATTAGATTTATTATTAATTTATAATAATGGAATACTTAAATAATTCAAATCCATCAACTTCGCGCGATTTAATTTTCCTTTGGAGTCGCCAAGACTATAGTTTTTTTTTTCATGGGCGTAGCTAGGGAGTTTTCCTAGGGGGGCCAGCTGATCAGCCCCCACAAGGTTTTCAATTTCGGTAATCTGAACATTGACGATTTTTCTGGGGTGAGCAGCGCCCATTTATGGCCTCCCTAGCTACGTCCACGTTTTTGAAGTGAAACTTCTTTGCAACGAACAATGCCAGAATGGGGCAGCGACTTCGGCATTCTTTGATCACTATCACTATTGCTACGTATTAGCGCCTTAATCTCGAAATGTTCCACCAAAAAAAAACAACTACCAATTAAAAAGTTTTATCTGTAGCTAATAAGCAAGAAGTTTCACTTCTGTGGCGCGTGGTCTCCCCGCACGCACTTATTTTACAGGATAGCTTTGCCACACTTTTAAATGCAACCGGCAATTTGCATCTTCCGAAAAGCTTTCACATTGTCGACGACAATTATTTTGTTTAGGAAGAAACATACTTATTATTACGTAACAGATTTAGAGGTATTGTTGAAAGTAGAGTGAGAAGCAATTTTATTCTTCTTAATTCGCACTAAATCCGAGGAAGTTCTTTTTGTTTATTGTTATCTGTGGGCGCTTCTTCTAATTTCTCACTAATCCCATTAAAGTTCCGCTTTTTCAAAAGAAAAACAATAGTTACATAAATTTTAGAAGATTTACGATCTTTCGCTAATTCCAAAAGAATGATCGAACGTGGTTTTAGATCTTAAGTAACGATTTCGGTTTGGAGATTTTAATTATTTTTTTTTTGTGGCCGAGCATTAATTAGATCGTTAATTTTAGTGTGGCAAAGATCACGAGGAAATATGAAATATTAAACGGGAGGATGCGAAGAGTTAACTTTTTCTCGTCCGAAGCGTAATTGGCGTACGAAAATGCTTTACGGCGTCGTACTTAATTAAATTTAACCAAATTACATTAACACAAAATGCAGAATTAGTTGGGTATCTGCATGTGAGCGGTGTTGGTAATTAAATTAGAGTCTGTGCTATATGCAGTTCTCTTTGGTTTTTTGCTTTTGCTCTGGGCTCGTGTGTTGTGCTTAACACTTTATTACTCGGGTAGCAATTTGTGGAAGTTAATTTGTGTGGGGATCAATGGTCACTTCTTTTTTGGTCCTCCGAAGCTCGGTTTTTTTTGGCAAAAAAGTTTTGGGGCGAATTTTTCAAATGGGATTATTCAAAAGTTGAAATTATTTGATTGGCTGTTAGGAAAAGTTGCCCGAATAGTATCATTTTTGGGGGAATTTTTTTTTTATACATCAATTTATTTTATTTAACCCTCCGTAAACTAGGGGACTAAATGTCACATGGCATACTAGGTGGGGTTTGCCATACCCCGAAAATAAAATGAAATAAAATCCACAAAATTGTAGGTACTCTATGACAGTGAAATGCTAAGAAATATTTTTTAATAACTAATAATGAATAGTTTTAAGTAAAACATTTGGGTGATGCTATTCTAACTGTTACTTTTTGATTACAAATTTTTGAATTTTACAACTAAACTTTTTTTGATTTTTTATGCATATGATTACTCTATTTGACAGTAAAAATGAAAGTGCGAGAGGATTTTGCTACAACTTTAAAATATGGAGAATGAGAATTATATTTTATAATTTCCATGCCACGGTACTGACATAAAATGCATTTGGTAGACATTCTTCAGAAAAATTATATAAATTCATTTATAAATTGTATTGTACCATTTTAAAACTCTTTTTTATTGATTATTTAACATTTCAATAATCCATAGTAACTTATGTATAACAAATAATACATTATAATTTATATCAAACATTAATCAACTCAAATCTAACACATTTCACAAAAATTAACTTAACGAAATTTTTTTTTTGGTTTTTATTACAGCATTTTTAATTCTTAAGCTTCTCCGCCAATAGTTTATATTATTTATTAACAATTAAATATATTTTTATTATTTTTTGACACGGTACTGACCGCCACGGTACTGACATTTTAAATGAAAATAGCAACTGTAATTTTTTGATTATGAATTTGATAATATCCTATTGCCCTATAATTTAGGCAGAAATTCATTACTTATGATGAAAAAAATTAATCGTTAATTAAGTTTACCAATGCCACGGTACTGACAAGTAAATTTATAATATCCTCTTTTAAAAATTGAGTTTTAAAATGACACAAACTCGCTTGAGAATTTCACTTGTGTGATATTTGTAAACATAACTCAGTTAACGTACTTTCAATATGGCTTATTAGTTGTTTCATTAATTTCGAGCTAAATGGCGCACGAGTCATACACAT
This sequence comes from Sinopyrophorus schimmeli, assembly GCA_036325965.1. Classification (NCBI taxonomy): domain Eukaryota; kingdom Metazoa; phylum Arthropoda; class Insecta; order Coleoptera; family Elateridae; genus Sinopyrophorus; species Sinopyrophorus schimmeli. The sequence goes on from JARFIZ010000033.1 coordinate 152,729, forward strand.
TCAAATTTAAAAATTTGCTTAAATCTGAGGACAAAAGTTATTAAGCCGGAGTTCAATCTTTTATTGATGTATTAAAAAAAAATTCGTTAATTTCTTTTAAGTTTGATTATATACATTAAGATTTATCAGTTAATCGGTTTTAATTATTTATAGCAACAAAAAAAATAACCGATTTATAGGTAAATTCTAGAAAAGGACACATGACACGGTACTGACATTTAAGTGAGATATTGCAAGTTTTTTTTTTGGACTGCAACTTATATTATACAAGAAAAGTGATGAAGTATATTCATGATAATCGTATTGATACAAAAATTTCATAAATCGATTTATAATGTATAACCAGTGGGAGCAAACAGTATAGGACACAAAAAATCACAGCTAGGATGGAATCACCCAAATACATTTTTTGAATATAAAATTGATATTGACTAAATAAAATTAAAATTTTTGATTTGAAAGAGCGCACGGTTAATTATACCAATATAATAAACAGGAGGATGTGCGCATTCGAGCGAAAAGTGGCACATTTCCGAGCGAGGGATGCAAATGAAGCGCGACGCGGAGCGGCGCGCTTCATTTTCCCGAGATCGGGAATGTGCCACTTTGAGCTCGAATGTGCACACTCGATTTTAAGCTCGATCCCCAAGTTCCCGTTTTAACAAAAAAAAATTGTTCACGTTAGTCATACCCCACCTATCATTTTTTATTAATATCTTCGTTTATTTTTCTTTCTTATATTTGGAAAATGTTGCATGGGAAATTCGGTTACAGAATGAGGAAATAACGGTATGCGTTTAGGAGAAAAACTCGAAGGAAAAAATTGACACATTTTATTGCACATCACGATTCATAATGAAACACGAGCAAATAATAATATATTTCGATTCCTAAATCGATATAAATCAAGGAACACGTTTATAGGAAATGTAAGCAATGGAAACACGTATTATATAACAAATAGTCAAGTGCATTCGAGAGTCGTTTCGCCGTGCATTACAAGATCAAAATGAAGATGGACCACTGCATTTGAAGGTTCTCGTAGTCAATACACGGGGCAAAAAAGACGCGTACGTAATAACATAACTGTTTGATCGCAAGACCGCCTTGTTTGAACAACAACACCGCGCGCTATTCTTCACACCTCATTTACTTAAGAATTTTACAGTTTAATAAGCCTTTTGCATAACTTTTATCTTGGGTACACCTACTTCTAAATTGCTCTCTTATAAGCTTTCTTGATATTGCTAAAAGTTTTGGTGCAGAAAGAGATCTCTTAATAACATTGATGGAAACGATGAATAGGAAAACTACTGTTGAAAATTTTGAGGAAATTAGAAAAACAATTTTTTTCTGGAGTGGTCTCATCTTCTTTACTTTTAGAAAAGTGTATTTGGAAGTGGTCAGAATGAAAGAAACTATGAAGAAAGGCCAAGTTCGAAATTTTAATTAAAATTAAAGTGAAAAAATTGGAGTAGCATGATTTTAAAACTCATGACTTCGATTTTCTTCAGGTTCTGATGCTCAAGATTTCTTCAATTAATTTTGTTGGCCATCGTCGATGGTCCATTTGAGTTACAAATTAATTTTATTGATTATCTCGAATGAACAAATTATAAAAGAAAGAAAAAGAATGGTTTAATAACGAATTAAAATAGAAGTACTTGTTTTCCAATCATTTTTGTTATTAAAATCTGTTAACAATTAAAAAAAAAATAACGATTGATTTTAATTCAATTTTATATTTATTTGTGAAGCAAATTTAATGGTTTTGGATTTTTGCTATTTAACGGTGTGCCAAATAAGTTTATTTAAACTTAAATGTGTTGAAAACCCTTTGAATTGAAACAAAAATATTATTTTTAAAACGAAAGAGGAGATTTCCTGACCTATTCGGCTATTCGAATAAGTATTTTTGGAAAATTTTTGATATGTTATGTTAGGTAAAAATATAGGCTAATAGTACATTATGGTGTCAATAGATGGTCCCCAAGTGTTCTTTTTGGTCAAAAATTAACCAAAATTATACATATCTAATACTATTTTATTTTATATGGATTATTATTTTAATCTACCACATTTCTTGAATTAAAAGTATGTGTACAATTCATTCCTAAAGGTTTTTTTATCAATTTTTTAATTAATACTCTGTACCTCTTAAATTTGATAACCAAATCAGATTTTATTAAGGAAAAGCATGCATAGTACAATTTATTATTTCAACAGAGAAGTTATAAATTATACACACAGAGATTTTTTTATGTTTATTCAACGAATTAAACTAATTATTTTGTAAAATTTTTCAATAGAAAATAATGAAAATTATAAGATTCTTTAGTTTCAATTTCTATAAAACAATCATTACCAGTGTTTTAGGGGGTGATAGATTTTTATATTAAAACCAAAAGCATTAGAATACATTTTAAATGAACTCTATCCAATTTTAAACAAGGCTTTGTCAGCAAAAAATCAAATTACAACCCCAATAGAATTTTCTCTTGTAAAACCAAAATGCATTGATATTTAATAAACTTGGTAGGGTTTAATTTACTTTGTTTCAAAAATTTACTCCTAATAGATTTATTAATTTTGGTTTTGCATTAAAAATAAATTAATTGAGTTAAATCAACAACTCATTACAAGTCTAATTAATTACCAATTATTTGAATAACAACAAATTAATTGCTAAATTGACATGACGACAATGCTTTAGAATTTTATTCCGAAAGTGTTTATATTTACATTTTTAAAACCCACTGCATAAATAGTGTAATCAGTACCAGTATTCTTATCGAATTAAAAACTCATAAAGTAATGACAACAACTTATCTTACCTGCACTTCTGATTAGAAATTTGCTATTAAATAATGCTACACGGTTTTGATTCTTATTTATATGCATTTTAACGCTGTTTATTTCAACAAATTTATAGAATAGGACCTTGATTTGTTTTAACGTGAATAACTCTGTGTTGTTCTAAAGGAAATATGTTTTATTTTTAGTGCTGCTGATTAATTAATAATTTTGATTTCTTAATATTAATAATAATTTATAGATCGTTCCGGGTTTAATACGGTAGCGTGGGCTTTAATATAAACAAAAATAATAATAACAGTAAATCATTCATTTGGTCTAATATTTAATGTGCAGTTTTTAAATTTCAAGTACCCCAATGAAAAATCTTAAAATCAAACATCTACATTATTTGTTTTATTATTAGATAAAATAATTTTCCAAAATGTATGTTATAAAGGGCCTAAATTTTTAATTGCATTGGAAAGCTACATAATAAAACTTTTAAAAAGCAAAAATATAAACTTCGTTTTAAGAAGCAAAAGAAATAGATCTGAAATTGAACTTATGATTAATAAATAATTGTATGCTATTCCTACATAATTTTTAGACAAAGTGTTACAGCCTTTGTTTTGTAATTTTTTGTAATAAGAAATTAATTGTCCTCTGTTTAAAAACGGGTATTGTTTTACCGTAGAAATTATTTATGGGTTGACACACATTACTGACAGTTTTATTAATGCACAAAGCAAGATGAAATATTTATTTTTAGAAGCTTTAGAATGGGAGCTTTTTTCTTCAAAATAGGGCTTGCGATATGGGGTGCAAGGAGCACGATAAAAAAAGCCAATATCAGCTCAAACGTCAACCTCACCTGCTAGTGCGATGGCCTAGGCCAAGGATGGGCAAAAGGCGGCCCACGGGCTCCTTTCGGCCCGTCACACAAATACCGCGAGAAATAAAAACATTTTACGCTAAAGAAGAGAAATACTTTATTCGATATTTTAAAATGTTTATTTGGCCCGCGACAGAAAGGCTTTACCCATCCCTGGCCTAAGCCATCCGGTGCACCCTGCTAGAAAACAAACGAGGCTCTGGCGACCGAATCACGGCGGAATAACCGTTCCATCGAGTACTAAGGAAATGTAGTACATGGGCAGATTGATCATTTGCCAACCAGCAATGCCAGTGTGGCCAAAACCTACAAATCCATGCAAATGTCGGATTTGCAAAATTAAATACCTCAGGTGGGTAGAGTACTATTTCATCCATCTGACCTATCAATTATTACAAATGGGCTGAAACTAAAACTCGACAGGACAAGGCCCAAACTCTATCTCAGCCACCTAAGATTTGCTGACCATATAGTTCTTTTAATATAGATTTTGAGGAACTGAATAACATGGTTATAGAACTAAATGAAATGTCCAAAAAATTTGGTCTAAAAGTGAACCTAAATTAGACTAAATACCATGTAGACCGGTACCCATATATGGTCCATGGTCCATGGCGAAAAAACTACAAGTCAAACAAAGAGCTATGAATCGAGCTTTTTTGGGAATTGCAGTGAAGGAAAAATAAACAGAAAACATTGAAATTGGAAGAAATGGGCAGGACATATTGCAAGAATAGAGGACATGTAGAATGACGGTATGGAGACCACGAGGGACAAATGAAGAGTCGGCAGACCATGAAGAAGATGATCAGAAATGTTGCTGGAAGGAACTGGGTAAGAACTGCCAAAAACAGGCCGAAGAAAAGAAAAGTTATATGCAAAAATAATCCATAATTTTGGCTCTTTCAATTTTTCATTCTAAAGACCACATTTAAGGATTGTCCAAACGACTTTAAAAATTAATTGTGTTAATTTTTTAACTGTGTTTTGACCAAGAGACAAGTGTTAATAATTTTTATTTTGTTTCAGGTCAGTGCTTCTTCCTGTCTTCTTCTCTTCGATTGTTCGACGACAACCGGTGAGTCCCGTTGACAAATTTCTTAATGTTTCAATTTACAATTTCCATATTCTTCAAGCTCGATATGTACTCAACAAAAATATTTATTCTAAAGTCTCAAAGTCGGCGTTCTGTACATTTTTAGTGAGCGTGGTATTTATTTAAAAAGATCAATACGACAAAACCAACACTCGAAACGATTTAAATTTGTTTACTGCACAAATAATTTAACAAAGTTCATTTTTTTTTTGCACTCAATTCTAAACGATTCCATTTTTTTGCTGCAGAACCAAAACTATTTGCATAAGCACCGAATAAGATTAATTGGTTTTTGTATTAAATAATCGGCTGGTCCCAGACTGACTTTTTTTAAAGTTAAATTTTTGAATGACACAAACTAATGTCGATATTTTAACGACTTCTAATTACATTCGCCGATAATTAGTCAATTTGCAAAAAAAACTGGTTTGAGTATTGGCGAAAATCTATTTTACAAATTGACTTTTGAGAACTGGTTTTTTTATTTGATTATAAAAAAAAAGAAATTAGTCCCTAATTTATATTGTTTTTTATTTGTTAATTTTTTGCGCGCGAGCGCTTTTTTTATTGAACTGAAAGCGCACATTCTCAGAGGGAAAAAAGGCATTTACTGGAAATTGCATAATTAAGTCTCGACCACGTTTTAAATGTGTAATGACCTCATTTAATTTATTGTTTATTATTCGGTATTGGAAAAACTTTAATAGAAAGCAAGGAAATTATCGATTATTGTTATTCCTTCGCGTTTGCAGTTGAAATTGATTGCGCATTTAAAGGTTGCAAGGCCAATTATTAATTCTGAACGTGGGCTCCCGCAAACATTTGTTGTTGAAAGTCGAACATTAATGTTTATTTAAATATTTTCTTGTCAAACTTAAGTGGGACGTTTTTACTTTACTACACCTCATATTCCAGGCCTCTTTGTGAAAAAATTACTTCCTTTATGTGCGAGCGGCGCTCAAAGAGATTTCTAAATTAGCTTCTTCACTTTTTGAAGTTGGAACGTATTTTCTGTTACGAATGCTGAGGAATATGCAAATGCGCCGTAAAAAAATTCCTTCGGCGACGGCGTTGCGAAATTTAAAGTCGCAAATGCTATATTTAAAATGTTTTACTTTGGGGGTTGCACGGATCATATTTCATTCGGTTATTGCATGGGTGGTACGAAACTTCAGAAATAAGAATATTTACTACTTCTCGTAAAAATAATGGCGCAAGTTGTAAAATAACATAAACTTGCCGAGGATTGCTTTTAATATGTACGTTGATGAGTTTGCAAGGAATGGCAAACGCATTTCGTGACTTCGAGGGAAAAACGATAGCTGGCTGTAATTATACTTAAGGGTTGAGCATTGTCGGGTTTCTTTTCTTAATCTTCTCTCGTAACATGGAATGAAAGCGCAACAAACACGAAGCTCTAATTTTTCAAAATCGAATAGATAAATAGTTGTATAAGAGCCATTAATCGATTTAATTTTAAATGCATAAGTCGATTTTCTTAAAAATGAAAGTAAAAGCACGGCAAATCTACAGAAATTATTCTAAACATACCATTTTTATACTTTTCGCCTTTGAATAGGGCAAAACACACAGTGAATGACCGGGCTATAGCCCAGTGAATGACTGATTAATTGATTCGTCCATTAAAAACGGGTAATTCATATAATTTTGTAAACTTTATTTTGAACGCTATGCTTAGATGTACTTTCGTGTAGTTTTTTTTGTTAACATTCCATTTGGTATTCTATAAATCACAGGTTTCATAAATAAATATATCATAAATATAAATATAAACATTATTTCTGGTAAAGGTCATTCACTGGGCGGTTTTACCCTACCGGCAGATTTTACCCTTGTTGAAAATATTTCTACAATTCTCTCAGATTTCAAACCTTGGGATTTTTTTTGGGGAAAAGTACTTGAGAAAATGGTTATTGAAGAAATCGATGTACAATCTTGTACTATTTTCCAATTAAAAATTTGTGACTTGTTATTTATTTAGAATCATCAAAAAAGTATTAATAATTTGAGGGAATTGAGCTTTAAAAGCGTACGATTTATTTTAATTTAAATCTAATTGATTTTTTAATGGGATTTTTTGAGGTCATTTTTTAATGTTCGTAAACAGATCAGAATTTCCATAATAAAAATCAATTCTCACACCCACGATTTTAATTTGCTTAATTGTTTTAAACAATCGTATTTTTTTTCACATTACAGACGTGTCGAAATTTATTTAATCAAAAAACAGGTTGACTTTGACATTTAAATATCGATAATTACAACTCAGTTAGTTCTTTTCTAATTTTGGCAATTATAAGAAATTAGAGTAATGACTCCGTTTTTTTTTTTTTTTTAAATCTAAAATTGTTATTACTATTTAAAACTAATTTTATTAAATACATTGTTTTTATCAAGTTTAATTTTGTACATCGATTTCTGCTCTTCGAAGTTATTAACAATTTTTTTTGATAGATATTATTATTTTGACTAAATTTAAAATAACATTTTGTAATTACCACGTTTATTAACTTTTCAGGATTTTTATTGTTTACATTAAAAATTACTGTATTTTAAATCAGAAATATTTATGAACTATTTTTTTATATTTTAATGTTATACATTGACTTTCTACAACTTTTGGGCATATTTTATTTAAAACAATTTTTTTAAGTCTGGCTCGACTTATTAATCCAAATGCACAAAGTTAAAAAGATTTAATAACAAAATTAAGTGTTTAATACAAAATATAGGAACTTAATTATTATTTGTTCGTTTTATATTATTTTGAAAAAATTACATAGGGGTGTATTGTTTATTATTAAAGACGATGACTATCAAATATTAAAATCGAGTCGTTTCTTGCGATTATCTAATATATTTAAATTTTATACACATGATGAGTCATAAATTACGAATATGGTTAATAAATATATTCCAAATTCGCATTATTAAATTCGATACGCATATTTATATGCAAAGTAGGAAATTGAGGAAGTTTTCCTAGGTTAATTTTTGCATAAAAATGTTTATAAACAATTAACCATATTTTTGATGTTGTTCGTTTAATTATTTTAATTTTGGTCAATTTTAAAGTGGTACACCTTTGAATTCGAAATTCTTTCTGACATTTGAGTGGGAATTACGCTTCTTGCTTTAAATTAGAAGCACTGGACATAGTAGAAATCACAGACCACAGGCATTTTGTATTATTCATTCTGTGTAAGCATCCATAATTTTAGTTTAAAGTTGTTAATTAGTTTTATTAATAATTAACTTGCAATTAGGTTTAATGATTTTAGTTAGATAAATAATATTATGTGTTTTTGGATAATACTGTAAAACTATTTTGGCACCATTTTTGATAGAAGGTAACGGACTCAAATAAGGCCCACTTTAAGTTTATAAAGGCATAATTAATAGTTTATTGAAAAAATGCATCAATACTTCGTAATCAAAATGTTTATTTATAATAAATTTCAAAATAAAAGTAACAATATTTCTCTTGTAACATATACGAGCTTTGACAATGATTCGAAATTAGGAAATTTGAAAACTGGGCTTTATTGGGCACCGGGCCTTATTTGGATCAGTTACCTTGTAATTGTATAAATTTTTTTCTCGGATTAAATCATTATTTATAAAAATAAAGTTGTCTTATCCCAACACACATTAGTCGCATGTATTTTGACACAGAAGGAGATTTATTCAAAATTGTAAATTGCAAATTTCAACAATAATGCCAATTTAATATTTCAGTTATTATACGTTCAACATATTTTCTTCATTTTCAATCTTTTTGTGTGTCTTTAGATTAGTAAATTGGCATTTCTTGAACTGATTTAATTGTTTAAAAGATTCAATTTGAGTTTGAGAAGTACCAACGATTATTTTTGTTGGATTGTGTTTATTTTCGAAGTTATACTTCTTTTGGCGCGTTTATTGGATTAATTTTCTCACTTTTATATCGAAAAAATCAATTTTAGACCAATAAATTTCATTAAAAAAATTAGATATTTGGTTCTAACTAAAAATAAGGTCCTGCCATTGAAAATTAAACATTTTTAGATAAGAATTGATTTATTTTGGATCGATATATATATTAATTTTTCACGTGGTAATATTTCATTCAGTTTTGCCAAAAGAAGTATAAGTTTTAACAAGCACCGGTTTTTTTGTAGTTGGTGGAAGTTTTTTATTATTTTTTTTATGCACTGCATTGGTGATGGTTGTTTTACCCTCGGGACATGCTGCTACGTCACAGATCACGAAATTTTTTTATAAATCGTGTGATGTGACGTATTAGCATGTTTAGGGGGTAGTTTTTGCATCCCTATCATTCGTTCGGCTGCCTGCGCCTGCCTGTTGTATGACCGCCTTTTATGCACATCATTGCACATTTTTTAGTTTTTTTTTTTTTTGAGTTTGTTATACTCCAAAATGTACCTGGACATAAATTTTGGGACGCGAACGTGCTCACGTTTGGTACCTCTCCTTTTTTCAGTTATTTACGAGCGTCTCCGCGAGTTGATGATATGCGATTTAATTTAACATTTACAATTTTAATCAGCGCGATTAAATTTTAGGAACAGTTATAAAAAAATAATTAAACTAGGTTATAAAAATTCATAGTCACGTTTAGAAAAAATTACGATGTGTGGACGACGACGACGACGACGACCTACATTATCATTAAACCAAACGAGAAAAAAAACCTAGTTACCGAATTAGCAAATTAAATTTTTGAGAAAATTAAACGTATTCTAGGTACAGGTTGGTGTACTCTAACTGTATTGTTATTATTTGATAATTTACATTTTTTCTAGTTGTAACTGTATTTTACTATTAAGCTTTTCCATATGGCTTTTGATTAAAGCTTGCAATTATATGAATGAATTTTTTCCGAAAAAATAATTGCATGCTTTATTCGTTGTCGTGTAGGTATTGAGTCTTGAAAATTTTTATTATTTGTTTGTTTTTTTTGGGAATGATAAATCAGTGAACGGTATGTCCGAAGACAGCTGTTACATGGTTCATTGCATTAGAAAATTAACCTTGAGTATTAATCAGCGATTTACCTGTTACTTAACAGTATTAAAACAGTCATTATTCCTGTGGTCTGTGCTTACAGTTTATTTACATTATGCGCTTTTCGTTCGTGCTGGTGTAAGTTCAAAATTATATGACAGTAATAACTTAATTTGCACTCGATTAGTTTGGAGGGAGGGCTTTTTTTGATCAATTTTTTTCGATCTTTGATATTTTGCGTTAGAGATATGGTGAATACCGGTCGAGGTCCCACAGAAAAATATTTATAGGGGAATAACTGAAAGAATTGCGTTTAGTTTTCAATATACAGTGAAACCTCATTTATACGATATTCAGTTATACGAATTTGTATCTTAGTTTCGGCTCTAAAACAGTGTTTCCCAACCTTTTTTTAACATGCCCCACCTAAGTCATTCTAAAATTTAAATGTCCCCCTATGTAACATAAATATTTTTGAAGTTACACTTTTTTTGGCTCTTTGTGAGTAACTGCTAACGAAAATTCGACAGTTGAAGTAAGAAAGTAAATTAATACTTGTGAATGAGGCTTAAAACCGAGTGTGCACGTTCGAGCTCAAAGTGGCACATTCCGATCTCGGGAAAATAAAGCGCGCCGCTCCGCGTCGCGCTTTATTTGCCTCCCTCGCTCGGAAATGTGCCACTTTTCGCTCGAACGCGCACATCCTCGTATTTATTGAATTTTATAAATTAAACTTTCTTTACAATCAACAAATTCAATTTATTTCAGTAAATGTTGCTTATATGTTTGAAAAACGTATTTTTACCATAGCAATGAGTGGGAGAGAGCGAAAAGATACAACAAACTCATAAGTATGAGTGAGAGGGAATGATAAAAATTATTTATCACTTTTTTGTTACCAAAATTATTGCCAATTGTGCCTAAAACAGAGTGTGCACGTTCGAGCTCAAAGTGGCACATTCCGATCTCGGGAAAATGAAGCGCGCCGCTCCGCGTCGCGCTTCATTTGCCTCCCTCGCTCGGAAATGTGCCACTTTTCGCTCGAACGCGCACATCCTCGTATTCATTGAATTTTATAAATTAAACTTTCTTTACAATCAACAAATTCAATTTATTTCAGTAAATATTGCTTATATGTTTGAAAAACGTATTTTTACCATAGCAATGAGTGGGAGAGAGCGAAAAGATACAACAAACTCATAAGTATGAGTGAGAGGGAATGATAAAAATTATTTATCACTTTTTTGTTACCAAAATTATTGCCAATTGTGCCTAAAACAGAGTGTGCACGTTCGAGCTCAAAGTGGCACATTTCCGATCTCGGGAAAATGAAGCGCGCCGCTCCGCGTCGCGCTTCATTTGCCTCCCTCGCTCGGAAATGTGCCACTTTTCGCTCGAACGCGCACATCCTCGTATTTATTGAATTTTATAAATTAAACTTTCTTTACAATCAACAAATTCAATTTATTTCAGTAAATGTTGCTTATATGTTTGAAAAACGTATTTTTACTATAGCAATGAGTGGGAGAAAGCGAAAAGATACAACAAAATCATAAGTATGAGTGAGAGGGAATGATAAAAATTATTTATCACTTTTTTGTTACCAAAATTATTGCCAATTGTGCCTAAAACCGAGTGCGCACGTTCGAGCTCAAAGTGGCACATTCCGATCTCGGGAAAATGAAGCGCGCCGCTCCGCGTCGCGCTTCATTTGCCTCCCTCGCTCGGAAATGTGCCACTTTTCGCTCGAACGCGCACATCCTCGTATTCATTGAATTTTATAAATTAAACTTTCTTTACAATCAACAAATTCAATTTATTTCAGTAAATATTGCTTATATGTTTGAAAACGTATTTTTACCATAGCAATGAGTGGGAGAGAGCGAAAAGATACAACAAACTCATAAGTATGAGTGAGAGGAATGATAAAATTATTTATCACTTTTTGTTACCAAAATTATTGCCAATTGTGCCTAAAACCGAGTGTGCACGTTCGAGCTCAAAGTGGCACATTTCCGATCTCGGAAAATGAAGCGCGCGCCCGCGTCGCGCTTCATTTGCCTCCCTCGCTCGGAAATGTGCCACTTTTCGCTCGAACGCGCACATCCTCGTATTTATTGAACTTATCTTTGCACGTGGTTATATTTAATTTAGTTACGCCAAAGAAGTATAACTTCTAATGCGCGTACATAAGTACATGCACCGAATTTTTTAATTTTGCATTTAAAAATTGAATTATTTTATATATGAAGCCTAATTATAATTTGTTCAAGACACAAGATTTAAGTTTTAGAAAGAAATCACTATGAAATTATTAAGAAAAAAAACAATCAATAAATTTTCTACACATATAATAGGTAGATAACTAAAGTACGTTTTCAAATTGAATAATGATATTGCCCTGTGTGGGGCGTGGGACCCACGTTGGGAAACACTGCTCTAAAACGAGCTAAGATTTTTCTAAAATAGTTCATAAAAAAATTATTATTCGCTTCGGACCATTTGAACATTTAGATTTCCTTTTTCAAAGAGAGAAATTTTTTTAAAACAACAAATAAATAAAAACCAACGATTGTTTTGAACTTTATATTTATTTGATTATCATTTCTTTTCATACAATTTACATTTTCTTTAAAACGAGATAAAATACCCGTTAAAAAAAATACATTTTTTAATTATTTTAAATATATATTTAAGCATTATAATTTTGGGTAGTATATTTTCTATTCATTACTTGATATTAAAAAATTTAGTTTTGTTCTAATGAAGTAATTCGATCATTAAAAATATTTTTGCTTAAGAAATAAAAAACCGAATAGCTCAACAATCAAAAAGATACATTTTACTCTTGAAAATTAAGAAAAATAGTTTTCTTTCACTCACATCTATTTCAAAAACACAAAATTAAACGATTAAAATCACACGTCTGATTGGTTCATTAAATTTCTAATCACCAAGTTTGGCAATCCGATTTTTACAAAGGTTAAAAACTATAATTAAGACTTTTGAAATAATTGTCTGACCTCTGAGGTTGGAATTCAAGGTGTTCGCTTTAGATTGCACTTTTTCAGACGGAATTCTTTCGAAGAAAAAAATAGAATAAATTGGAACAAAGTTCGTAACGAGGAAAGCTTCCTTAATTGTAATTGTATTCAAATTCGAGTACGTTTTTATGGGTAGACGAGTACAGTTAGTATCGTTTACTCTTGATATAAGCAAGATTCAAGTTTAAATGGCTCTACGGAACAGGAACGAATACTTTATTATAGTTCATTTAAGTTCAACGAGATATGTTCCATAAAAGGACCGAGCTAGGCGAGATTCTGTGCGAATAAAACATAATCTAAGGTGCAAAAATCTTCTTATTTATAGAACTCTCGTAATTACTCGCTTATTAATATTGAACTTGACCTCTTGCGGTTATTTACTTTCAATAATCACGAATATGTGGAGTAATTAGAATTTCGTAACTGTAAATGCGAATTGCATAACGCCGAATCTTTGTTGCTAACTTCTCTTTTCTCTTCTCTGCCCACTCGACAAAATAATAACTTTCTAAAGTGTATCTCATTTAGAACAAATACGATCAATCATTTTTTTTCCATTAGATTCGATGTTTAAATAGAATTCTCGTGTCGTTATTACGTTTTTTTTCGTGGATCATCATTAATAACTTTTACTTGCTTTTGTCGATGGTGCAAAAGAGCGACCGATGGCATTTCGTTCGTACGTGAACCAAATAATTAATTTAAAATCGCAATTTACATAAATACTGCAGGCGAACAGCTTTTATAAACAAACAAAAGTGAAGGGGAATTTCTTTGGCCGCGCACGTTTTACAAGTTCAAAAAATCGCTGTTCCAAAGTTTATAGTTCCTGCAATTTAATTTGTTTAAATGACTTCGCGTTTGCTTTATTGTTTATAAGCGACCTTCCATTCTTCAAGTGTAACATAACAGCTTTTTTAACGATTGGATTTTGAATCGGAATCGCGCATCTAATTTGTGTCGATTTGAATCCGGTCGAAACGGTATATCAAAGAGCGTTATTGGTTTTCAAAAAATATTTTTTTCTTTATTTAAATTCAAAGAACGCCGATTCACGTTATGAAAATTATATGGTTCGTTCACAAATTGTTTATTAGTGGAGAGTGGTGGATTTTGTTTGACTGATTGATAAAGGAGCAAATGTAAGGAAATGGATGTCTCAGGATTTTTTTAAAACCGTTTTTGATTTTTATACACTCAGTTCCCATTTGTTTAAAAAATTGTCGAAAACTTATTTCTGAAAGAAATCTTGTCAAAATTTTAAATAATTTATAGAATTGATGTATTTTACTTTGAGCAAAACCAAAATTAATTATGGTAATTGGCTATAGAAAAATTTGTTGTTATTTAAAATTAAAAACAAGATGGGAGCACTTATAAAAGTTACCAAATTTGGTTTTGATTTGTTCATTAATCGAGAATGGCTTGTCCGATTAGAATTGGATTTTCACCAATCAAAAACAGATAAATTTAAGTAAATACGTGTTTCAAGAATTTTCAAAAAATCAATTTTTAATTTTTATAGAAATGATCCAAGTTTGAACATAAAGCCCGCTATTTTTATAATTTGTCATTATATAAGTATTTTTGAATTAATCTTATTCAAAATTTTGGAATTTATTCTTAATTGAACATTTTTCATTAGTTGTCTCTGCTGGTTTTCAAAAATATATCAATTCCAATAGAAAGCTCACTTTTTGTCTTGGCGTTTGCATGGAATAAAGCTTCGAACGCTTTGAAATTGATTTTTTTTTAAACAAACCGCTTTATAATCGAATTAAATTTTTTCTAAATAAATTCTCCAGCTCAGCTCTAGAAAAAATTGAAAGTTCTTAAACGCTTTATAAGTTTTTGTCTCCGCTCGAGTATTAAAATACAAATTGAACAAAACATTAGATGATATCTCGCGTTGATGATTTATTTACGTGAAAAAGCATCGAGCAAAGGTATTTACGGCAACATTTCTCCAAAGCAATATTTCAGTTTTTGCCGAGCGACACCATAAAATATTTCTATCATTGTTCTTTTTGCACTTTACGTAATTCTAGTTGAAATTAATCCAGTTTGGACAACGCCTTTCTTTCTTTTTGTTGCACCATCAGTTCTATGGGTCTCCAATAATTTTAATTAAGTTTTGAAGTGAAGCTTCTTTGTTGAGGGGGCTACAATTTTCGAGCGTTACGAAAATTTTGATCGCACGTGCTGGGGAAACTAGTAAGGGGGCTACGTAGCGCACATTTCTTTTTGTTACAGCTGTAACTTACAAATGGGCACAAATAGAAAAATTGCATTGTTTGTTTTTTTTTTTAAATTTATGCATTAAATGATGCGTTAATGAGGCGTATACAGGCAACCCTCAATATTCTTTTATGCATTTTCTTAATTGAAAAATAAACCTCAGTCGTGTTCAGCTAATATAAAAGAAGTAAAAAAAAGAGCAAAACAAGGGTGTTGCAATTTAACGAGCCAAATGATAATTATAAGTTCTCGCACGATATCATTTTGTCATATGGGCCCTAAAAACATGACAGACGTTGATAATGATTGCTCGTGTCTTTTTATCATTGCGTTAAAGCTTCGTAAATGTTTGTAGGCGATCTTGGACTATTATTCTGATACGCCACACTTAGGGTGTGTGCATTTATGACTCTATAAAATACATTTATTTTTATTTGCTTTGTTGCTCTTTAAGAAGATACGATTATGTGGAGAAAATCCATGACTTGTAATTTACGACACTACAAAATATTAGTATTAAACACTCGAGACTTGCGAAATTAATTTTAATATCTTTCTTCTACGAAGGCGAAGTGTTTACGTGAGAAAACTCACGATTATTTTTATTGAAAGACACCCAAAACCTCTAATTATTTTATAATAAGAGTTCTACATCAAAAAATTGGTTCGGTCGGTGTGGAAAATTTACAAAAAAAAGCAAAATAGCATTGGTGGTAAATAACGGGCCTAAATCGAATGAAGTTGTGATAGCTTGACGATTACTTTTACTTTTTTCTTATAAATATTTATAATTTTTTCGTTGGGAAATGGTCTGGTAATTTTAAAAGCTGCCGAGAATGCAAAAAGTGGAGGACGATTAAAAAATCGAAGGATATTGAGGGGGACCTTCTGCAATTAGCAAATTGGGAAAAAAACAATGGTCCATTGGGAAAATCCCTCGTTTGGGTTTAATCTTTATTGTGATATCGGCGGGCTACTTACTAAATACGGAAAATTCAATGCCATTTTTTATTATTATTTTATTTAAATCTATTCGGTAATTTACTAGTCATCTTCGGATCACTCGTTTTAGTTTATTAACCTTAGATTTATGGTTTCCATAAAAGAAACTAGTTTTTAGATTTTATCTAAAGAGGCAGTCAATGCTTAATTTATTAGTGGCGAATTTTTTTTTATCTTCAACTGAAACAATTCGAAATTATTTATTAGAATTTTTAATTGAATATTTACATTAGGCGATACACGCGTTTCGTTTTTGGCAAGCCTTTTCGTTGTAGAAAATTAGTTTTAAAGTGTTTTTTTTCTAAATTGAATTCTAAAAGGAATTGTTTTTCTCTAATTACTTTTGAATCGATTTGTTTTTAAAATACACTTCTATTAATAATTGTTTGTTGAAAATTTTTAATATAACCATTACATTACTTTTATTTTTGCAATAAAATGCAAGTCACACTATTTATTATATTTCCGGTTTAGAACAAAACGTGGTTTTTTTATAATTATCATTTTGCATTTTTGATTTTATAAAATTAAGACTATTTTAATTTTTAATTGGAAGAATTTTAACGTGGGGCTTAAATAAATCAATTAGTAATTTTTTAAATATAATTAAGAAAAAAAAACAGATTGCTTCTTTTGTACACAAAAGTATTGGGAAGCTTTATAATGATCTACTTGGATTTTTTTAAAATATTCTTCTGGTTTATAATAATTTCTAATACAGTCAAACCTCGATATTATGAACATGGGAGTCCCCAATTAATAAAATTAGTACCTACTTAAAAATTTAAATAATTTATGTAAGAGTTTTCAATTTTTTTTATGTTGTTAAAAATAAAATTATTTTAATAGACATAAAACTCAAAATACTGAGCAGGCCCATAGAACCTTTAAATTAATTGATCGGCTTATAATAAGCACACCAAATGCCTTTAATCGCCGAAAAGTAAAAATAATATAAAACAAATTATTCGGTACCCTAAACATTTTCAAAATTAAATAAGAAAATCGTTATTTTATCGAAATATAGTCGAACCTCGATAAGCCGAATTTTTGATAACTCGAACCTGTATCCCTAGGGCTTGCCTATTTCAACGTTAATATTTTTATATCGATAATTCGAATTTTTGATAACTCGAATTGTTTTTAGTTTCTTTCAACTTCGACTTATCGAGGTTTGACTGTAGGTTCGGAGGTGCTTAGTTTTCGTCGCACATACCGAAACAATGGTAATTTTTTATCGTCCAAATCGAAATTTCAATTAGCAATCTGACAAATTGAAGGTCCCATTTGAAATTTAACAAATACGATTTTAATATTTATTATTCAGCTAACGTACAAGTCAGATGCCTATAACTAATTTGTCCATTGTATGTAAAACATCCCTCCGACCCATTCGATTAAAAACGACAACATAAAAATTCAAAACGAACTCGTCATATTTGAATTTCTATTATTGTTTTTTATTCTTTCTTTTTTTGCTCGAAATAGGAGGGCGCGTCTTTCGATCCGAGTTGAAAGGCGTTCGCGATTTTTGAGGGGGTCATTTCGGACGGGCCCAAAAAAAAAATTAACGACGTTCGATTCCGAAAATGTCGAAAGGAAAATAAAGGACAAGTTTTAATAAATTAATGTCGGCATTGCGCAAACGAAACGAAAACGGTTATTTCTTATAAATAACGAACCATTTATTCAAATTAAATTACACGGCCATAACAATATATCAAACAAATTGTATTGTATTTGTCATTAGCTATCTGTTTGTATTCTTGGATTCACTTCCTCGTAGTGTTTGTTACTCTTTACAAATATGGTTACAAGAGAGTGTAGGTATAAACTTCATTGTTCAACATGTGTATTTTCTTTTTCATTACTTCGTTGCGGCTTATATGGCTTAGTTTTTCTCGGTATTGTTTTAAAATTCGACGCACGGCTCGCGACTGAAATTTTTCGACCCGCAATTATGCTCGATTTAATTTCGTTAAATCATTTCAAGTGTGGAGGTACGGCGCGCAAAACATCTCGAAGCATATGGTTCGTTATGGTTTTGAAGTGGGCTTTGCTCGATTATTGGCCGTGTTTACTCGTTTGATTAGATGTTACACAAGTAAAGTATTTTTATCAACATTTATGGGTGCATTATTGTGCAATTCGCTCGCCAACACTCTCGGTAAATGGCTTAGAGCTGTCCAGAATTTTTTGCTCTCGTTTTTCGTTTGTAAAAATCTCGATTTTGTTGGAACAGAGGAAAAAGCAAATTAGATTGTGAATTTTTGAAGGTATACTTCTTTTAAATGTCAGTACCGTGTCACGTCCTTTTCTAGAATTTACCTATAAATCGGTTATTTTTTTTGTTGAAATAAATAATTCAAACTAATTAACTGATAAATCTTAATGTATATAACCAAACTTAAAAGAAATTAACGAATTTTTTTTTAATACATCAATTTAAGATTGAGTTCCGGCTTAATAACTTTTGTTCTCAGATTTAAGCAAATTTTTAAATTTGAATGTGTATGACTCGTGCGCCATTTACCTCGAAATTAATGAAACAACTAATAAGCCATATTTAAAGTGCGTTAACTAAGTTATGTTTACAAATATCACACAAGTGAAATTCTCAAGCGCGTTTGTGTCATTTTAAAACTCAATTTTTAAAAGATGATGTCATAAATTTACTTGTCAGTACCATGGAATTGGTAAACTTAATTAAGAACTTTAGAAATTTTTAATTATCAATTCTTTTTTGTATAGCACAAATTGAATAAAACAAAACTTTATTCGGTAAATGTAAAAGGCAATTTTGATGAAAAAATGATTATGTATTTTCAGTAAACTCAAATAGAGTAAATACAGAATTTGTGGTTTTTCAAAAAACTTTGAAGATCATTAATTTACGCAAATAAAATTAATATTGGAGAAAACTCAATAAATAAATTATCTTAATTGTTCAGAAATATTAAATTTAGAAAATTAAATACAGTCAAACCTCGATAGGTCGAAGTTGAAGACAAACTAAAAATAATTCGCGTTATCAAAAATTCGAGCTATCGATATAAAATATTTTTTAGTTTATGTTTTTAAAATTTACTTATTGTTTCTTTTTCTTAATAATTTTTTAGTGATTTCTTGCTAAAACCTAAATCTTGTGTCTTGAACAAGTTGTAATTAGACTTAATTTATGGAATAATTAAATTTTTAAATATTAAAAAATATTTATATGTTATATATTATATGCATCAAAATTTTAGAATGACTTAGGTGGGGAATGTTAAAAAAAGATTGGGAAACACTGATCTACATATTTCAAAATATTTTAAATCTATTAATTATTTATTTTATGTTATTTGTGTATGCTCATAACAGTTAAGTTGAACCAAATTAATAGTTTTTTTCGGACTCATCAAATTCGGCTTTTTTGTATGTCAAGGGGTTAAAGCGAGGGCTTCAAAACAAATTTTTATAAGTCCCGCTTTAAATAAGACGCTGTGATTGGCTCATTTTTGATAAACCATGATGGCCGCTAAACAATTAGCCAATCAAAACGCGTTGATCACTTCGTAACTATGGTTATATTGTAAATATTGGAATTATATACATATTTTCGAAATACAGTAGAATTGCGATTATCTGGATCGATTAAAACCAAGGGCAGTCCGGATAATCGATTTCGTAGTCAAAACAAAGAAAATTTAACATTTAATTAGACCTTTATTATTGAAATACACAAAAAGGCGTCATTTGGATAATATGATGTTTTATAAAATTACGAGGCGTGAATAAATTTGTCGCAACTTGTCATTGTGCGGTTAAAACGTTTACATATCAGCAATTAGAGCTGCTATATATGAATCCGGATAATAGGGATTCTACTGTAAAATAATTGGAATCATATTGTATTCTATATCTATCCTTTATAAGGAATCAATATCATTATTTATTCTTATTAAGTTCCAAATGTTTACTTACAATTTATTTATTATTTGCTTGAAACTATTATAAAATTTTCTTTTAATGCATCAACCCAAAATATTGCTCAAAAATTATTTTCCAATGACCGATATCTTTGAAAGAACATTCTCTTCATTAGTATACAAATAATTTCACCATTTGGATGTTAAAAGCTTGCATTTACTTCTTCTTATAGTTAAGAAACATCATTTCAAGTTACAAAAACATTTACAAATAGAAAACCGAATGTAAGCAATTATAACAAGCTTTAACGTATCAAAAAATTGGTGTTCTCAAAAATATCAACGTCAAGTCTCGTTAGAAAACAGCTTTCAATCAGGGCATTAAAAAATTTGAGTTGATCAAGATTCGACTGTAAGTATAAGTTTCGGTAATGGCAAAAAATCGGCAAATGCGCAAATTTAATTTTAAATTATAATCGAAATTGATTCCGCATATAAAAAGCTCATCGAGGATTTACAGTTCCTTTTCCATCAAGCAAATTTAATCAAGGAAGAATAACTGTAAACATCCAGAATTTTGTGCGCCCCGATAAGAATCCAAAGAATTTCTTTATTACACTACACATCGAGCTTTTTGTTTTGCTGCAGAAACCGCAAATTGTTCGTACAAAATAAATGTGCATTCCTTTAAGTTAACATTGGTAATAAAACAGGTTGGAGATAGCAGTTGAAAACAGAAGTAGCTAAATTTGTATTGACAGTTAAAACGACGGTCAATGGCAACCGTATTTATTATTGATCTGCGGAAGTGCGAAGGCCGTACAGCTTCCTTTCTTGGACATTGTCCGCACTTTTCCATCTTTTCAAAACGTACTCAATTAAGGACGAACCGCATCCGCTATTTCTCGTTCCGGTTTGGCCATATTAAAAAAAAAGCCGGTGCGTGTACTTATGGACGCGCGTTAGAAGTTATACTTCATTGGTGCGACAGAATTAAATGAGGTGGTGAGTTTCAAAAGGGCACTTTTAAAAATTGAAGAAAAACTTATTTTATGGATCTAGTACAAAATTCTAAACTCCATAAATATATGGGTGATTCTGTTCTAATTGTTACTTTTTTGATTAAAAATTTTTGAATTTTACAACTAAATTTTTTGATTTTTCATGCACATTATTACTCTATTTGATAGTAAAAATGAAAGTGCGAGAGGATTTTGCTACAACTTCAAAATATCGAGAATGAGAATTATATTTTATAATTTCCATGCCACGGTACTGACATAAAATACATTTGGTAGACATTTTTCAGAAAAATTATTAAATTTATTTATGAATTGTATTGTACCATTTTAAAACTCTTTATATTGATTATTTAACATTTCAATAATCCATAGTAACTTATGTATAACAAATAATACATTATAATTTATATCAAACATTAATCAACTCAAATCTAACACATTTCACAAAAATTAACTTAACGAAAATTTTTTTGTTTGGTTTTCATTACAGCATTTTTAATTCTTAAGCTTCTCCGCCAATAGTTAATATTATTTATTAACAATTAAATATATTTTTATTATTTTTTGACACGGTACTGACCGCCACGGTACTGACATTTTAAATTAAAATAGCAACTGTAATTTTTTGATTATGAATTTGATAATATCCTATTACCCTATAATTTAGGCTAGTAATAAGTACAGAAATTCATTACTTATGATGAAAAAAATTAATCGTTAATAACAAAATTCTCAAATCGCCAATTTTGTGCCTTTTAACAAAATTATTGTTGAAAACAAACCTTTTTCGGAACATAAAATTGAATACAGTTCTTGACATCTTAGAGACGTCAAAATCTACAATGACACCCTAAACGATTGACGTCTCCTAGACGTCATTGTATGTCAAGGGGTTAAGAAGATTTATTTTGAAAATTATTTTTAAACATTTTTTTGAGAAATAGCACCATTTTTGTGTTCTCTTCAGCTTTGATTTATCGAGGTTCGCCTGTATTACGAAGCTTCCAGCATTAAAAATTTGTTTGTATTATAAATCGTTATACAGAATTTAGATAATAGTCTTAAAATTTAAATTGTGCCAATTAAATTACTGATCCTTAAAAATTAGATTTTTAATCCAAAGAGCAAGGTTAATAAAAACCCACATTGGTCTCCCAAAAAAAAATACAATAATCAAACAGATACACTTTGTGTTTTAGACTTCAATAAATCTTTTCACTCCACGTTCTTATAATCCTAATAATCTCAAATAAAACCTACGTGCCTATCACGGTCGATTTAAATATTAAAAATTAATTTAATCAGCTTATGGTAATGAATCCTTTTAGAAAAATCGAAATCTTGAATTAGCACTTGTCAATTCGTTGTTATGCAAATAGTGCAAGCGAATTCTTTTTCATGCATAAAAATTATCTGCGTTACACACAAGGTTAAGTATTCTTAAATTACATTTTCCATGGCTCCGTACTGCTTTATTTCGCTTAAATCAAGTTAAAATGCGTATTGTAATATTGAGCAAGGTTGGTCGGTTTCGAATTACATTGCTCTTGTTATTATTATCGCTATTAACATAACGCCTACAAGAATTTAAAGACTTCGTACGCTTTTGAGCATTTTTTACAACGGAAGCACTTTAAAACTGAAAGTTATAGCAAAAAGCAACAAGGTGTATTATGCATTGTCCGAGTTAAAAGGTGGGCCCCGTTGTATTTTTTAAGATAAGACGCAACACACAGACAGCCATCTCGGTAGACGGATACGAGCGGCGAAACGTGGGCGGGAAAAAAGTTCGAAACCCTTGTATTGTTTAAGAGCTTTGATAAATTTTCTATCGGGAAAAAAAATGACGAGATGTCGTGTGGGATGCCATTGCTCTCCCATGACTTTGGCGATTGAAAGGAGCCTCGGAATTCTCTTATAAATAAATATGTCAACAATGTTAGTATGGCAGTCCAGACCTTATTGTTATTTTGTCTGAAGGTTTTTCTTGATGAATCGCCGACATTATTATTTTTTAAATCGGGGAGCGCTTTGTTCGGAATCGAAATTGATGGATGTTATATTTTATTATTGGGTGTAAGTGCGATTTGGTTCGCATGCTGATTACTGTCGAGGGGTCATGTCTCGAAAAAATAAGATCTTCGCTGAAATCAACATGGTTGTCATCTTCATCTTGAAAACTAATCATTAGCGTTAGTCATAGATAAACTGTAAATTTTTATAAAATTCTGTTCCTCTGTTTTGGACCTTTTAAAGGTAGGTGACAATACTTTTTACTTCGATGACAGTTTCATGGCAATTTCAGCATCTCGTACGAGTCAACAACTTCCAACTACAGTAAAACCTCAATTATCCGGACCTCAGTTATACGGATTCGCGATTATCCGGATTGTCAACCGCGTTCGGACTCGTTGCGAAAATTAAACCTCTGTATTTCTTACTAAATATTTTATTATTGAATTTTGTATTTCGCACTAAACAGTGTTTTTTGCTTTGTTCATTTTATGATAATGTGCGACTGTTTTATTTAGTGATTAATATTTGTTGCGTTTTTTGTAAACATATACTTAACAATTTGACCAAGTTTTTTCCCGTTAAAACGAGACGCTTTGTAATTGTGCTTAAAGCCGAGTGTGCACATTCGAGCTCAAAGTGGCACATTTCCGATCTCGGGAAAATGAAGCGCGCCGCTCCGCGTCGCGCTTCATTTGCCTCCCTCGCTCGGAAATGTGCCACTTTTCGCTCGAATGCGCACATCTTCGTATTTCGCGGATTTGCCTATATTATTATTTTATTCTTAAATTAAAAAAAAATTAAAAGTCGAATAAATTAGATCTATTTTCTGTTTGAAAAAGGTTAGATATTTTTTTCTTTTGATGAGTTATCATGGTGCTCTTCCGCACGCCTAATTGTAGCGAGCTTGATAAAAATATTTTCAGGTGTACTTTCGAATGTTTACTAATTCGCATTATTAATTAATTAAAATTGTATATGAGTCAAATTTTCTGAAGTGGGCCACTAAAAATCAACTAGTCGATTATTATTATATCATCTTTTGCAGATTGCTGAAGGTTTATATGGGTGATTCTCAGATAACTGTGATTTTGTATGTCCAGTATTTTATTTATCATCCAACATAGTTTTTTCTTATTAAGAAGTCATTAATATCATAAATTTGATCATTTTCTTCAACCTACATTAGATATTAGAACATAAGTGGTCTTAGATTATTCATAACTGACGAAAATATACTGGAAATGTCAGTACCGTTGCATGTCCGATTCTCATTTTTCAAACTAAATGTAAAAATTTCCATTGATATTCGTTTTGTAATTTAAAAGTTTCTTCTCATCACTTAAGTCTAATATATACTCCATTAAATTATATTGCAATTATACGAAAATAATGTTTGGTAAAAAAAATAATCGTCTTTGATTTATGTCCGGGGATTTTATTCAATTTTTAAGTTTGAAATATTTTTCGCCTAATCGCCATCTTAATTTAGTTTCTTCCACTCCTTCTGGCAGCATTTTCAGGAAGGGCTATTTGTGCAACGTTTACCGATGTGTATTTATTTTAAAGTTTCAAAAATAGAATTAAAGTAATTTGTTTTATTTTGAAAAACGTAAGTCATAAAATTACATGTCAGTACCGTGGTATTGAAATTTACGGTTATCAATACGACGTTAGAATTCATTATAGTAAATTTTTATTTACTTTTACGTAAACAATCGAAATTATTTAGGAAATTATTTTATTTATCCGCATTATAAAGTTAGGCCAATTATAAATTCAAATGTCGGTACCGCGGATGTCAGTACCGTGGCAAAAATATGAAATAACTTTTTAATTTATTTTTTCCTCAATGTTTTAACTTATTTCTGTATTTATTTGTTATAGTTTTGTTAAAAACTTTTGACAGAATAACAATTGAATGTAAATTTTGCAAAAAAACTGGCGTTCAACAAGTAGCAACAAAGGACTTTCTAAATCGTGGTCTAGCAGAATTTTGGTCAAGCATTAATGTACCAGACCAATTCTATTCAAAAGAGGGATAAAAAACAGAAGTTTTGACGTTTAATTTTTTCTTATACCTTATATAGAAAATTTATCATTGCAATAAATATTTTGAGGGTAGTCTGGCAAACAGTTTGTCAAGAATAGGGGCGCCAGACTTAAATTTTTATATTCTACTGTTTGAAACTTCTTCGAATAGTAAAACATTGTAGGTACTTATGTCTTATACATCATTTTACAAAAAATTAGGAAAAAAAATTATAAAAAAAAAACAGTTGGACAAGTTACAGGTCGCCGGACAGTTGGATTATTTTTTGTGGAATATCTAAAAAGTAATAAAGTCTATTTTGTACTTATTCTGGTTCACCACCCTTTTAACGGTAGCCGCTTGGACTATTATGTCAGTACCGTGGCATTCAAATTTTTAAATTTTGTCATAGTTTTCGTTTTGTTGTAGTTGTAGTAGAACTACAGCACAAGCTTAGTCCTGTGTATAATTGGAAGCAGAAAACATCCAAAACACGCGTTTCAAAACATTTTTAATTTCAAAAAAAATTTTAGTTATAAAAATCACAGTTATCTAGGAATCACCCATATATCAAAATTAATGTCTCCAAATATTTTTAGGTAATTTTCATTTTCGTAAAAATTATAAACAAATTAGTTTTAAGGCACATTTTGTATACACTGTTGTAATTAGACTTGATTTATGGACTAATTCAATTTTTAAATATAAAAAAAAATATATTTAAATGTTACATAGGGGGTGCATCAAAATTTTAGAATGACTTGTATGGGGTACGTTAACAACAAAAAATCATCATTCCTTCCGACCATTCACGATACAAAAAATCCCAATAATTAAACCCACCAAAGCAAAATAATAAAACCAACCTCACGTTGATCAAATTTTCTTTATTGGCACTTCGAAGACATGCAAGACGTGCGAAACGCCCAGGGGAGCAAAGAAAAACCAACTTCCGCTCCGATAAAGAGAATATGAAATATCCTAAGACCTCAATAATTTTCCGAATAACATAAAAACCGCATCAAACACGCCTAAATTAAACTTTCAAAACAAATCTGAAACTTGCGATATTGGAAACGGTCTCTCCAAACTTTTATCTTCGTCCCCAAAAAAAAAATAACACTTTGAACTTGAAAAGTTTCGGAATTAAGCCCACGCACACGCGGGGCTCTAATTCAATTTTGCGATCGAAGATTTATGAAAATTTCTCCTCGAGCTAGAAAAAATAAAACGTGCCAATAAAAAGGAAGTGTTTGATTAATTCAGTAAATAAATCGTCACGTTTATTAGAATATCGAATACCTATTCCGTGTTAAAGTGTGTTGGATTATCGCGTGATAAATGCTCGTAAATTAAATCCAGGACCTGCAGGACTTCGGGAGCAGGAAGTGTAACAAGCAAGGATGTATATGATTTTATTAAACTAGTTGGAAGTTGTTGACTCGTACGAGATGTGTGTACGCAAGCAGATGCTGAATTTGCCACGAAACTACCATCGAAGTAAAAAGTATTGTCACCTCCTTTTAACCTTCCGTGTACTAGGTGGGGTATAACTAACGCGCACAATTTTTTTTTTGTTAAAACGGCACGTTTGGTAATCGAGCTTAAAACCGAGTGTGCACATTCGAGCTCAAAGTGGCACATTCCGATCTCGGGAAAATGAAGCGCGCCGCCCGCGTCGCGCTTCATTTGCCTCCTCGCTCGGAAATGTGCCACTTTTCGCTCGAATGCGCACATCTTCGTGTTTATTATAGTAGTATAATTTACCGTGCACTCCTTCAAATCAAAAATTTTAATTTATTTTAGTAAATATCGATTTTATGTTCAAAAAATATATTTACCATAGCAATGAGTGGAAGGGAGCGAGAAGATACGATAATCTTGTCAATGCAAGTGAGAGGGAACGATTAAAATTACTTAATTAATTTTTTGTCTAATTTGGTGGCCTAAAATATTGTGAATCACGCTTAAAACCGAGTGTGCACATTCGAGCTCAAAGTGGCACATTCCGATCTCGGGAAAATGAAGCGCCGCTCCGCGTCGCGCTTCATTTGCCTCCCTCGCTCGGAAATGTGCCACTTTTCGCTCGAATGCGCACATCTTCGTGTTTATTATAGTAGTATAATTTGCCGTGCACTCCTTCAAATCAAAAATTTTAATTTAATTTAGTAAATATCGATTTTATATTCAAAAAATATATTTACCATAGCAATGAGTGGAAGGGAGCGAGAAGATACGATAATCTTGTCAATGCAAGTGAGAGGGAACGATTAAAATTACTTAATTAATTTTTTGTCTAATTTGGTGGCCTAAAATATTGTGAATCACGCTTAAAACCGAGTGCACATTCGAGCTCAAAGTGGCACATTCCGATCTCGGAATGAAGCGCGCGCCCGCGTCGCGCTTCATTTGCCTCCCCCGCTCGGAAATGTGCCACTTTTCGCTCGAATGCGCACATCTTCGTGTTTATTATAGTAGTATAATTTGCCGTGCACTCCTTCAAATCAAAAATTTTAATTTAATTTAGTAAATATCGATTTTATCTTCAAAAAATATATTTACCATAGCAATGAGTGGAAGGGAGCGAGAAGATACGATAATCTTGTCAATGCAAGTCAGAGAGAACGATTAAAATTACTTAATTAATTTTTTGTCTAATTTGGTGGCCTAAAATATTGTGAATCACGCTTAAAACCGAGTGTGCACATTCGAGCTCAAAGTGGCACATTCCGATCTCGGGAAAATGAAGCGCGCCGCTCCGCGTCGCGCTTCATTTGCCTCCCTCGCTCGGAAATGTGCCACTTTTCGCTCGAATGCGCACATCTTCGTGTTTATTATAGTAGTATAATTTACCGTGCACTCCTTCAAATCAAAAATTTTAATTTATTTTAGTAAATATTGATTTTATGTTCAAAAAATATATTTACCATAGCAATGAGTGGAAGGGAGCGAGAAGATACGGTAATCTTGTCAATGCAAGTGAGAGGGAACGATTAAAATTACTTAATTAATTTTTTGTCTAATTTGGTGGCCTAAAATATTGTGAATCACGCTTAAAACCGAGTGTGCACATTCGAGCTCAAAGTGGCACATTCCGATCTCGGGAAAATGAAGCGCGCCGCTCCGCGTCGCGCTTCATTTGCCTCCCTCGCTCGGAAATGTGCCACTTTTCGCTCGAATGCGCACATCTTCGTGTTTATTATAGTAGTATAATTTACCGTGCACTCCTTCAAATCAAAAAATTTTTAAATTTTAAATTTTGTAAATATCGATTTTATGTTCAAAAAATATATTTACCATAGCAATGAGTGGAAGGGAGCGAGAAGATACGATAATCTTGTCAATGCAAGTGAGAGGGAACGATTAAAATTACTTAATTAATTTTTTGTCTAATTTGGTGGCCTAAAATATTGTGAATCACGCTTAAAACCGAGTGTGCACATTCGAGCTCAAAGTGGCACATTCCGATCTCGGGAAAATGAAGCGCTCCGCTCCGCGTCGCGCTTCATTTGCCTCCCTCGCTCGGAAATGTGCCACTTTTCGCTCGAATGCGCACATCTTCGTGTTTATTATAGTAGTATAATTTACCGTGCACTCCTTCAAATCAAAAATTTTAATTTAATTTAGTAAATATCGATTTTATATTCAAAAAATATATTTACCATAGCAATGAGTGGAAGGGAGCGAGAAGATACAATAATCTTGTCAATACAAGTGAGAGGGAACGATTAAAATTACTTAATTAATTTTTTGTCTAATTTGGTGGCCTAAAATATTGTGAATCACGCTTAAAACCGAGTGTGCACATTCGAGCTCAAAGTGGCACATTCCGATCTCGGGAAAATGAAGCGCGCCGCTCCGCGTCGCGCTTCATTTGCCTCCCTCGCTCGGAAATGTGCCACTTTTCGCTCGAATGCGCACATCTTCGTGTTTATTATAGTAGTATAATTTGCCGTGCACTCCTTCAAATCAAAAATTTTAATTTAATTTAGTAAATATCGATTTTATCTTCAAAAAATATATTTACCATAGCAATGAGTGGAAGGGAGCGAGAAGATACGATAATCTTGTCAATGCAAGTGAGAGGGAACGATTAAAATTATTCAATTAATTTTTCGTGTCATTGATTGGTCTAAATTATTGGGAATCATTAAGAAATTGCCGTGAAATTAATTTGTATTGCAATAAAGGGGAAAGAATGAAATTCTTGTGACATTTAGTCACCTAGTATGCGGAGGGTTAGCAAGATTTTAAAATTATTTTTGGATTTCTGTGTCTTTGCGATTATAAGCTCTTATTTAAGTACTTAGGGGGCGTCCATAAATTACGCGAGGTGTTTTTTTAAATTTTGTCCCCCCCCCCCATGATGAGATTTTATTCAAACCCCCATCTCACGTGAGTTTTTTCAAAATGTGGGTTTCTTACCTAAACGCGTTGGATTGTTATTGTAAAAAGAAAAAAAAAATTTGCTTCGTGCTTTTATTTACGACTAGTTAAGACTAGTAATCAATATTGCTGAGAATGATCTTAATCATATTACGATTACGCTTAAGATTAAATCTTAAGCATGTACAATCTGCATTAAATGGACCAAAATAGTATAATTTTTTTTTGTTTCAATCAGAAAAAAAATTGCGTGATATTTGCCGAGACCCCCCCCAATGATGAGATTTTGTGAGATTTTATTCAACCCCCCCTCCCCCTTAAACATCTCACGTAATTTATGGACGACCCCTTATGTACTAGAATGTATTATGTATTAGAATTTATTTTTTTAAGAAATTGATTGGTTTTAGCCGAAAAATTGGGCCACGCATTGTCTCGAATTGTTGTTAAATTGTATTTTAGGCAAAATAAGCAATTGTAGGTTTTTTAAAAATTAGAATTTAATTTTCGCGTTTAGAAATCTTTTTTTAAATTTAATTTTTGTGTTGAAGAGCCATTAGTAGGTATTGTTACTTCGATTTTGGTGTGCCAAAGTTTACATTTAAATTTATATTAAGCCCAATCCATTTTTTCGTGTTCGTTTTTCAACATTGGGTGGACAAAGGGCCTTAGTTGGAATTAATAAATTGAAATGTAATAAGATCGAAGGTCAAACATTTTAGAATTGGATTTTTAGCAGTTCGTTTGTACGGAACTGATATACACACATTCACGATAAGAGCTCTTTGCAAAACAACTTTTTGTGATAGCACGTCGCACACCTGCGATAAGCTCAAGGCATATGGAACATTCTGGAATTCGATTTTTATACTTGTTTAGTTCAAGTGCTCGAATTGTAAGCAAGTGTTTCTTTACGGTTAATTATTTCGATTTAAAACAATTAATAGTTGATTGACTTTTTGATTGTAAATAAATAGTGCAGTGTGTGAATAATGGCCCGAACCATGAACTGTGAAGGTAGATCATTTTTGTATGAATTCAGCTATAGCAAATGTAATATTATTATTTCGAAGGGTGTACGTGCCACACATTTATTTTGTAATAGATCAAATCTTTTAAATTGTTAAACAATTAACTTTATTAGTAACGTTTTTATTTAATAGTATTAATATGAATTTTTATTGAATAAATGGTACTTGGGTCCTTTGCAAAGATAATGCTACAATTAACTAAAATCATCAATGGTCGATTTTATCTAATGTTACATTTTTAAAATGAAATCAATAATAATTGTGATTATCAATTAACAACAAAAACTGAAATATTTAATTATACACATTGACGATCGCGATTTGGTAAAAAAATAAAAAATTTAAGGACGTTACCATTTTTTAACAACTTTTTGTTTGTGATTGTTTTTTCTCGAAATTATTTATTAAATAAATAAATTATAATAATTAGAAATTACTATGCTTTGATTTGATGTGAAAATAGCATTTTATTATCTCGAAATACATTTAAAACAAAAATAATAAAACGCCTGAGAAATTACTTATCGTTTTTTCAAAAATGCTGTTCCTCGAAAACACATGATCCGATTAAAAAGGCTTTGCACTATTAAAAGCAAATTAAATTTAAACGAATAGGTATTTGGGCGATTATTCGAAAAGGCATTTTTAATTTCTTTTGGAACCACGCAAATATAAAAGTGAACACTTATTTTGTAAATTAGTTTTGGCTTTATTTTTCTAGAAAATTTTTCCAAACTTATGCATGAGACACTTTAATTAATTTTTGGACTTTGGTCAAAACTGCTCGGAAATATCTTTTTTGGTTTTGCCAAAAAATATTCTTTGAAATTACATTTGTTAAAAAATTACTCATCTTCTTTACAAATTACTCATTACTCAAAATTGAAAAGCACTTTTGACCAATTGAAAAATAATTAGATTTGTCTACATAGTCTGGTTGGTTTTATTTAACATTTGTAATTTTTTCAGACTTTTAAACTTGTCTTTTAAGAACTTGCCATTGCTTCATTTTATTATCTACCTTTTTTAACGTTATAAATGAGATACATCACTTTGCGGAAAGAATGATCTATCCATTCCATTTTGACAGTCTAAAAATTTAATTTCGAAAGAAAAGCATTACTTTTACGTAACTTCCAACAGCAGTTTTAAATATTAACATAACGCCTTATCGGCCGAAATCGACCGCGCGCTTTATTTAGTTAGGCGTTGAATAAATAAATAAATAGGACGTTTAAGTTTTAAGACGCAGACTAAACGACTTTCATTTCGATGTTCATTTCCTTCTTACTTTTATTTTGTGTGCAATATCGATACAATAGTTCTTAAGAATTCCAATGCAAGAACATGTTGTAGCCGCCCTCCTGCTGTTCTTATCGCGCATTTAATTAAACTTATTTTTTACGAACGGTTGCGCTGTATGGAAGTTAATCATCCGAAGAATCTTTACAATTTTTCTCCCAAACGTTTTCCATTTCGATTTATCGAATTACTAGACGACGCGCGCGGTTTGCGAGATGGACAATTAATAATTAAAAAAAACCGGCCCGTTAGAAGTTATACTTCTTTGGCGAAACGTGTAAAAATTTAATAAATACGAGGATGTGCGCATTCGAGCGAAAAGTGGCACATTTCCGAGCGAGGGAGGCAAATGAAGCGCGACGCGGAGCGGCGCGCTTCATTTTCCCGAGATCGGAATGTGCCACTTTGAGCTCGAATGTGCACACTCGGTTTTAAGCACCATTCACAATAATTAATTAACTTTCTTAGACGGCTAGCTTCATAATCTTGAATTTTTGTTAGTTGTGCACGCGCAACTTCCGTTGCCTGCTAAAATATTAGCCTCAAAGCGCCAAAAGAAGTATAACTTCATAGATGTGCCACTTTGAGTTCGGTTTATTATTATAAAGCGCTCAATTATTAAAAAACCTGCGAAAAATCTTGATCGATTCGCTTCACAAGGACATTCGGAGTCAAAGGGACAAGAAATCAGCAAGTTGTTGTTGGTTATCAAGATTTGTGAAAATATAAAGCTTGAAACTGCCATTTTAATTTTCTATGTGAAAGTAATTAGTTTTTATAGCCACACATTTTTGATACAATGTATAGTTGACGAGATTTTTAATATTTTATGTGCGAGACATGTAAAACACAATACAGCGCTTCGTTAAAATATGAAATTGAATTTCTAGAAAAATTTAGTAGGGCGTCGCCTATAAAATTTTACTCTATCTTATAGCCCCAAGTCTCTAGTTTTTGAATATGTAAAGCATCCCTACCGACGTCGGCTTACTTTTTGAGAAACCCCTTTTAAACCCCCGAAACGTTGAACAAAGGGTTAGTTTACATATTTGTAAATATCTCAAAAACTAGGCTTAGTATTAAAAAAATTCAAATGACAACTTGTGTTATTTTTCAACTACTAGGATATTATGAGTATTTATTTTATTATAGATGGCGCTGTTGTCGGCGAAAATCACACTAACTTAATTTTTTCAAACGGGAAACCTTATTTATGATTTTTTATTTGAAAGTACAATTAAAAATAAATTTTTTGTGTAAGACAATTTTTTTATAAAATGCATAATTTATGAGTTCTTTAATTTAAATCGCGAGTGTTAAGTTGGCCATCTCGTAATCCTTTAAGGAATTTGCTTTATATTTGAGGATGCCATTACTAATAAATATTTTATTACTTGCTACAAATGGCATTTAAATATTGAAATTATTTTCTAAGACATTAAATTTTTATGCTACTATTCGGAAAAATAACACATTTATTCTATTAGGATTGTACGTGTCGAATTGAAAAATTATTTATTGCAAGCAAAAGGTTCGTTTGATTAAATTGGGCTTTTTCCCATTCGAAAAAAATTAAATTTAGTTCAATAGGTGTCTTGGCAATTTAAAAAAAATTGGTTTAATATTTTTTTTATATAGCGCTCAAAAGTTTGATGGCCAATGTAAAAAAAAAATAACTTGTGGCACTTTTCTATCAAAATTCAATAACATTTTATTGAACTTAATTTAATTTTGTTTATTTGAAAGAGAAAAAATTAATATAAACAAATCTACTTAAAATAGAGCAAAAAGGGCCACTTTATATAGCGCTCAAAAGTTTGATGCCCAATTTAAAAAAAAATAAGTTGCGGCACTTCTATATCGAAATTCAATAACATTTTATTGAACTAATTTAATTTTTATATTTGAAAGAGGAAAGATTAATATAAACAAATTAATAAAATTCGAACAAAATGGGCCACACTTTTTTCCCGAATTATTATGCTTTGCAAAAAAGAAGTTTGATGTAAACAAATCCAATAAATACGAGGATGTGCGCATTCGAGCGAAAAGTGGCACATTTCCGAGCGAGGGAGGCAAATGAAGCGCGACGCGGAGCGGCGCGCTTCATTTTCCCGAGGTCGGAATGTGCCACTTTGAACTCGAATGTGCACACTCGGTTTTAAGCGCGATTCACAATAATTATTATACTTTCTAAACAATTTTAATTAAAAATTACAACGCTGTGCCGAGTGTATAATTTAATCTCATGAAAATGTTGACATATGCCGTTTTATTTGAATACATTAATATATTTTTTTTAAATCCAAAAATTAATTTAAACAAATTCAATAAACACGAGGATGTGCGCATTCGAGCGAAAAGTGGCACATTTCCGAGCGAGGGAGGCAAATGAAGCGCGACGCGGAGCGGCGCGCTTCATTTTCCCGAGGTCGGAATGTGCCACTTTGAGCTCGAATGTGCACACTCGGTTTTAAGCGCGATTCACAATAATTAATATACTTTCTAAACAATTTTAATTAAAAATTACAACGCTGTGCCAAGTGTATAATTTAATCTCATGAAAATGTTGACATATGTCGTTTTATTTGAATACATTAATATATTTTTTTTTAAATCCAAAAATTAATTTAAACAAATTCAATAAATACGAGGATGTGCGCATTTGAGCGAAAAGTGGCACATTTCCGAGCAAGGGATGCAAATGAAGCGCGACGCGGAGCGGCGCGCTTCATTTTCCCGAGATCGGAATGTGCCACTTTGAGCTCGAATGTGCACACTCGGTTTTAAGCGCGATTCACAACAATTAATATACTTTCTAAACAATTTTAATTAAAAATTACAACTCTGTGCCGAGTGTATAATTTAATCTCATGAAAATGTGGACATATGTCGTTTTATTTGAATACATTAATATTTTTTTTTTAAATCCAAAAATTAATTTAAACAAATCCAATAAATACGAGGATGTGCACATTCGAGCTCAAAGTGGCACATTTCCGAGCGAGGGAGGCAAATGAAGCGCGACGCGGAGCGGCGCGCTTTATTTGTTTCCCTCGCTCGGAAATGTGCCACTTTGAGCTCGAATGTGCACACTCGGTTTTAAGCACGATTCACAATAATTAATTTACTTTCTTAGACGGCTAACTTTATACAGTCGAATTTTCGTTAGCTGTCCGCGCGCAACTTCCGTTGCCTGGCAAAATTTTACTTTCCTCGCGCCTAAAGAAGTATAACTTCAACAAAACAACTAGGAAAACTTATGAATATTAATACAGTTCGCTGAAAATCTTGCGGTCGCAGGAAAAGACCCATCGGAAAGGCGTGCGCGAAGTCTTCGTCTTGTGCAACGAACTCTTCGTGCAGGAATCTCCTCTGATGTCATTATTTACCTTTGACAATAATCATCTCTCAAATATTTTTACGCGCTCTTAGTTTCATTTGCAGCATATGGTGCATAGCGGAATAAATAGCGACGATAGTTCGCATTTATAACGCGCACTAACAATGATGACGCCGGACAGGTCTATTTGTAACGTAATCTGAACCATTCCCTTTATAAATGCGAAGATGTCCTTCCTCTGACACTTGCACGAACCATACAAATCCTTAAATGCACGCGAACAGTCGATAAAGATGTCTTTTTGCATCAATAACGATCGCGTTGAAAATATCTCCGTAGATCTCGTTTCATTGTGACGCGCCATTAATTTATTAGAAAGATCCCCACAATTGCATTTGCAATACGAAACATCGCATTTTGCGCTATTTATTATTTATAAGCTCTCGCTATATTATGTATATTTTTATCTTTCTGCCGAAAAGCTCTCTGACAAATGTAAGGGGGATAAAAAAGCATTCGGGCTAGTAAAAGCTTCTAAACGTCTCCTATAAGATTTCCAAGTAAAAATATTAAAGGACTTTCATTGTTGGCTTGCTTTTGTTAGCTCTAACAATATTTTCGTTACTTTAATTATCTTTTTTTGTTTCGCAAAATTTGTCGCTAGTAAATTTTTGCATGTTGCGGCTTAAGAATCGCGTAATTTAATTTGAAATGGTCGGTCGAGTTCTTAATATCGTTTTTATTAGTTGAGAGATTTGTTAATTAAACTTTCCGGCAAAAGTTATTTTGAGTTGGAAAATTAATTTGGAAATTTTGAGATTCGCTCGAGGAACGGAGAGATGTTTTCGTGTTAACCCAGTTTGCATAAGGTTATTTTGTAAGCGCTTCTTGTATGATGTTGTACGTTTTAGTTTAGGGGTTTAAAAAAGTTTTGTGTGTTTTTGATCTGTTTTAATTAATTTTGTAATGTGGAGCTTTTGGTTGCTGTTTACTTTGGGAAACTTGTTGTGTTGGATTGTATTGTTCGCGCCCTTGAACTCAAAAGTTAAAAAGACTGATTTTTTTGACAGAAATTAATCACCATACCAGAAGCTGGCTTAGAAAATTAGATCAAATCGCTTATAGGGCCAAACAGTTGCTCAAAATTAATTTATAGTCATTTATTGTAAGCCAAAAATAATGATAAAAATATTTCGAATGACTTTCCAATGCCAAGTAACATTTTCAAAAAAAATCTTATTTTGGACCAATTATTTTCTTATATTAAGGTAACTGCGGGTAATAAGGCCTAGCTAAGGGAAATTGGAAATTAAATGAAAAACATCGAATTTAATCAACAGATTTTAATAGTAATCATGAGACGGGTCTAGGTACATCACCTCTGTTATACCTAAGCCATAGTTCCACGAATTTTTACATCTTAAAGCAATGTGAATAAGCAGTTACTAATGCTTTTAAATTTTTTTATGAAGTGCACCTTATTAGTGCCCCAATACGGTGCAAATTATTTTATTAACAGATTGTTACATATACATTTTGAAAAAAATTACAAATAAAAAAAGAGTCAATGTACAAAAAGTTTCTTTACATATTTATAACCGTAAAACCTTAAAAGTAATGTAAAATGCATTAGAAAACAATTAAACTTTGATACAAAAAGTAGAAGTATAATAAGGCCTATGGTTAAATTTAGTAAGCTTTAATAACTGCCGACCACGTATGTAAGAAAATCAAAATAAAAAATATTTGGTCCATGATACATCATTCAAATATTTAAAATCATCGAAGCTTGAATGAATAAAGAAAATAAATGTGATTTTACATAGCTAAGTGTAATATTTCAAAAAATACTAACGATTGATTCGGACCGATTTTTATTATTCGTGTTGCCTGGCCGCGTTTTACGATATATGATGCCACATTTGGGACAGGAAGCGGAATATGCCGCCCCCACAAACTTGTAGAGACATCTTCGTTCAATAGGTGTTTGTGTGTGTGGCCTTAAGCCAAAGCGGTTATTTTAAATACGATTTTTGTTAATTAGGTCTTATTAGCCGACAGGCCTTATTACCCGCAAGTACCTTATTTTGTATACTTCGGTCGAAGTTTTAAAAAATAGCAACTCGATTATTCAAACATAGCAAAAACATAATACTCGTAATACTAAATGTATAAAATATACAATTACAAACTTGTTGATAAAAAACACCACGCACACCACTTTTTATAAATAATCACAATTACAATAATATCCAATTGTGTTTGATTACTTTTAAACAGGATATGACACACGCAGTTGAAACAATTAATTTATTTAAATCCACAACAACGTTTTAATTATAAACAATATTCCCTGTCTTCTCCCATTTTCGTCAAGTTATAAATTAATTTCGAGACCATAAGAAGCCATAAATTAATTTGTCATTAAATTATTTCAAAGGTGTTCGGTTTTTTTTTATTAGCAACCATAAAAACGTAAAAGTTCGCGTGGGAGTTTATTATTATTTTGACGCTTGTAAATTTTTTAGAAGCCCTCTTCGGAACGTTCCGAATTCCAAACGGGGACGAATCAAATTTTATTTTCGCCTCGGAATATCGACGAAATTCTCAAAGGGCAACAAAAAAACCAAAATTAATCTCGAACAATTCGTTTATTGGCCGCAATTTAAATTTTTCTAAGCCATTATTCAGCGGGACGACGAAATCTATTAAGATTACATAAAAACGTTCAAGTTTTACCAATACCTCGCGGACATCGATAGTTTACATTCGAAAAAAAAAGGATTAGAATTGCAAATTAAACGATTTTAACATTTTACACGAATTTTCTTGTAAAGTCGTTTTAAATCTTTGTCTGCTGCTTCGAAAATTTTTCTTGTCCGCTTCGATTTCCATAACGATTTACATTTTACTTATGTGTACGCCATTTGCAAATTTAATTGGGTTTTCAGGACTTTATCTGAAATGCAGCACACAGACACAAACACACTTACTTCCTTGTCAATTGGTGTGATTGCATTTTGCTGTCCTTATTGTCGCCTGTCTCGTTAGCGAAGACATTGCCGTGCAGACAAAGCGAGGAACGGCATCGGACTTTGTTAAAAATCCTTGTAAATTTGTTTTTAGCTTCGCGGCTGAATTCAATTCGACGCTTCAATTAAAATTTTCCTTCAACATATTAATTCCACAACGTTTGAAAAGAAGATTGAAAAGATTGTGAAGTTATACTTCTTTTGGCGCCTTGAGAGTGGCAGGCAAGGGAAGATGTGCGCGCGCAGCAAACTAAAATTTGACAGTAAAGCGACAGAAGGTGCGCGCGCATTTTTATCAAAGAGTGCGGTTGAAGTAAATTAATTATTGTGAATCGTGCTTAGAACCGAGTGTGCGCATTCGAGCTCAAAGTGGCACATTCCGATCTCGGGAAAATTTGCCTCCCTCGCTCGGAAATGTGCCACTTTTCGCTCGAATGCGCACATTGTCGTATTTATTGAATTTTGTAAATTAAACTTTCTCTTCAATCAACAAATTTGATTTAGTTCAGTCAATATATCGATTATATATTCAAAAAACGTATTTTTACCATAGCAATGAGTGGGAGCGAGCGAAAAGATACGATAAACTTATAAATACGAGTGAGAGGGAATGATAAAAATTATTTACTAATTTTTTATTCATAAAATTATTGCGAATAATGCTTAAAACCGAGTGTGCGCATTCGAGCTCAAAGTGGCACATTCCGATCTCGGGAAAATGAAGCGCGCCGCTCCGCGTCGCGCTTCATTTGCCTCCCTCGCTCGGAAATGTGCCACTTTTCGCTCGAATGTGCACATCCTTGTATTTCTTGCATTTCCTCGCATTAATTTTTGCATATTTTGCTATGTTTTTGTTTTACACGGTTTCTTTCATACCAAAAATTATGATTTTGATTTGCACTGTTTACCGTGTAAATAGGTGTACAGTGGGGAGGTGTAAAGATTAGATTTTTTAAGAAAGTCGCAGTAACTTACAATTAGGTATGATTTGAAAACCAGTGGTCTACTGTCTTAAACTGAATTAATGAAAAATCACTAATTGTTAATATTAACAATTTTCAAAAGTATACCGATATGAATAAGTGAATATTAACTTATTTAATTATTAGAAAAAACTACATTTTGAATTAGTGGAAATTTCACTAAATCAATTAGTGAAATTTTTAAATTTAAATTTTTAATTTTAAATTACAATATCCATAAGATCCCGTGCAGAAATTGTGTCAAGGTTTTAATAGGGCCGTTTATAGATTTTCCTTACACTTTAAGGGACCCTAAATGGATGGTCACGTCTCGTAAAAGTGGGCCTTTAAGGGCAATGTAATAAGGTCCTTTAAAGTTTTCCCTTACATTTAATTTTTTTTACCTGGTGTATAAAAAGAAAATAAATTTTCTTAGAATATTACAAAAGATTAGTTAAACATAAAGCAATATACAGCTGAGGTAAAAGACAACAAAACATATTTTTCTATTGTTAGCTCTGTATTTGTTAAAATTAAAAATAATAATCCCCGTTTGCTTTTAGAAACCTGTTAGGATATAGGTATGTATATAACTTCAAAACTTTTTGTTCAAACTAAAAAGAAATTTTTGAAAGAAAAATTTATTTGGGTTTTGTGACCTGATGTTTAACTAGCCCTTTCCTGCAACAAATACTAACAAAAAGACATTTAAAGGTCCTTTAATATTTACCGTAACTAAAACCTATTAAGGAATTCTTGACAAAAATTAAAAGGCCCTTTAATGATTACTCTGAAAAACCCCTAAAAAGATTGCCTTATCATAACCCGACAATGCCCTTTACTGGCTTTAAAAAGGATTCACTGAGAAATGTTTTAACGTGGAATCCACAACGTAGCATTTAAGGGCCCCTACCACTGTTAGGGCATCCATAGTAAATTTTTGCACGGAAAAGTACTTTTAAACCGTAACACTGCTTTTATCTTAAAATAAAAACTATTATTGCTAAACGTACAAAAATAATTAAGCCCCAAGAACAACAAATTAAATTTTATTTTCTCAAATTGAATTTTAAAAATATTATTTAAAATATTAAAACATTTCCTTTAGTCATAATAAACAAAATAAAAATAATATATCGAAAAGCTTCGATCGTTACAGCATTTCGCCCTTAAATCAAAAATTATTCTCTTAGATGTTTTCAAATTTTTATTAGTAGCTCTAAAATATATTTTTTTTTAAATAGAAGACAACCAAATTAAAAAGCCGCAAGCGCCTAAATCCATTATCGTTACGAAAGCAACTCGATCAAAAAACAACCCCATTTCCATTCGCGCTTTTCGTACAATTTTTTCCCCCAAAAGCTGTACATCTGTATTAATCCAATCGCATACCTCAAAGTCGAAATTTTTCGACCGACCGAAGCTATTTTAAAAATTTTCGTCCGCCTAAAAAATTACAGAGCTTAAACGCATTAGGCTTGCTCACGTCGGCCCTTAATTCACAAAAAACGTGTAATTTCGCAATTTTAAGCACCCAAATATATGTTTAATAATTAGAATCGAAATTAATGGCCACAATAAAAAAAACAGGTGGTTGAAACGAGAAACCTTTTAAGCTCCACAATCGATCATTTTAATCGCGAAACCGAATCGGCGCATTTAAAACAATGTTAAAATAGTTCTAATCAAAGAAGGGCATCGCGAGCAAAAAAATAATTTATCACAACTAACCCAAAAATGAGCGAACAATGAGTAAGTGAGCTGCTGTTAGGAAAACGATCGGAAAAATTATTGCAAAGTCATAGGCACTTGTTAAATGGCCCGTTAATCGATTGCAAAATTAATTAGCCAGCGCAAGTTATTTATTGAGAGTAATACTCGTTTTTTGACCTTTAACAATTAATTACAACGTAAATTATTAGTTAGTGGGTCGTTTATATTTTGTAGCCTTTTATAATTATCTCGTTTCTTACGTGCGCGAGGTGGACGTTCCCTAAAATCTCGACTTCTCAATTTTTCGATATTGCATAAAAGAAGATGTGAGATTTATGTGTGCCCGTTGTGCGCGCCTATGCAAAGCTAACTTTAACAAATTTCCCCGAAGACGTAATTATATAATGATCAGAACCGCACAATAAATCTACGTTAGTAAAATTAAAATAGTTGTGCATATATAACGAGAGAAAATTGCGAAAGAACAAATAAATCCGGCATGTAATAAATGCCCCGTAGGTAATAAATCTGGCATTCCGGAGTAGCTATCTATAAATTGAATCGATCAGCTTGGCGTATGTGCTGATTGCAAGAAGTACACACCAATATTACGAGAAACAATCAAATACAACAAATTCTCACCGAGAGCAGAATTAATGGGTTTCGAAAACGCACAATCCATTCTTTGTTTATGCAAATGCCACTTTTGTATTGTTAGCGTCGCGAGTAATTACGAAAAAAAAGCTTTGATCGAAATCCTTTGTTGCTAAATGAAAAGAAAAACCTTTTATTTTACTTACAAAATAAAAAATTAACGGCAAAGATTCTAATTGGCTCGCGAGTTTATAGTAAAATAACAACCATACGAAAAAAGTCTTTTTGATTCGAAATTAAATAAGTACTTCTCTAAATTCATGATTTTAAAGCTTAAAAGTTGTTAATAATAATACTGTAAGGGATACGCAATAGTATATTGCAGCGTTATCTACAGCAAGGGCGTAAATAGAGTTGACCTTGAATGCATACGGGCTAGAAGGTCGCGTCGCGAACGGAATGCTCTGGAGACTCCAGGGCATCTAAGAAACTCCTTCTGCGGCACACATGAAGCCAACCGAAAGCACCGATCAGTCAGTCGCGGTAGCATAAATTGAGTTATTTAAAATAAGTAACCGTTTTTTAATATTTAGAACCCTACTACGAACCCCCAGCCATCCCGTAACAATGCGAAGAAATCAAAAATTGACGCAGTTCCAAATGTGATTTTATTTAAAAATTATAAAACACAATTTTTAATAATTTTGATCCAGTGCGGATTTATAAAATTGAAATAGAAATGTTCAGAAGAAAATTTATTTACAATTGAACCAATTAATTTTTTAAGCTAATAGAATAGTATTTTTTATTATTCAATTTGCCTAATTCTTTTCTTTTAAAAATTTTAATTTCACAATTGTAATTTCCAATTTCTTTAGTTTATTTTTGATTAATTTTGTATAAATTTAAAAAAAAATCAGAGATCGATTTTTAAATTATTATAATGTTTATATTTCGAACTTAGCGTTAATCAGAATATCTTTAAATAACAAAATTAATTGCAGACAAAAACCTTCGGGGTTTCGGCAATTTTAATTTAATTATGTTTAATTTAAAAATCTATTTCTAGCAACAAATCCGAAGTTACTTCCGTCTTCCTACGTTTTAACACTTTTTTTTTGTATAACTCCAAAGCACGTACCAAGGCTACAAAATAATATAAATTATAATTAAAAGTACGTCGTCCATTGAAGTGTGGCAATTATCCACCAATTTAAAAAAAATAACCCGAACTTAATTCGACACAAAAAAAGCAAAAGCAATTTAATCAACCAAAATTAAATCTTTAATCATTTTAAAAGCTCAACTTTAAAAAATTGGATTTTAAAATAAATTATTGTACTCTAACGCCTTAAAATTGCCATAGTTTATTATTAGAAGTGCTAAGTAAAATTTAATATCTTTGTAAATATCAAAATTAATTTATTCTAATTTGCATATTAATGGAATTGCATAAACGACCTTTGCAGTAAACGAGTAGCTCTATGGATTCTAAACGTTCCGAAACAATAAATAATTTACATAACGTAAATCAAAGACTTTCATCCTTAATTAATGATTACACCTGTTTTTTTTTTAATGGTGCGAGAAAGACGTCTTGCGAAACGCCAATAATTTTCCACATTTCGAATTCTCAATACGAAAAATCAACGCCTTCGTTCTAAATTACGAGAGAGTTAATAATTTCTTAATGTTTGTTTTGTCAAAACGATTGGGTTATGCAATTATAAAATCCGCCGAAGACTTCTTCACGAAACTACAAAGGAGCTTATTCGAATGGAACAATGCGACTTTATTAAGATTGTTTACGTAAATAATTAAATAAAGACGCTCCTTGTTCGTAAAAACGACGACTCAATCGAGGATCGAAAAAGTTCTCACGAAGAGCTTTCGTAACGCTTCTTCTTCTTCGCGAAGCCGCTGAAATTAATTAGCTCGATTATTTCGTCAGACGAAAATATTAATTTTGGCGAAACGAAAGATATGGATTGAAC
Source organism: Sinopyrophorus schimmeli (assembly GCA_036325965.1). Lineage (NCBI taxonomy): Eukaryota > Metazoa > Arthropoda > Insecta > Coleoptera > Elateridae > Sinopyrophorus > Sinopyrophorus schimmeli. The sequence goes on from JARFIZ010000033.1 coordinate 196,163, forward strand.
TTAACGAGAAAAAAACTTATGTACGCGCGTTAGAAGTTATACTTCTTTGACGTGACTAAATTAAATGTAACCACGTGTTATGTTGGTTACCTTGGTTTATTTCTAGCCACTCTCTAAAAATGAAATAGTGAATTTTTCACTAATTCAAAATTCACTAGAAAATTGGTCAATTTGAATTGGGACCGCTAGTGAATTAGTGATTCCCGATGTTAAGGTGAAAGTGTACACCACGTGAAATTTGGACATCCCGTGCAGAAATTTACTATGGATGCCCGAACAGTGGTAGGGGCCCTTAAATGCTACGTTGTGGATTCCACGTTAAAACATTTCTCAGTGAATCCTTTTTAAAGCCAGTAAAGGGCATTGTCGGGTTATGATAAGGAAATCGTTTTAAGGGTTTTTCTGAGTAACCATTAAAGGGCCTTTTAATTTTGTCAAGAATTCCTTAATAGGTTTTAGTTACGGTAAGTATTAAAGGACCTTTAAATGTCTTTTTGTGGATTCCATAAGAAGAAAAGTCTATAATAAAATTATTGAATATCTTATTTATAAAATATAAAATTATTTCTATTTACTGCAAGTTGTGAAGTTATCAATTAAATTATTATTTTTTATTTGTTTTACAGTTTACACTCATACATAATACTTTTTTTGTCAGCTAAAAGTAATGATTATGGATAAGTATCTTTATGTACATTATTAAGAAGTCATTCATAAATTACATAACAACCCATTTGGAGGGCGGGGGGAGGGGGCTTTTATTTGTCAGTATTTGTTACAGAAAAGGGCTAGTTAAACATAAAGTCACAAAACCCAAATAAATTTTTCTTCAAAAAATTTCTATTTTTAGTTTGAAAAAAAGTTTTGAAGTTATATACATATATCCTAACAGGTTTCTAAAAGCAAAAAGGGATTAATTATTTTTAATTTTAACAAATACAGAACTAACAATAGTAAAATATCTTTTGTTGTCTTTTAGCTCAGCTGAATATTGCTTTATGTTTAACTAAGCTTTTGTAATATTCTAAGAAAATTTATTTTCTTATTATAGACCAGGTAAAAAAAATTAAATGTAAGGAAAAACTTTCAAGGACCTTATTACATTGTCCTTAAAGGCCTCCATTACATTTCCTTTAAAGGCCCACTTTTACGAAGCGTGACCATCATTTTAGGGTTCTTTAAAGTGTAAGGGAAATTTTTAAAGGGCCCTGACACAATTTCTGCACGGGAATTTATGTTTTTTTAGTAGTTTGCCTTTTTAAGAGTATTTTATTTAAGTTTCTTGCTTTTATTTTGAGCTATTTTAATAGTTTTAAATTGGCCCTTTAAAATCAAAAATTATTCTAAGTTGATTTTTTTGTTTAAATTTTCACAATCAAAAAGGCTTAATTTTAAATTCAAAATTAAGGTTATTAATAACGTTGTATTTTCAATTTTTATTTTAAGTACAAAATACGTAAGGTATGCTCATCTCGGCACATGGTGCAGACCTTTTGCAAGGAAAAAAAAACAATTTCGCGATAAGGCACCATAAACGGAGGGTAAACTGTTCGCGGCGCGCAATTGACCAACGCCCTTCCTGAAATGGGTATTTTACAGGCTATAGGAAGTGATATACACTTAGAAATTAACTTGTGCTGCGATGGGCGTACAAAAGCACCTAGACTTATAACATTTTTAATTGCGTAAACTTTAAAAATTAATTATTTACCCCAGTTAAAAATTAATAATTTGATTTATAACCTAACTTCTAATTAAATAGAGAATTTTCTAAGAAAAAGTCATTCAAACTTTATTTGTTAAGAATTAATTTCGAAAGAAGCTGCACTTGAAACTTTTTTACAAATTAATTGCGCTTTTTTTTTATATTATAGAGGGCGCTCGGCGAGTTCCTCAAACTATTCGATTTTTTATTGCGGTTTTTCAACGAAGGATGCGCTCTTCTGGCAACAAAGCGAAATTAGTATAATTAAAGAGCAGCATCCCGATTTTTACTTAACGATTTGTGCCTTTAGGATTTGCGTAACCATCGGTTTGCACATCCCATACACATTGTAGCAGTAAATTTTTCGTTATGTAATTTCGCGTTCATGCGAGGGGGTCTACGCCCTTAAATTATACGTGCAGAGGCGTTGTTCGGGCTCTCGGAGAAAGTTCCCATTGTGTTTTTTTCTCGGAATTTATAAACTGTACGATGCAAATCGTGATTACGCATTATTTGACATAATGAATGTCTGCCGGCAGCGTTCAATAACGGCGTGTGTTATTGCGACTCGTCAATATTAAAGTGAATTAGCAGTGGTTTTTCGCTTACATATTTTTTTTTATTAATATAAAATACAACCGAGACGGATAGAAAGTAAAGAACCGCAAAAAAGAGATGTTATCTTCGTTGTAGCGGCTCTTCTCGTATTCTCTTGCGAAGACGTGATCGAAATGCGTTTAATCAAACATGTTTCTCGATACTTTCATTTTGTATTCAGCTAAATCACCTTTTACGCCAAGAAATAGTAGGTATTTATCCTCATAAAGGCTAATTCTACAATTTACTTCGAAACTTATTAGTTTTAAGATCGAAATTACAGGATGCTCTTGTAGCAGCGATTAGATTTACTCGCCAGTTATTTAATAACGCTTAAAGGTCTCCGACTGGAAGCTTACTACTTTTTACAATTATTTAATTGGTGTATGTGTCTTTCAATTAATTTTTGTGGGCTTTATTGACGAATTTTTTGAAGTTATACTTCTTTTGGCGCCGCGAGAGTAAAGTTTTAGCGGGTTACGGAGGTTGCACGCGCGCGCAGCCGACGAAAATTGGACAGTATGAAGTTAGCCGCCTAAGAAGTTAATTAATTTTTGTGAATCGTGCTTAAAACCGAGTGCGCGCATTCGAGCTCAAAGTGGCACATTCCGATCTCGGGAAAATGAAGCGCGCCGCTCCGCGTCGCGCTTCATTTGCCTCCCTCGCTCGGAAATGTGCCACTTTTCGCTCGAATGCGCACATCCTCGTATTTTCTGAATTTGTTTACATTAAGGTTTGGATTTAAAAAGGAAACAGCATTGTACTTAAATAAAACCGATATTATTACAGTCGAACCTCGATAAGTTATGACCAAGCTGAAATCAGAAATCGAGTTATCCAAAAGAGCGCAATAATCGACTTTTAAAAATCCCGCTTTAAATAAGCCACTGTGATTGGCTCATTCTTGATTCACTATAATGGCCGCCAATTTATTAGCCAATCAGTTGGAATTTATTATTTCGTAACTATAGTTACATTATAAATATTTGAATCATGGATTTTTGAAATAATTTAATAACATTTTTAGGGGTAAACAGTACAGTGATTGGCCCTTTTATTAATAAACATAGTTATTGGCCATATAAATATAGTAATAGATCAGTGAATATCCAGTGATTGGCCAATATTTTCTAATTAAAATAAGATATAGTAAATTAGCAAAAAGAACGAACCATTTATTAGAAGATATATATTAGGAAATATAGATTTATTATTATATGATTTTCTAAATGTGGCCAATCATTCTCGACTCAATCAAAAACTTCAATTTTTCGAAAATTTTCTGGTTGAAAGCACTAAATCGGACATTTGGTGTTTCTGATATAAATATAGTCTTGTAATTTTGAATTAAAATTGTTCAAAAAGTAAATTATTTATTGTGAATCACGCTTAAAACCGAGTGTGCACATTCGAGCTCAAAGTGGCACATTCCGATCTCGGGAAAATGAAGCGCGCCGCTCCGCGTCGCGCTTCATTTGCCTCCCTCGCTCGGCAATGTGCCACTTTTCGCTCGAATGCGCACATCTTTGTATTTATTGTATTTGCCTATATTAATCATCTGTCTTTAAAATCAAAAACTTCAATTTTTCGAAAATTTTCTGGTTGAAAGCACTAAATCGGACATTTGGTGTTTCTAATATAAATATAGTCTTGTAATTTTGAATTAAAATTGTTCAAAAAGTAAATTATTTATTGTGAATCACGCTTAAAACCGAGTGTGCATTCGAGCTCAAAGTGGCACATTCCGATCTCGGGAAAATGAAGCGCGCCGCTCCGCGTCGCGCTTCATTTGCCTCCCTCGCTCGGAAATGTGCCACTTTTCGCTCGAATGCGCACATCTTTGTATTAATTGGACTTATCTATATTAATCATCCCTCTTTCTAATAAAAACTTAAATAATTTACAACTTCATCTATCATATACCTACTAATTTTTATATTAATAAAAAAATATATTTTTTGAGAACTAAAACAGATAATGAAACAAAGTTTTCATCAAATTAAAACAATTTAATTCTATACAATTTTTGAAAATTGTAAGATATTTCCATAAGAAACAATATTGTCCTAAATTGTTAAAAAATAAGTTTAAAAATTAGTATTGGTGCGCCTCTATTAACAACAAAAATGGTCTAAAAAAAAATAGTCGAAACACGTATTGGCTGAAATTTAATTCTTCTTCAATTTGTAAAAAACCCCATTCAAATTAGATTAATCGTTTTGGAGTAATTAATGATTTGTGCAACACAGATGTGATTTTTATAATTTAATATTTTAAATCAATTGGAAAAGAAATAAATTTTTCAAGAACTAAGAAAAAATAATTACATATGATTTTCAACAATTTAAAATACATATATTGATTTCATATATTCCCCTACAATTTTAAAAAAATTCCCTAAAAAAATAACACCTCAAAGCTTTAAAGGGCAAATTTTAAATTTCAAGTTGTCGCGCTTACGTTAAAATCAAAAACGGCTTTAAAAAAATCTCCGAGACACCTCTTGGCTTAAATTAAATGTTTTTCGATTAGTGAGAACCCCATTCAAATTGAAGTACCCGTTCTCCAGTGATTGATAGTTTCCGCGTCGCGCTTCATTTGCCTCCCTCGCTCGGAAATGTGCCACTTTTCGCTCCAATGCCCACATTCTCGTATTCATCGAATTTATTTATATTAATTTTACACGTTACCCCAAACAAGTATAACTTCTAACGCGCGTACACAAGTACACGGACCGTTTTATTTTTTTGAAAATTAAATTAAGTGCACTTTCTGTCTATTTAACTAAAAAAAGTTGATTAATGAAGCAAAACACAATAACAAACGTCCACATAGCGGTCGACCTTTCAGGTGGACAGTTACAATTACGGATATAAAATATTTCAGATTATCGATTAGACTTCGTGGATTTATCCAACAATACTAGGTCAGCCGTTAAATAAATAATTTATAGCAAAAAATTCGATGAAATCTGCTTTCAAAGCAAGCGTGTCGCTTAAGAAAGTAATTATTTTAATTTACTTGTCGAGGAGAGAATTGCGAAGGCCTAGAAGGAAAAAAATAAGGGGATTTTCTTTGAAATTGCTTGGTTACCCGCGATTAAAGCTAAAGTTTTTTTTCGCTAATTCGATTCTTAAATTTTACATTTCTGGACTAATTAGTAGGTGGAATTGGGCGTCCCGCTTTTGGTGATTGAAAATTTTAGAAATCGAGCGAAATTATGGAACGGCGCGAAATTGGTTTTGATGTAGGGTTCTGGCACAGGATTAGTAGGTAAATTATAATATAATGAAGTTATTCAAGTATGTAAGACGAAGAAGAGGCGTGATTATTATTACAACATCAATAAATCGCAGGATAATGAACTTGCGGTAGCTGGCAATAAATTCCGACTCCTACACTAATACGGAAATTAAGAGTATGTTAACTTTTAGGATTATGCGCGTACTTAAATTTATTTATACGCCATTTATACGGGGACACTCGGCTAATTGAAATTTTAATTTATCGATTAACCAATCGTCGCCGTTCACCTTTGAGAAATATTTACTTAATAACACATTTTTAATGACAAATGTAGAATTAATTTGTTTTATAAAATTTTAATCGTTTCGAAAAACGTGGAATGACTTTAAAATCGTATTAGAATCAGTTAATTTAAGTTATTTTTACAACTATAGAGGCGCTGGACTTTTAACTTTTGTGTGCCCGAAGAAAAACTTATTTTTGCGTTTAAAGGAAGCGTACGGAAGCATTTTTATTAAATTGAACGCTATTGCAATAAAACTCTTATTATAATTAAATCGAAAATAAGGAAGTAGGGCATATTTTAATGCTTGTTAAGTTTAATAAGACTGAAAATCAAATAACTATTGTGAGCAATTATCATAACGCTATGAGTACGATTTTTACCGTGGATGCGTTGAAATGGTCTGATCGTGCGGTCACTGACGATATGCTATTGTCGGTCAACGACGGTAAAACTTAATAACGCATTCGCATCAGGAGTTGTAAAAAAGAATAAGTCTGATGCTATATTTCGTATAGAAATTGAAAGCAGATTATAAATAATTTAATTATTTTTAAAAGTGAAAATAAAAAATCGTATACATGCTGTATAAACACCAATGCATAATTAATTATTAAAAATAAGAAAACATAGCACAATAATAGTAAATAACAATAATGTAGTAAAACAAAAATATCAGAAAACTTCGATTCCACAATATTTACAAAACCTAATACATATTTTAATTTAATAAAAGCATGATTCACAAAGTTACCCAAATTGACTGTACTTTCTGTATAGTATATAAAAATAGAAAGAATTCTTTTTTTTTTTGACTATAATATTTGTGTCATCCAACAAATTTCCTTCAAAAATAACTAAAAATAAACATCTTGTACCAAAAATGGATATTTTAAATAGTTTTCAGGCATCAACATTTTTAGTTTTTATTTTTGTAAATCGTGTAGAACAAGTAGCGTGTAAATCGAGGGATAGATGTGGTAAAAGCCGAATGTACAATTTGGTCTTGGGAAAATAGGCACTTTTTGCTCGCAGGTGCACATAAGTACGTCCACTTTTTTCTTTTTAAATCTAAAAATGAATTAAAAATCGAAGAAGATTTAAATTTTGGCCAATACGTGCTTCGATTATTTTTTTTGGACCATTTTTGTTGTTAATAGAGGCGCCCCAATCCTAATTTTAAAACTTATTTTTTAACAATTTGGGACAATATTGTTTCTTATGGAAATATCTTACAATTTTCAACAATTGTATAGAATTAAATTATTTTAATTTGATGAAAACTTTGTTGAATTATCTGTTTTAGTTCTTAAAAAAAATTAGTAGGTACATGATAGAAAAAGTTGTTAATTATTTAATTTTTTTATTAGAAAGAGGGATGATTATTATAGACAAGTCCAATTAATACAAGGATGTGCGCATTCGAGCGAAAAGTGGCACATTTCCGAGCGAGGGAGGCAAATGAAGCGCGACGCGAGCGGCGCCTTCATTTTCCCGAGATCGGAATGTGCCACTTTGAGCTCGAATGTGCACACTCGATTCTAAGCACGATTGTCAATAATTTTGGTAACGAAAATGTGGTAAATAATTTTTATCATTCCCTCTCACTCATAATTATGAGTTTGTTGTATCTTTTCGCTCTCTCCCACTCATTGCTATGGTAAAAATACGTGTTTCGAACATATAAGCAATATTTACTGAAATAAATTGTGTCATGCCAAAGAATTTTTTAAAAAAAAATTTAAAAAAAATTCAGGGAAAATACATTTGTACCAAAAAAACTGGACTTATTTTAATGGAAGTTTTAGTGAATGCGCAACCATTTTTAGTTTTAAAATTTTTGGGAAGAAAAACGTGGGAAATAATTTTATGAAATAATTTTAGGGAGATTTTTTTAAATTTCCCAAAGGGAAAAAAAGAGTCTTGTAAAATAGGCACTTATTTCTAGCATTGGTGCACAAAAAGTACGTCCACTTGTTTCTTTGGTAATATCTTAAATGATTAATCAATCGTAAGAAAGATTTATAATTTTGGTACGAAAAATGTGTTAATATTTATTTTTATTGAAAGAGCATTTGTTATTAATAGAGCCCAATCCTAATTAATAAAGGATGTGCGCATTCGAGCATAAAGGGCAATTTCACGGGAGGCAATGAAGCGCGAGCGGCGCTTCATTTCCGTGATCGGAAAGTCATTTGACCAATTTCAACAATTTATAGACGATTCAAAATTTTGGTACGAAAATGTGGTAAATAATTTTGATCATTCCCTCTCACTCATAATTATGAGTTTGTTGTATCTTTTCGCTCTCTCCCACTCATTGCTATGGTAAAAATACGTGTTTCGAACATATAAGCAATATTTACTGAAATAAATTGAATTTGTTGATTGTAAAGAAAGTTTAATTTACAAAATTCAATGAATACGACGATGTGCGCATTCGAGCGAAAAGTGGCACATTTCCGAGCGAGGGAGGCAAATGAAGCGCGACGCGGAGCGGCGCGCTTCATTTTCCCGAGATCGGAATGTGCCACTTTGAGCTCGAATGCGCACACTCGGTTTTAAGCATGATTCACAATAATTAATTTACTTCTTAGACGGCTTTCGTTAGCTGTGCGCGCGCAACCACCCTTGTCTGCTAAAATTTTACTCTCGCCGCGCCAAAAGAAGTATAACTTCAAAAACAAATAATTAAATAAATATCTTCAAGTTTAAATGAAAATTGTCTATCGACCCCAATATGTTTTCTCGCTTAGATAAATATTAAGAAGCTCTGAATTTAAATTATTAAATTAGTTAATAAAAAGATTCTACAAGCCTTTATGAATTTAATTGAAAAGCAATTTAACATCGTCACCGTTTGCTTAACGAGGGTGCCGAACAATAATTCAGAAGTTTCCGTGTTTGTGCAGTTGCGCAAGTTTCGGGACCTTGTTGAAATAGAACTGGTCGATTTTAATTTGCAAACAAGGGTACGACTTTTCGAACGCAAAAAACTGTTTCTGGATTAATCTTGAGAGACCTTTGGCGAGACCAAAATTACTGTTTAACAAGAACTTTTTTGATTCAAAGTGAAACACTTCTTTTTGACGGTCCCGATGCACTTTTTTCGACGAACGATTAAAATGCAGAACCGAACGCATCCGGAACCGATAATCCGGATTAACGAAATCGAACCAAATCAGGTTGAGTTGGGAATAGATTAGCCCCATCGACATTCTTAATTGCTTCTTGTTAATTCAAGTCCGGCAAGTCGGAAAATAGATAGTAATTGCGTTGCACATGTTGGGCCGAGCTAACGTTGCACTTCTTCAGATGAAGCATAATGCAGTAGGCCACCGAGAAATATCGATCATGGAGCATTAAGCGCGAATAGACGGACGATAGAAGCGGCTTCTGGGCCAAGGAGTACCGTTAACGTGCTCGAGCCCGTGGTACAAAACAGGAAACAAACCGAGACAACAATAAAATCGGACATTATGTGAAATATCTCTTCGCGAGATCGGAATTCGTTCTTGTTGAACTTCCTGTATTTGCTTTTAATTAGTCCTTTACGAGCTTGATATTCCATTAACCCCAACAGCGATGTAATTATCGTTACTTTGAAATACAGTCTGACACTTACTTAAGACGATTTTACTGCTAACGAAATGGAACTCTAGTAAAATATTTATTATCCACTTCTCTAGTATTGCAAGGGAAAAAAATGCTTCTCGCACGCTTTGGCGGGCTTCGATATCGTTACAAAGCGCCAAAATATTAAAAAATGTGCGAAAAGTCTTGATCGATTCGCTTCACAGGGTATTCGGAGTCAAACGGTGCAGAAACCAGCCATTTGTTGTTGGTTATCAAGATTTTTCGAAAATATAGAGCTAGTAACTGCCTTTTTAATTTTTTATGTGAAAGAAATTTGTTTTTTGAAGGCAACACTTTTCTGATGCAATGTATAGTTGACGAGATTTTGAATATTTTATGTGCGTAACATGTAAAACACAATACAGCGCTTCGTTAAAATATGTAATTGCATTTTTTGAAAAATTTAATAGGGCGTCGCTCATAAATTTTTTTTCTATCTTATAGCCCCAAGTCTCTAGTTTTTGAATATGTGAAGCATCCCTACCGACGTCGGCTTACTTTTTGCGATACCCCTCTTTGAACCCCCCGAAACGTTGAACAAAGGGTTAGTTTACATATTTGTAAATATCTCGAAAACTAGGCTTGTATTAAAAAAATTCAAATGACAACTTGTGTTATTTTTCAACTACTGAGATGTTAAGAGTATTTATTTTATTATAGATGGCGCTGTTGATGGCGAAAATTACACTAACTTAATTTTTTTAAACGGGAAACTTTATTTATGATTTTTTATTTGAAAGTACAATTAAAAATAAATCTTTTGTGTAAGACAATTTTTTTATATAATGCATGATTTATGAGTTCTTTAATTTAAATCGCGAGTGTTAGGTTGGCCATCTCGTAATCCTTTAAGGAATTTGCTTTATATTTGAGGATGCCATTACTAATAAATATTTTATTACTTGCTACAAATGGCATTTAAATATTGAAATTATTTTCTAAGACATTAATTTTTTATGCTACTATTTTGAAAAATAATAGATTTATTCTATTGGGGTGGTACGTGTCGAATGGAAAAATTATTTATTGCAAGTAAAAGGTTTGTTTGATTAAATTGGGCTTTTTACCATTCGAAAATAATTAAATTTAGTTAAATAGGTGTCTTGGCAATTTACAAAACATTGGTTTATTATTTTTGTATATAGCGTTCAAAAGTTTGTTGCCCAATTTAAAAAAAAATAAATTGTGGCACTTCTATATCGAAATTCAATAACATTTTATTGAACTAATTTAATTGTTTTATTTGAAAGAGAAAAGATTAATATAAACAAATTAATAAAATTCGAACAAAATGGGCCACCCTTTTTTCCCGAATTTTTATGCTTTGCAAAAAAGAAGATTGAGGTAAATAAATTCGATAAATACGAGGATGTGCGCGTTCGAGCGAAAAGTGGCACATTTCCGAGCGAGGGAGGCAAATGAAGCGCGACGCGGAGCGGCGCGCTTCATTTTCCCGAGATCGGAATGTGCCACTTTGAGCTCGAATGCGCACACTCGGCTTTAAGCACGATTCACAATACTTAATTTACGTGTCGAATCGAATAATTATTTATTGCAAGCAAAAGGTTTGTTTGATTAAATTGGACTTTTTACCATTCGACCAATAATTAAATATAGTTAAATAGGTGTCTTGGAAATTTTTAAAAAATTGGTTTATTATTTTTTTATATAGCGTTCAAAAGTTTGTTGCCCAATTTAAAAAAAAATAAATTGTGGCACTTCTATATCGAAATTCAATAACATTTTATTGAACTAATTTAATTGTTTTATTTGAAAGAGAAAAGATTAATATAAACAAATTAATAAAATTCGAACAAAATGGGCCACCCTTTTTTCCTGAATTATTATGCTTTGCAAAAAAGAAGATTCATGTAAATAAATTCGATAAATACGAGGATGTGCGCGTTCGAGCGAAAAGTGGCACATTTCCGAGCGAGGGAGGCAAATGAAGCGCGACGCGGAGCGGCGCGCTTCATTTTCCCGAGATCGGAATGTGCCACTTTGAGCTCGAATGCGCACACTCGGTTTTAAGCACGATTCACAATACTTAATTTACGTGTCGAATCGAATAATTATTTATTGCAAGCAAAAGGTTTGTTTGATTAAATTGGACTTTTTACCATTCGACCAATAATTAAATATAGTTAAATAGGTGTCTTGGCAATTTTTAAAAAATTGATTTATTATTTTTTTATATAGCGTTCAAAAGATTGTTGCCCAATTTAAAAAAAAATAAATTGTGGCACTTCTATATCGAAATTCAATAACATTTTATTGAACTAATTTAATTTTTTTTTTTTTGAAAGAGAAAAGATTAATATAAACAAATCTAATGAAAATCGAGCAAAAGGGCCACTTTGAGCTCGATTCACAATAACTATTTTACTTAATAAAATGTCCACCAGGAGAGCTTTCAAATTCTGCCATACATAATTGATCCACGTTATCGAAACATAACTATTTCATTTTTCTGAAATAATTAAAAATTCTCAGAGGAAATAATTAAATATTTTCCTTTGTTGCAGGTGTTAACTCTTTGGATTAGTGTTGGATCTCCCGCCAGTCCTCCTTAGCGATTCGTGAAGACCTACAGGCTTGAAAGGTAGGACGTTTTAAATATTTAAAGAGTAGATAAAATCTCCATTCGGGATTTAATTATTTAAAATGTTAAACTTTATATGACGAGCGCACTTCATGAAATGTCATAAAACCGTCTTACTATTTACAAATGCCCATGATAAGCGGCTTCCAACGACGATTATATAAACCTTATACGCATTTACGAGTACTTGAGCTAACGAATTAGCATTTTAATTATTGTTACTGCCTTATAAAGGGCAGTCATTCACAGCCTCTCTTAATTAATAGTCGTGATTAATGAATAGAACTTATGCTGCTCGAAAGTGTGCCTGCACACGCGGAAACACCTTGATTGATTAAGTTTTTCCTGATTAATCGAAGTTTTCGCCAAACATGCAGATCCGTGCGAAGAGCAACAATGATCCGTGCTTGCAACGCACAATGTCGAGGATCTCAAAAGTTTTAATTAACAAAACGAGTAAGAGGATTAGTTTACGATTTATTTCAAAGAACAGACCGAATGTCCTTCACACTTCTCAGAAAAGAATTAGAAAATTTAATGGGGCATAAAATTAATTAATAACGTTTAAACTATTTTATTTAATTAATTCGTAAATTACATTTTCGAACCTGCAATTAAAAGCAACTAATCGGCCTTTACTAACGATTTGTTTAAATTTTTTTTGCGTTCGAAGCCAAAGATCGGAGGTATCAAATGGAAATCGACCTGCCCAAAAAAATCGAATGAGTCACTTTCGAGTTGCATACAAAAGATCATTTAAATAATTCAAATGGGACTTTGCGTAACCTGCTGGCAAACGTATTATGGTTAAGGTTAATTGTAATAATAAAATCGTGGATGTCAACAGAAAAGAATTAAATTACGTCGCTTATGGTCTTAAGTTAAACGGGAGGAATATACAATTTGTAATTGCGTAATTTTTGCGCGGTAAAAATATCAAGGTTTAAGCCTTGGGTGTTTGGGTTAACCACAAAAAAAATTGTTGTTAAATTATATAAAAGTTTGTGTTCGACGTGGCTTCGATTTTCACAAGTTTTTTCTTTTCGAAAATTATTCAAAAATTCTGTATAAGGTCTTTCTCGTATTACTGGACGAGTCTATGGTTCCTAAAGATTACTATTTGAAGTTGGTTTGTTTATTGAGTGGTGAAAAATGGGTCAGACTTTGAATTAAATTGTTTTCTTGCAAATGGGTTGAAGTTACCCTGAGAGACAAAGTTACCCAAATTGACTGCATTAAAATAGAAAGAATTCTTTTCTTTTTGACTATAATATTTGCGTCGTTCAACAAATTTTCTTAAAAAATAACTAAAAATAAAAATCTTGTACCTATAGCAAAAATGGATATTTTAAAAAGTTTTCCCGCATCCAAATTTTTAGTTTTAATTTTTGTAAATCGTGTAAAAGACATATCGTGTAAATCGAGGGATAGATGTGGTAAAAGCCAAATGTACAATTTGGTCTTGGGAAAATAGGCACTTTTTGCTCGCATTAATTGAAAGATGAAAATATCAAATTATAAAATCATATTTGTGCGGCACAAAGTATCAATTACTGGAAAACGGATAATCCAATTTGAATAGGGTTTTCAGTAATCGAAAAAGCATTAAATTTAAGCCAATAGGTGTCTCGGCGATTTTTTTTAAAACCGTTTTTGGTTTTGGGTTTCATTTTAGGGGACTATGTTAATTTTAAAATTAAGTTTTTTTATTTTGTCGTGGTGCTGTTTTGGATGGAAATCTTTTAGTATTTTTATAAAATATGGAAAGAAAGATGCGTCTTTTGGCGAAGATCGTATTTAATTATTTTTGGTGGTTTTTGAGAAATTATTATTTTTATTTTTGAATTAAAAAAATTTCAATTATAAAAATGACATCTATGGGACACAATTTATTAATTTCTCGTAAATGGCTAGTACAATTTGAATGCGCTTTTAATTAATCGAAAAAGCATTAAATTTAAGCCAATAGGTGTCTCGGAGATTTTTTTAAAACCGTTTTTGGTTTTAATGTAAGCGCGCTAACTTTAAATTCAAAATTTCTCCTCTATAAATTTGTGGTGGTGTTATTTTTTATGGAAATCTCTTTGAATTTTATGGGAATACATAGAATTAACATATTTTAAATTTGTGAAAATCCTATGTAATTAATTTAGTTAATTTTTGAAAAATTTAATGATTTTTCGAATTAATTGAAAAGATGAAAACATCAATTTATAAAAATCACCCCTGTGCGGCACAAAGTATCAATTACTGGAAAACGAGTAATCCAATTTGAATATGGTTTTACTAATCGAAAAAGCATTAAATTTAAGCCAATAGGTGTCTCGGCGATTTTTTTTAAAACCGTTTTTGGTTTTAATGTAAGCGCGACAACTTTAAATTTACATTTTGTCCTTTAAAAATTTGTGGTGGTGTTATTTTTTATGGAAATCATTTAGAATTTGTTTGGGAATATATAGAGTCAACATATTTTAAATTGTTGAAAATCCTATGTAATTATTTTCGTTAGTTTTTGAAAAATTTTATGGTTTTTGTAATTTATGCAAAAGATGAAGGGATTAAATTATAAAAATTACATCTGTGCGTCACAAACTATTAATTACTCGGGAACGGATACATCGATTTAAATGGGGTTTTGACTAATCGAAAAAACATTAAATTTAAGGCAATAGGTGTCTCGGCGATTTTTGTTAAAGTCGTTTTTGATTTTAATACAAGCGCGACAACTTGAAATTTAAAATTTGCCCTTTAAAGCTTTGAGGTGTTATTTTTTTAGGGAAATTTTTTAAAATTGTAGGGGAATATATGAAATCAATATATGCATTTTAAATTGTTGAAAATCATATGTAATTATTTTTTCTTAGTTCTTGAAAAAATTTATTTCTTTTCCAATTGATTTAAAATATTAAATTATAAAAATCACATCTGTGTTGCACAAATTATTAATTACTCCAAACCGCTTAATCTAATTTGAATGGGGTTTTTTAAAAATCGAATAAGAATTAAATTTCAGCCAATACGTGTTTTGACTATTTTTTTTAAGACCATTTTTGTTGTTAATAGAGGCGCCCCAATCCGAATTTTAAAACTTATTTTTTAACAATTTGGGACAATATTGTTTCTTATGGAAATATCTTACAATTTTCAAAAATTGTATATGGTAGAATGAAATTATTTTAATTTGATGAAAACTTCGTGTAATTATCAGTTTTAGTTTTTAAAAAATATATTTTTTTATTAATATAAAAATTAGGAGGTATGTGATACAAAAAGTTGTTAATTATTTAAGTTTTTTATTAGAAAGAGGGATGATTAATATAGATAAGTCCAATTAATAAAAGAATGTGCACATTCGAGCGAAAAGTGGCACATTTCCGAGCGAGGGAGGCAAATGAAGTGCGACGCGGAGCGGCGCGCTTCATTTTCCCGAGATCGGAATGTGCCACTTTGAGCTCGAATGTGCGCACTCGGTTTTAAGCATGATTCACAATAATTAATGTAAAAATGTTATTAAATTATTTCAAAAATCCATGACTCAAATAATTATAATGTAACTATAGTTACGAAAAATTAATTCCACCTGATTGGCTAATTAATTGGCGGCCATTATAGTGAATCAAGAATGAGCCAATCACAGTGACTTATTTAAAGCGGGATTTTTAAAAGTCGATTATTGCGCTTTTTTGGATAACTCGATTTCTGATTTCGGCTTGGTCATAACTTATCGAGGTTCGACTGTAATAATATCGTTTTTATTTAAGTACAATGCTGTTTCCTTTTTAAATCCAAAACTTAATGTAAACAAATTCAAAAAATACGAGGATGTGCGCATTCGAGCGAAAAGTGGCACATTTCCGAGCGAGGGAAGCAAATGAAGCGCGACGCGGAGCGGCGCGCTTCATTTTCCCGAGATCGGAATGTGCCACTTTGAGCTCGAATGTGCACACTCGGTTTTAAGCACGGTTCACAAAAATTAATTTACTTTCTTAGGCGGCTAACTTCATACTGTCCAATTTTCGTCGGCTCCGCGCGCACAACTTCCATTCCGTGCTAAAATTTTACTCTCAACCCTCCAATAGAAGTATAACTTCAAAAAAGCAAAACTAAACTCGATTTTTAACATAAAGCGTCCCCGATTTTTAATTTAAAAAATTTAAAAGGCGTGTAATAACACCCTCTCGAATTCAAAGGAAGCGCGACACGAGGAATATTTAATTTTTGATTTTCGACCGACTTCGACGACGTTCTTCTTCAAAGAATCTCCTCGCAATAAAACGTTTCTAAGACTCCTTTTCGCAAAAATGAGTCGCAAAGTCTCAAGAATTGTTCGGCTGCTTTATTGAGTATTTATTTAATTCGCTCGTAAAATTAAATTCGCAGCACACGCGTTCCTCGTACAAAGAAATAACGAAGTGCGACAAATCCGACGAAACTGAAAAGTCCTCCGCGTTTGAGCACTTTCGATTTCGTATTCTTCGTATGCATTTCGCCTAATGACGAATAACAGACGGTCGGTAGAATTTGTATTCAATCCGAAAGCGAAGAGATTATCGTTCTCCATAATTGTATGCCAGTAACATATTTTTCTATTTTTAGTTATTTAGTATTTTTGACCTTTTATAGTGTTTCGACCTCTCGTAAGGATCGAAGGCGCTTCGATTAATTAAATCCGATTTGGTTTTCTTTTAAAAAGCGCACAATCCTAATTAAAAATAGCTAAAAACGCGAAGCAATAAATTAAATCGACGAGGAATCTTCGGAAGGCGATTCTACGTTCAAATTAATTAAAGGTAATGGAAAGATTTAATTCGTATTTGAGTTCGTTTTATCGCCAACTGTCACAACGCGGAGAAGTTGAACTAAAAATATTTCAAAGATACTCTTCGAGCCTGTAAAACACTCTTTTCTCTGCGAATCCGACGAAATAAATCTTCCATATCGAAAGATGTGCCTTTTGAAACGGTTTAGAGAAAACGCCGACCGAGGTTTTGCAATCCCATTTTTTAACCTTTCAAAATCGGCCGAAATCTTCGCATTATTGTTGATATTAAGGCGAAGCCTATAAATTTTGGCGCAAAGTTGTTCGGGCCGGAGCGGATCGTGCCTTTTGGGAATTGTGTGTGTGAAATAATTATAATAAGCGATGATGACCTTTGAGAAAAGTTTGATAGAAACTGTCGGATTCTTATGAATAATAAATCACGCATAACTAAAGAACCCTTCGGCGCAAGAATATAATTACCGCAAGAGCCTTTTGTTTAGACGCAAAAAAAATGCCTTAAATTTACCGTAAAGTACTTTACGAAAGAGAATGTTAAATATGCGAAGAATCTTAAGTGTTATAACGAAACGCACGGGCAGTACCACACACACGTCAATTCGACGGTACAGTGGAGCCTCGTTGCAGCGCGGCCGGCGGGTGCTAGCGGCGACCCGCGATATATGGGTGTTTTGAAACAAAATATTGATTTTTTAAAATGCAATAGAAAATATTAATTTTTCTTAAATATTTATACAATTTCTAATTATTCGAATATAAATACATTAAAATTTGCATAATTCTAGTTATTCGGAAATAAATATTTGTATAATTAGTGATTCGCAATACAATGTCTCTAAATATTTCGATATTTAATTTAAAAAAAATTGTAAAAATTATTTTTATGGGAATTTTGAAATACCAGTTTAATCTTCGTAAGGTGTCTGCGGGTAATAAGGCCTAGCTAAGGGAAATTGGAAATTAAATGAAAAAACATCGAATTTAATCAACAGATTTTAATAGTAATTATTTTTAAGATTCAGTTGCTATAAAATATAAAGGAAAAATGGCAACTTTCACCATAAACAAAATCAAAAATTAACATTTTTAAAAACCTTGCCAGTAGGCCTTATTATGCTACTGAAGGGTAATAAGTCCTACAGGTTTAAAAAATTTAAGTAATCAAACTGGACATAATATATTTGATAACTAATTTTAATAAATACATGAATATAGCAATTGGAATAAATTTTTTCAAAAAAATTACATATTGCTTCTTCTAACACTCATTAGCGCACTCAAAGTCATTAGTATAATCCAGTGACATAATTTTTATTACCTAATAATGACTTATCGTAAGCAGGAAGATTATTTATTAACGTTTGCATAGTAGTGGTCTGATTTTAACACAAAATAATCTTTAATTTTGTTCTTGTGATGATTAAACATGATTAAACCTCGGTCATTGTCGATCAGTTGTATCTTGACTCTAAGATCAACGTGTAATAAATAAAAATGTAGAAGTATATTTGTTATATATTCTTCTTTATTTTATTTTATTTTGCTTCAGATAATATGCCTAGCACATCAAATCAAAAGTTAAAATTTTTTTAAGTTTTTGAATAGTTAAATTTCAGTATACGAGAAATGTTTTGTTAATTTTTGAAACAATTTTAGTGTTATATCAAAGAAGAACATTAATAGTTCGTATAATCTAAAAATAAATAATAAATATATACTTTTCATGAGACGGGTCTAGGTACATCACCCCCGTTATACCTAAGCCATAGTTCCACGAATTTTAAATTTAAAGCAATGTGAATAAGCAGTTGCTAATGCTTTTAAATTTTTTTATGAAGTGCACCTTATTAGTGCCCCAATACGGTGCAAATTATTTTATTAACAAATTGTTACATATACATTTTGAAAAAAATTACAAATAAAAAAAGAGTCAAGGTACAACAAGTTTCTTTACATATTTATATCCGTAAGACCTTAAAAGTAATGTAAAAAGCATTAGAAAACAATTAAACTTTGATACAAAAAGTAGGAGTATAATAAGGCCTATGGTCAAATTTAGTAGGTCTTAATAACCGCCGACCACGTATGTAAGAAAATCAAAATAAAAATTATTTGGTCCATGATACGTCATTCAAATATTTAAAATCATCGAAGCTTGAATGAATAAAGAAAATAAATGTGATTTTACATAGCTAAGTGTAATACTTTAAAAAATACTAACGATGGATTCGGACCGTTTTTTATTATTCGTGTTGCCTGGCCGCGTTTTACGATATATGATGCTACATTTGTGGCAGGAAGCGGAATATGCCGCCCCCGCAAACTTGTAGAGACATCTTTGTTCAATAGGTGTTTGTGTGTGTGGCCTTAAGCCAAAGCGGTTATTTTAAATACGATTTTTGTTAATTAGGCCTTATTAGCCGCAAGTATCTTACGTAAAATCGAAGGAGGCCATCTCCGCGCGTTACATCCGATTCCGCAGTATATCGAGGGTCCACTGTACTTAGATTCGTCGTTTAGCCGCCAAGTTTGACGATTAACCCAGTTAGCCTACCGCAAAGAAGCGAATTTGCAATAATAACTGCGCGCAAAGAACTAAATTCGAAATGAATTTTGCGCTGCAGCGCGAATTGCGCGCTCGTATTTTTAAAAGGTTATCTAAATGCAAAACTGCATGCCAGTAAACGAACCATTACATACATAAAATACACTGGTTCGTCGCAATTCTCTCCGAACAACAGCAGCCGTATTTTGCGATACAACGCAAACTTCATAACGAAGCCCGTTTGTATAAATGAAAATCTTTTATCATAAAATTACGAGTAGCGAATTTCTTCTTTTTCGTCGGGATACGGTAAACTTGTCGTTTTCTCAAAATTGGATTGCTTCGACTTGCATTTTCCTTTATCGATGCAATTTTTCTGGGTATAATAATAAAATTCGGTAAATTTGGCATCGATGTTGTTTATTTTTCGTGTTCTATTTCGAGTGGGTTTAAATTATAATTTAATTTAGCAAATTTGACGTGAACTTTATATACAGTGAGGGTTTTTGATAGGCTTTTAAGTTTTTAAAATTTAACCCTCCGCATACTAGGTGACTAAAAGTCACATGCCATACTAGGTGGGGTTTGCCATACCCCGAAAATAAAATGAAATAAAATCCACAAAATTATACGTTATGACAGTTAAATGATAAGAAATATATTTTAATAACCAATAATTAATAGATTTAATTAAAATATATTTATTTATACATTAGAATAGACTTTTATTAATAAAAATACAAAAACTTAACCTTTTTCAATTTATAAACAATCAATTACACGAAAAATTAATTGAATAATTTTAATCGTTTTACAATTAATTAAATATTTTTTAAAGTAAATTATTTATTGTGAATCGTGCTTAAAACCTAGTGTGCGCATTCGAGCTCAAAGTGGCACATTCCGATCTCGGGAAAATGAAGCGCGCCGCTCCGCGTCGCGCTTCATTTGCCTCCCTCGCTCGGAAATGTGCCACTTTTCGCTCGAACGCGCACATCCTCGTATTTATCGATTCGCCTTAATTAATCTTTTTACTTGCAACTCACAAAATTAAAAATATACGATTTATAAATTAAAAAAATGCAAACCTTTAAATTTTTAATTTTATTTCCAAAGATTTATCGTTAGAAAATTTGAAGATTTTTAAAAAATTATAAATATTTAAGTCCCCTTTTTTAGTTTTAATTTTGAAATTTTATATTTGGTTATATTTCATTGTTAATTACAACTTTTATTTGAAATATTTTTTTCTATTTCGTTTACTTCAAGAAATAATATAACTAACGTCTTTCAATTATAAGAAATGGCAATCTAAAAATAACGTTATAAAATTCTAAAGTTGGGAACGCCACACAAAAAAAATTAGCATTTCAATCCTGGAAATTTTTGCAGGAGCATTTAGATGTGTTCTTTAGCTTTCTTTTAAAAAAATAATTTTAAGAATTGAGCAACAGTGGCGCGCGTTACGATTTTTTTTTGTAAGAATTAAAATAGATACCAATGCCCGATAGCCAACGAACCCCCAAAACGCCATGTTTTTTTAAATAGCTCGTTTATTTTTGATTTTAGCCATACCTAAGTGACCAAAATTCTTAACGCTATTGATTCAAGCAAAAAAAAAGTATGGAGTCCTATTTAATAAAAATATAACTTTGTTCTGTCATTGATTTTTAAATGACACCCCTTAATTTTTTTAATGTCAATCCAAAGCCGTTTTATTTGAGTACATTATTTTTTTCTCTTTAAATCTACAAATAAATATAAAGCAATTTAATAAATACGAGGATGTGCGCATTCGAGCGAAAAGTGGCACATTTCCGAGCGAGGGAGGCAAATGAAGCGCGACGCGGAGCGGCGCGCTTCATTTTCCCGAGATCGGAATGTGCCACTTTGAGCTCGAATGTGCACACTCGGTTTTAAGCTGGATTACCAAACAAAAAAAAATGTTCACGGTAGTTATACCCCATCCAGTACACGGAAGGTTAAAAAAAAATAACCGAAATTTGTTCTTGTTGATAGTTTTATGAATGGGTTTTAAGGTTATGTTTTTTGAATTTAAAACAATTTAATGCTTTGAAATATAATTAGTATTTTGCTGTGTTAATTAAAATTTTCAAAATATTTTATTATTAAATATTTTTTAAATTTAATTCTCTGTAATAAATCAAATTTGGAAAAGTTCTTAAATTATTTGATTACTTTGAATAACAGTAAATTCGCATACAATAAGCATTCACAAATATTTAATTTAACTCTAATTATTTTTAGTTTTACCTCACTTCCGAGTTATCGAGGGTCGCCTGTAACGATTTATTTTCATACTAATTGTAGACATTTCTGCAATATTTTATAAAAGTCTTAGAGGCCCAAATCCGCACATCAATTTCGATTTTTCTAAATAAATAAACAAATACGATGTATAACGAGCAAAAAGGACCGAACCGAATGCCATAATTGCTGTTTATTTATTTGTTAGAAATAATTAAAACTTTATGTTCGTCGAAATAAAAATAATCAGGTTTTCCAGAATGTCGATCGGCGTATTTTTAAAGAAAAATCGGTCGTCCATAAAATCGAACGACTTCATTACGGGGGTATCTCTATTTAAAAATTATTAATATTAAAAATAATAATAAAAGTGTCCAAATTAAACATAAAACGCGAAGGATCGTTTATTCGTTCGAATAATCTTTTCGCGACGAACGTTGCTCTTGTAATTAAGTTGGCAGCAAAGTGGGTGGAATTGTGCCTTCTCATATTAATAAACGGCCAAATTAAACTTTTATCGGAAATTATTACTCGGAGGAAGTCGATAAAATTTTTTTCTGAAAACGCAAAAAACGGCTGAGAGCTCGAAAAATTTATTTTATTTGTCGGTCTTCTTAATTGGCCCTCTCATTGGTATTCAAATTGGTATTAATTTTCGGAGGAGCACTAATGGTGCCAAATTTTGCTTTTTTGTGGGCGAAAGTAAAAGTTGTTTTAGTTGTTTCTTCAAATTTATCGGTTTTGTTCGTAAAAAAAGCGTTCTCGCTTTTCTGGTCGCGTTTCCGACCGAATTCTTTTTTTTATTGCGTTTATAACTGGCAAAATTCGCTTCGCGAAGTCGCTTCGCACTTTTGTTGGTTATGTTCATAATTAGTTTAATTGCTTCATTAGCGCTATTGAATTACAAATGCAAATTTTGTTGTGAAAAAAATTGGGGGTCATAATACTCATATTTTTGTTTATTCGAGGTATAAAAAGGCATCCCGCTTATTTTACAACCAATTATGGTAATTTGCTCTTGCACGATGGTCCATTGAACCGATTTTTTCCACTTTCCCAACAGCAAATTTGCTTCGAATTTGAGCGAGACGGTCGACGTTTTTAGTCCAAAAAATTTTTCGAAAATAAAACTTTGATAATTTACAGTTACCATTCTTTAATTGCGGCTGGCATCGATTTTTCCGCAGGAAACTTGTAATTTAACGGGGAAAATTTTTATCGAACCGATTTTTCATTAGTAAAATTAATAATAATAATAATTAAGGGGAGCCGACGTCGAAATCGCTTCGAGAAACAATTAGCACCGTTTCGCTTATTTTCCGTCGAGCTAAACGCGTTCGCACATTATTAAAATTAACCTTGTACGGGCGTTTTTTTTAATTGCCGTAAAAAGTCGAAGAAAAATACTTTTCTTGATCTGCATTTCGTGACTGCGAAAGAGCTCGAAATTATCGCGGGGCGTACCTGGCAATTTTAAATTAACCTTTTAGATCTGAGTACTGACAGCTTGTTCGATGTTTAATTACAAATTTGGAATCGTTTTAAAATACACATTAATGTTCTTCAACCTAATTTTTTTAGAATGTTTTAAAATTAAAAAAAATAGGAGCAATTTATGCACCAATTACTCTAGAAATGTTGGGTAATAAGATTTTTGAAAAGTATTCTACTAAATCGAACACCACTTAAAAAATTCCAATGTTTTTTTTTTGAAATTTTGATGTAAAAAGGCCATAGGGGGATAAGCATGGTAAAAATGCCTTTTGTAAATATCTTGATGATATTCTATGGATATGTAGACACTATAAAAATATAAAGATCCTGAAAATTTTAGACCTTAATCTATATCGGTCTTTTCAAAAAGTCTAAATAAGTAAAAATTGGAAAATAATTTTTTCTTTGGACTGAGTGAATGGATTATTTTGAAAATTTAGTATATTATGAAGACGTTAGAAAGCTTTTACAGACACCATGGACTAATTTTTAACTTTTAACAATAAATTGATGATCAAAAAAATTATTTTCTTTTTCTTTTCAATTTTTATTATGATACTTTTTGTGCAAAATTATGATTCTATCATTTTTACATTTCTTAAAAGACCTATAATAATACAGAATTTTTTCAAAATTTTTTAACCCCTTGACATACAATGACGTCTAGGAGACGTCAATCGTTTAGGGTGTCATTGTAGATTTTGACGTCTCTAAGACGTCAAAAACTGTATTCAATTTTATGTTCCGAAAAAGGTTTGTTTTCAACAATAATTTTGTTAAAAGCCACAAAATTGGCGATTTGGGAATTTTGTTATTAATATAATTCTGTAATATTTAATTGCGAATTGTCAGAGAGTAAATTAATTTTGTAAAGTGTGCTTAAAGCGAGTGTGCGCATTCGAGCAGTGGCACATTTCCGATCTCGGAATGAACGCGCGCCCGCGTCGCGCTTCATTTGCTTCCCTCGCTCAAAATGTGCCACTTTTCGCTCGAACGCGCACATCTTCGTATTTATTCAATTTGTTTAAATTACTTTTTGGATTTAAAAAGGAAATAGCAGTGTATTCAAATAAAACGACATAGGCGCAGTAACATATAGTTTGATAACCACTGGTCTAGCGATACACAAGCGCAACGTAGCGCGTTGTTATATTTAATTTAGTCGCGCCAAAGAAGTATTACTTCTAACGTGCGTACGAAAATACATGCACCGTTTTTTTTACATAGAATGAAATTCAGTTTTAAACATTTAGCAAAATTATTAAAGTAAACTCGAAGAATAAATTATTTTAAGTTTTTAGACAACTCAAATTAAATAAATTAATAACTTGGAAAATTTTTAAAATATATTTAAGAACTTTAGAAATTTTTAATTATCAATTTTTTTTGTATAACACAAATTGAATAAAACAAGACTTTATTCGGTAAATTTAAAAGGAAATTTTGATAAAAAATTATTATGTATTTTCAGAAAACTCAAATAGAGTAAATACAGAATTTGTGGTTTTCAAAAACTTTGAAGATCATTAATTTACGCAAATAAAATTAATATTGAGAAAACTCAATAAATAAATTATCTTAATTGTTCAAAATATTGAATTTATAAAATTAAATACAGTCAAACCTCGATAGGTCGAAGTTGAAGAGAAACTAAAAATAATTCGCGTTATCAAAAATTCGAGCTATCGATATAAAAATATTGTTTAGTTTATGTTGTTAAAATTTACTTATTGTTTTTTTTTCTTAATAATTTCTTAGTGATTTCTTGCTAAAACCTAAATCTTGTGTCTTGAAATATTACTAAACAAATCGAATTTTTCAACAAATTCTACCTAAATAATTACAAATTATACCATTATTATTACATAAATAATAATCTGAAATAAATCTCTTACATTAGAAATTAAAAAAAAAATTGTTTTTACAATGAAAAATAACGCCTATTAGAATTTAATAAAAATATAATTTGAAATAATTTGTAACTCAACTTTATTAAAATTATATTTCAGCTTATTATTTATGTAATAATAATAGTATAATTTGTAGTTATTTAGGTAGAATTTGTTAAAAAGATCGATTTTTTGATAATATTTTTTTAACTATGGCGTACCATAAAGAAAATTTTGAAAAAATTCTGAGTGATTATAGGTCTTATAAGAAATGTAAAAATGATGGAATCATAATTTTGTTCTAAAAGTATCATAATAAAAAATTAAAAAGTAAGAAAAAATAATTTTTTTGATCATCAATTTATTAAGCTAAAAATTAGTCCATGGTGTCCGTAAAAGCTTTCTATCGCCTGCATAATATACTAAATTTTCAAAATAATTGATTCACTCAATCAAAAAAAAAAATATTTTCCATTTTTTACTTATTTCGACTTTTTGAACAGACCGATACAGATTAAGGTCTAAAATTTTCAGGATCTTTATATTTCTATAGTGTCTACACTACATATCCATGAAATATCATTAAGGTATTTACAAAAGGCATTTTTACAATGCTTATCCCCTTATGGCCTCTAAAAATCGGAGGTGCTTTTTATTTTGTCAAAATTAAAACGTTTCGAAATTTTTAGTTTTTATGAATTGTGGGCAATTATCGAAGTCGAATAATTTAATAAAGAGGCTTCGTGGAACGACTCTATTAAAATAAACCCGTCCGTTCCGGAGAAGATGCATTCGTTAGAGGCGCCGCGACGCCCGTCAAAGGACGCGCGCCGTGCATTTTAATTGCGACTTCGCATTCTGCGGCGAGATAATTCGCATTTTCCGCCGCACAAATGCATATCCACTTTTCTCTCGAATTGGTTCGGTTTCCGGTCTTATGTAATTGACCGGTTTTTGAAAAAAGTTGGTGCATTAAAAATTAAGAAATTAGAGCAATAAGTTTGATAATTGTTTCGCGACGTGCAATTATTATTAGCGACACAACGCCTTAGGCGTTTTCCTTAATGTTTTATGGAAAATTAGAGCGAGTAAACACGCAACTTAATGGTCCGAATAGCTTTTAGGATTAGATGCAATTAAATTTTTGTGTCCGATTGTAATGAGAGAGGAAGACGGCAATTTGTTCTTATGCAAGCCCGGCGAAAGTAAAACCGAATGTTAACATTGAAGAATTAGGTTGGGTACAGCACACGGATTCGCTCGTCTTATTTAGAAATTTTTGCTTTTAGGAAAACTAGAAAAATTATTCGAATTTATGGGAAATTTTCATGCGAACTTGAATTATTTATCTTTGAAGTTATACTTCTTTTTATTTTAATTATATTTATTTGTTAATAAAGAATTTTTTTGTATTACTCGCTGCAAAAGTTTGATTTTGACCGCTTTGGGACGGCAGTAAAGTGGTCGATTTTCTCTTGTCAGAATAGAGTATAGTTTCGTCGTTCCTTTCTGCACGTGTGAAGAAACTGAGCACTTTCGTTTCTCCCATCCACTTTTTCCTTTTTTGTATTCTAAAACACTATGTATAGTTCGTTTTAATACAATATAATAAATTGCCAGTTTATTTATATAATTACACAATTTCGATAAATGTAATACAGTCGACCCTCGATAAGTCGAAGTTGAAAAGAAACTAAAAATAATTCGAATTATCAAAAATTCGAGTTATCGATATAAAACTATTAACGTTGAAATAGGCAAGTCCTAGGGAAACAGGTTCGAGCTATCAAAAATTCGGCTTATCGAGGTTTGACTGTAATTAAAATTTTTTTTATTGATATTTCTTCCGCGACGCATTGTTGTGTTATATTAAATTTTCGATTATTATTTATGATAATACGATTGTTCTTCTTAAATCAAACGTCTTCGGCACGTTTTACAAAAAAATATTGTTCGATACGTATGCGTAAAACCAGAGAATTACACATACTCGCCTATCGGCCTGTATGTGTACTCTGCGTGCTCGATACCGTAGGGAATGCGTCTTAATTTTGGCTTCGTGTCGTCAAATCCAAGCCCACTGAAATCCCACACTTTACGCACACGTATCGAAAATATCTCTTTACAATGTTATTCGATTGAGACTTTTATAAGACGCAGAAATATCAAAAAAAAAAAAACTTAGTCAAATAAAAGTACCAATATCGTTTATAAACGTAGCGAAAATGTCATTAAGTTTACAGTTAACAAAGTTCATAAAACACTCGCTCGCCTTAATATCAAACGCCTCAGTTAATGTTGCGGAATTAAAGTTAATATGTTGTAGAAAAGGCATTTATTCGTATCTGCAAATAGAAAAGCAGTGTGGTTAGTGCCATTACATTTATAACATTATTATATAATTAAACGCTTAAGTCAATTTTCTTGTTAACAATTCAACGGTAACAACTTGTACGGCAAAACATTTAATTTTCTTCCTAATAACGTCTTATGCGACTGCCATATGGCATTCTCTCGCGCGCATTTAATCCTCGTTTTATTGCGAAGAGGAGCTTTAAAGATGATTCGATTAATTTAAAAAATGGTCATTCCTAACGCTAACAACTGAAAACCGTCGTCGAGAAGCGATGCGAAAGAGCACAAAAAAAGAACACGTTTCGTTGCTTATGTCGTAACCTAATTTACATACCTACGTTATGATTACGCAGAACAGGTATTTGTGCATATAAATTTATACGTTTAATCTTTGTTGCACCCCGCTTTTATATCGTTATTTAATGGTATCCGTTTTATTTTCGCCCCTCGTGCGCATTTTTCGTATGTGGAAGGAATAGCTCGAGAAATTGCTTAATGGCATTGCACGTTCCCGCGTATCTCCCGCTGCTATTTTAAAGACCTCGTGAAATATCGTTTAGATTTATTCGAAATCGAAGAATTATTAATGTGGAGGAATTCGAAAATTAATGCCCGTATTTAATTTTTGACGGGAAACGAGTTGAATAGTACATAAATCCTTGCACGACACCGGTTAAACAAATAGTTGTTTGGAAGTTGTACTTCTTTTGGCGTTTTGAGAGTTAAACGAAAGTTTATCTTTGAAGTTATACTTCTTTTGGCGCATCGAGAGTAAAATATTAGCAGACAAGGGTGGTTGCGCGCGCACAGCTAACGAAAATTCGACAGTATGAAGTTAGCCGGCTAAGAAAGTAAATTAATTATTGTGAATCGTGCTTAAAACCGAGTGTGCGCATTCGAGCTCAAAGTGGCACATTCCGATCTCGGGAAAATGAAGCGCGCCGCTCCGCGTCGCGCTTCATTTGCCTCCCTCGCTCGGAAATGTGCCACTTTTCGCTCGAACGCGCACATCCTTGTATTAATTAAATTTTGTAAATTAAACTTTCTTTACAATCAACAAATTCAATTTATTTCAGTAAATATTGCTTATATGTTCGAAAAACGTATTTTTACCATAGCAATGAGTGGGAGAGAGCGAAAAGATACAACAAACTCATAAGTATGAGTGAGAGGGAATGATAAAAATTATTTACCACTTTTTCGTTACCAAAATTATTGTCAATCGCACCTAAAATCGAGTGTGCACATTCGAGCTCAAAGTGGCACATTCCGATCTCGGGAAAATGAAGCGCGCCGCTCCGCGTCGCGCTTCATTTGCCTCCCTCGCTCGGAAATGTGCCACTTTTCGCTCGAATGCGCACATCCTCGTATTAATTGGACTTGTCTATATTAATCATCCCTCTTTCTAATAAAAAACTTAAATAATTAACAACTTTTTCTATCATATACCTACTAATTTTGATATTAATAATAAAATATATTTTTTAAGAACAAAAACAGATAATTAAACAAAGTTTTCATCAAATTAAAATAATTTAATTCTATACAATTTTTGAAAATTGTAAGACATTTCCATAAGAAGCAATATTGTCCCAAATTGTTTAAAAATGAGTTTTAAAATTAGAATTGGGGCGCCACTATTAACAACAAAAATGGTCTTTAAAAAAATAATCGAAACACGTATTGGCTGAAATTTAATTCTTCTTCGATTTTTAAAAAACCTTCATTCAAATTAGATTGAGCGTTTTGGAGTAATTAATAATTTGTGCAACACAGATGTGATTTTTATAATTTAATATTTTAAATCAATTGGAAAAGAAATTAATTTTTCAAGAACTAAGAAAAAATAATTACATATGATTTTCAACAATTTAAAATACATATATTGATTTTATAAATTCTCCTACAATTTTAAAAAATTTCCCTAAAAAAATAACACCTCAAAGTTTTAAAGGGCAAATTTTAAATTTCAAGTTGTCGCGCTTACATTAAAATAAAAACGGCTTAAAAAAATCGCCGAGACACCTATTGGCTTAAATTTAATGTTTTTTCGATTAGTGAAAACCCCATTTTCAGATTTAAAAAGAAAAGAGTAATGTACCCAAATATAAAGACGTACTTATGTGCTTCCCTCGCTCGGAAATGTGCCATTTTTCGCTCGAACGCGCGCATCCTCGTATTTATTAAGTTTGTTTGCATTAATTTTTGGATTTAAAAATGAAAATAGCAAGGTTCCCAGAATAAAATGACGTTTGTCCACTTTTTTAAGTCAATTTTTGAGTTTTTATAAGTAGACGGTGGGCGAACCTAAACTTCGCTGTTTCAAAAAGCGTCACAGTCTTAGTTCTCAAGGGAATTTTGACGAAAAGGCATAATTTATAAAAATCGATTTGTTTTCAATATTTTTGACGGTTTTTGAGAAATTAATTTGAATTAAAAATCGATTGGAAAATAGTTTTCTAAGAAATTTACAAAAATGGGTCACAACTTGTTTATTAATTGAGAACAAGTAATTCGATTGGAATGGTGGTTTTACTAGTCCATAGAGGATTAAATTTTAGTGCAATGTGTCTGGGGAATTTTTAAAAATTAGTTTATTTATTTCTTAGAATCATGCCAAGTTTGAGCGTAAAGCCAAAAAGTCTTATTTCTCAAGCGAATTTTTTTTTTAAATTTATATATGATTTATAGAAATCGATTTTTTACATTTTAGTGAAAACCGCATTTAAATATATTTGATGGTTTTTGAGAAATTAATTATAATTAAAATTTTATTCAAAAAAGAGCGCATTTCATGGAAATTTAACGTATTTGTCACAACTTTCTCATTAATCGTGATTGAATAATCCGATTGGAATGGGGTTTTTACTCATCGATAGAGGATCAAATTTGAGTAAATACGTGTATTTTTTTTTAAAACAGTTTTGCGTTTTTTATAAGCGCGCCCAGTTTGCACCTAAAGTTCTCTATTTAAAAACTTTATTTCTTAAGAAAACGTTTTCAAATTAACATGTATTTTGTAGAATATGTTTTATTTTACTTTCGTAAAAACCGATCTTAAACATCTTTTTCAATTTCTGAGGCCTTTATTTTTTATTTAAAATTGCTGCAAAAAAATAAGCTGGGTGTTAAGAGATTTACAAAAATTAAGCTCGTTTTACTTATTAATGAGAAATTAGTGATCACATTGAAATGGGGGTTTCCACTAAATGAAAGAGCACAAAATTTGAGCAAACAGGTCTCTGAGAACTTTAAAAAAAAATAATTTTGATGTTTATACAAACGTGCTAATTATAAACTAAAAGTTTGTTTTTAAAAAAATTATCATAGCCTTATTTTTTAAAGAAAAATTTTCAAAAGTGCGGGGCCAATTCAATAAAGGTGAAAACTCTCATTTAACACTACAGCAAAAGATGGAAGCACTTGTTCTAAAATTCAAAACAAACTGATTAAGTTAAATAGAATTTTCACCAGGCGAAAATTAAACAAATATAGCTTCGTCCTTTTTATTCGTACAATTTTTAATAGTCGTATAAGCCCCCTGCAGATTACTATTTAAACACTGCAATTAGAAACCCTAAAATTATTATTTTTTTATTTTAGCACAAGCGGGCTACTTTTAAGTCTGACGATCATTTTTTAATTTTTTGTGCCCCTTCGGAAAACGATTAAAAACCTCCAAAGTGTTAAAATACGCTTAATCGCCTATTAGCAGACCTCGCTTAAGGGGTCGAAGACTTCAAATTGTAGCCTTACGATTATCAAAAGCGCGCAAAAAAGGTCTTTGGTTTATTCCGCATTCAAAAAAAAAAAGGCAATTGTATTTTTTCTTGGTACGAAGCTCATGTTCTTTTACAAGGTCAGAAATTAGATGATTACTTTGTTAATAACCAATGACTTGTGGATTTTTAAATATTTTATTTAAATCGCCAAGGTTCTCGTTACAAAAAAAAATCGTATTTTGAACACTTTATTGTTTGGTCGGTTTATTGAAATTTTTTTTGGGGTTTATGTAAGAATGGATTTGATTTTATTGAAAATGGAGCGAGGTTTTTGTTATCGAAAATTTTAAACGCGGTTCGGCCGATTGCAAAACCGTAATAAATAGATTTGTTTAATTAACTATATTTAAATCTAGCCGAACTAATTAAACGGAGTTAAATTATGCGTGATCTATTATAACAATCCGTCAAGCATTCGAAGCGAGAGAAAATCATTTTGATTTTAGAATTTCATAAAAGCAGCTTCTATCAGCCACATTTACATATTTCCCAGTTTATAAGCCGGAGCCACTCGGAATTTATTCTAAAACGATAAAAGCTCTCTATATTAGTTTTATTTCGCTTCAACAAAATTTATTTACGTTAGTTTTTGACCCGACGGACCGATTAATATTGGAGACGCGCGGCCTTTTAAAATAAAGTTTAAATAAAAAAATCGAGTTGGTGTTTTTGGGGCGTCCTTTGTAAGTTATACGGAAAGATTCGGAAAAAAAGCGTTATTCTTATAAAAATTCCGGCCGTGCCTCTGTCTCCGTGTTAACCCTTAAAAGGAAATAAAGCTCTCGGTTTTTTGTGACTTCTTTTTTTACGATTTTTTTTCTTTGGACGAAATGAGAATTTTGTATGCGTTTAATATTTCATGCCTACTTTTATTTATTACATATTCGAGTCTCAAATGTAAAAGAGATTTTATTATGCGAATTTTCTGAAAAAAAGTGAAGCTTGTCGTTTCTCTGAGCAAAATTGGTCCCGGTAATGTGTCAAAATTTTTCTGGACTTTTACGTATCGTTGGAATGTAAAAAAGTAGCCAATAAAATGGTAAAAAAAAATATAGTAGCCGTCTATTTGGTTTAACTAATTACATTTCGCTAAAAAGAGATAATTGAATGTTAAATTTTTTGTTTGGTTTAGTATATGAATGACCGTTACGAGAAATAATGTTTATAACAATTAAAAAATTAATTTATATTTCATAATTGTTTCTTTCTTTGTATATATTTTTTTATATCTTTATTCTACCAGTTTGTTTGTCTCTTCCCTTTGTTAACTTTTGTAGTTCCACATACTTTTTTGCTATTTTTAATAATTTATATTTATGATATATTTATTTATCCAATTTTGTTTGTTTTCTTTTTCATTTAAGTGAAAGAAATAATAAAGTGGATAGCTCAGTGTTTAAAATAAATTTTATGAATTAAAGTCGAATTAATTAATCAGTCATGTACTGGGCTATACCCCGGACAATATTTCCACAAAAAGGTCATTTACTGGACTTCTCGGTATAGTTACTTTTACAAAGTTTGTGACCAAATTGCTATAATGTTTTAGTTAATTCACAAACAAAAAAAATATCTCGTTGTAACTGCAACGTTCTTTTAACTTTATTAATTTGTTTAATATTTTTTTATATCAAAATAGCTCTCGATGCCACAAAGCGGTCATTCATTGACCTACGCAGAAAAGTGGTTTAAATTTTATACTGATTAACAAAAAGGTTACAAATTTTTTTTGCATTGAAAATGCTTTTTTTTAGTATTTATCATTTTTTATTAATAATTGCAGCTTTTAAAAAAACTTTTCGGAGATTGGTATACCTATATGGGTTACTTTATTTTTTAAATTTGTTGAATTATACATTACAGGACCGTATTTCTACCAAATACAAAATCTCCGATTTAGTGCTTTTTGAACTTGACCTCATCCAATTTCTTACTAAACTATATTTCAATTTATGGTCGGAAAGGGCAAAAGATAAAGTAGACAAATCCGATAAATACGAGGATGTGCGCAAAAAAATAATTAATTCTATTCTGTGGCAATTAATGATTTATGACTTTATTGAATATTTCATTTTTTTTTAATTTTCAATTAAACTGTCCGACGATTTTTAATTTAAAAATTTTTGCAAAGCTTCGTTTAGAAATAATTGAGTTCTAAATTTTTAAATAAAATCTTTTGCAATAATAAAATACAGTGGGACCCCCGTTATCCGGTGCTCTATTACCCCCAGTTCCAATTAACCTGTGAATTAACTAATTTTAACGTGTTCCAAGATTTACAATTAACAAATAAAATTGTAAATTAATAAAAAAAATGATAACTAATAAATAAACACCTATTTTTAAATAATTTCACATGAAAAAGTACAACTGTCTTCATTTAAAACTTTCTAGAAATTATTTCTTAATAACACACGCCTAGTAATTTAAAAATGATTCAATATTAAACCTAAATAAGTAAGAAATAATAAATAAAATAATCAAATCAAGTCGGGGGTAAATAATAAATTTTGTTACAAAAGCGACCAATTTAATTTCTTTATAAATATCTTCATTTGAACAAATCTTAGTGTTTCTGCGTTAAAAAATATTGAACATACAGCTTTAATTATACACAGCTGATTAAAAAATAATCAAATAAAAATAATGTTTTAATTTTCGAAAAAAATCGGTGTGAGTACCTTTGTACGCGCGTTAGAAGTCATACCTCTTTGGAGTGACTAAATTAAATATAACTACGTGTAAAAATGAATATATATAAATTCAATAATACGAAGATGTGCGCATTCGAGCGAAAAGTGGCACATTTCCGAGCGAGGGAGGCAAATGAAGCGCGACGCGGAGCGGCGCGCTTCATTTCCGATCGGAATGTGCCACTTTGAGCTCGAATGCCACCTCGGTTTTAACCGTGATTCACAATAATTAATTTACTTTCTAAACAATTTTAATTAAAAATTACAACGCTGTGCCGAGTGAACAATTTAATCTCATGAAATTATGTCGTTTTATTTGAATACATTAATTTTTCTGTTTAAATCTAAAAATTAATTTAAACAAATTCAATAAATACGAGGATGTGCGCATTCGAGCGAAAAGTGGCACATTTCGAGCGAGGGAGGCAAATGAAGCGCGACGCGGAGCGGCGCGCTTCATTTTCCCGAGATCGGAATGTGCCACTTTGAGCTCGAATGTGCACACTCCATTTTAAGCACGATTGACAATAATTTTGGTAACGAAAAAGTGGTAAATAATTTTTATCATTCCCTCTCACTCATAATTATGAGTTTGTTGTATCTTTCCGCTCTCTCCCACTCATTGCTATGGTAAAAATACGTTTTTCGAACATATAAGCAATATTTACTGAAATAAATTGAATTTGTTGATTGTAAAGAAAGCTTAATTTACAAAATTCAATGAATACGAGGATGTGCGCATTCGAGCGAAAAGTGGGACATTTCCGAGCGAGGGAGGCAAATGAAGCGCGACGCGGAGCGGCGCGCTTCATTTTCCCGAGATCGGAATGTGCCACTTTGAGCTCGAATGCGCACACTCGATTTTAAGCACGATTCACAAAAACTAATTAGCGTTAGCTCTGCGCGCGCAACTTCCATTGCCTCCTAAGACGCGCCAAAAGAAGTACAACTTTAAACATTGAAAACTACACTTTCTTCTATTAATTAAGAAAAACATAGAAAGAGACAATTTTAAAGGACTTTTTGTCATCCTTTTTATTCTCGAAGCAGCATATCGAGTTTCGAGCAGAATTTAAAAGGCAAACGCCTTCGAATAATCACATATTTAAAAGCACATCAAGTTTGCGTGTGCACCTCGTTTAACAATAAGCGCGTATTCGTGTTTTGCAATCTTCGCAATTGCACGTGTAACGACCGCAGAGACAATTGTTAACTTGCCGACGCTCAAGATTTAATGGCGAATCTTCGCGACGAGATGCGTCTTAAACAAAAATTACGTGCTGCGTTTCCCGGAATAAAAATGTCCATTAGGAGCTTTTTTAAACAACACGTCGATATTTCCTCCAACTTTCGAAAGATTTCCGATGAATTATTTATGTCCTGTTTGAACGTGGGACACGGATAGAATTGGCTTATCGGCGGGCTTTTTAAAAGAATTTCTTTTTTGATGGATCGTTTTATTCTTAAAGGTTGGCTGGAAAAGGAAAACGGCGGTTGCTTTTTGAACACTATGTAGCAAATTGTGGAATTCGCACGGGCCCGCTAATTATTCGCTTTTGCATGCTGCTAATAACATTTTTTTTTTACAAAAAAAAGTCTTAACGTCGCCTTTTTTTTATTCTCATTAAAAAGTATCGCGGCGGTAGGTTTATTTATTTTTAACAAACGAAACTTAACAGTTTTTTAACAAAAACTCTCCTCTTCGGATTCACTTTTAATTAATTTAGTTTAAGATTAGTTTCTCCACCTTGGAATCTCGGGACAGCGAAAGGGTGTGGCGAAGGGGCCTTTTAAAAAGTTAGGTTTCTTTTGTATTTTTTTGTGTGTGTGCACGCTAAAATTGAAATTTGACATGAAAACTGTTCGGCTCGAATAAAGAAACATGATTCTTGATCAAACACTGATGCGAGCGAGATTGTGTCGTTTGCATCCAAAAATTGCTTCCTGATCATTGAAACCGAAAAGAACAACACCGAAAAACAGGTAAAACAAAGCGAAGTTGAAAGCTTTGATGTTTCGCTTTTTTACTTTTAAGTATCGCACAGTCAAAAATGCGACATCTCTTATTCGGGTTTTTTAAGAGGTTTCAAAGGAATTGAAGGGCCAAAATATCCAGAGTTATGAAGTTTAACTTGCTAAGAAATGTTGTCGTTTAGTTTTTGTATTAGTGTTTTTAGAAAATGTTTCGGTCCATTAAGGTGAAATTTTTGAATGTTAATTTAAAAGAAAAATCTAATACTTTTTTACCTTTTATATTGTACATTTTTATGGGGCAGTTAAAAAAATTTTATGACCAATTTCAAATCTAAGGACTACGGAAGGGTAAAACGTCCAGTGAATGACCGATTTGCTGATATTAAAAACTTTTGTGCACAAGAGTTTGAAAATTAAATAGTTATATTTGGGATAGTGATGAGCAAAGCAAGACCAAGACCAAGACCAAGACTGTAATAGTCTTGGTATTGGTCTTGGTCTTGGTTATTGGTCTTGGTCTTGGTTCATCGGCCTTGGTCTTGGTTATTCGGCCTTGGTCTTGGTCTTGGTTCATCGGCCTTGGTCTTGGTTATTGGCTCGTGGTTTTGGTCTTGGTCTTGCGTATTCAGTCTTGGTCTCAACCTTTTATCCTAATACATGCAACTTTTTGGCGAATTTTTCAGATCGTTTATAGGTATAAATTAAAAATTATGTACAATTTATATCTAATTCATAAAACTTTATTTTACTACAATCGAATAATATCAAAAAGTGATCTTATCTATAGAGTTTAATTATTTCTACTTCTTCACTCATTTTGAAATTGTTTTTGTTCAATTAGAAAAGACACTACACTTACAGTTACCGAAATATACTTCAATTCATAGGTAAAAGTCGATAGGAAAGTATACAACATGCAAAGATTTTGGAATTAATATTATTTATAAACAAATCCGAAAATATTTTACCGAAATAACAATTATCTTAAATACTGACATTTTCGGTCAAACATGCTACTTTGTCAGGACTCTTAAAGGAAATAGTTTCGATAGTTGTGAGAGTTATGAAAACTCGAGAACTTACCCTTTCTCCAACCCATAAATTGACCTTTCAGCGAAAAAAATTGTACAAGGTACTTGAAAGGAGTGAAAATATTGAAAAAAAATTAGTTTGTCTTTATATTTCAACCATGTGTTATCCAGACATAGGAACAAAGAACTCTTACTCCCAGGACATTCTTGTAAATTCCTGTTGTCAAACAGTGGTAAAGTTTTATTATAGTCAGTGTTAAAATCTAGTAAAGCAAATTTAAAATTTCTATTACAAAAAAGGTTTTGTTCCAAGAAAAGATTATATTAAAGTTGCTTCGAATAGTTTAACTCATAAATCCACCGGAAGTAATAATTTTTGGTATAGTCTTGTGTATTTGGTCTTGGTCTTGCATACTCGGTCTTGGTTTTGTTCGTTCGATCTTGTTCTTGGTCTTCCTAGCATAAAGACAGTCTTGGTTTTGATCTTGGTCTTGCAAACATGCAAGACCAATACCAAGACTGCAAGGCCAAGATCAATTTTGCTCATCACTAATTTGGGATAAAAATATATTTATATCAAAAATATTTTAATCAAACATTTAAATCCACTACTGTAAATATTGATCATTAATGGAAATCATCTAAATTGTATGTTGAATACTAAGTCTAGAATTTATTTCAGAAGAGTTCCTCACAATATTTTAACAAATAGGAAAAACAATTAAATTTGGGCACAAACCCCAGAATTTTGTTACAGTACACCCCATCTACTTCTTTTTCTCTGCGACCGTTATATTTCGATTTGAATAGCAGAAAGCCGACGAATTTTTATTTGTCCTCATAAAAATTCAATTTCCTGGTGCACTTTTGAACGTCGCGCAACGACAAAAGTCAATCAGCACATCCAATTTATGCGAACTTCTTCGGCTGCATTTATCGATTACTGAAACAAATTGGTTTGCTCTAAAGCACAGTGTTTGATCGGAATACATTTACATTATAATCAGACTTGGTTACTAACCGCTACTCTCTTGCAATTGAAAATGCTAGGATCGGATTGCTTTAAACGACAGTTTCAGTTTAAGTCCCATTTACGCGAAATCATTTCAAAGGGAAACTCGACAAAAGTATTATTTGCTCTCTCCGCCCCCTGCTTCTCATATTTTGCCGTTGTGTATTTCACAAGCGCGTTTCTTCCTTTGTGTTGGTTGGTTTTCGTTTTTCGAAAAACATTCGCGCATTGTGTCGAATTTTTCGCTTTGAGAGATTGAGTTTTTCTGCGTCGCGGGGAGACGTTTAATCTGTAAATAACTTCCAATTTTATCGGTTCGAAATTTAAGATAACAATACAGCCGTAAACAAGGATCAAAGTGGATTATTTCCAGTGTTTACATTCGTAATAGTACCGCGATGTTTATTCCTCTGTCGCTCTATACTTATTCTAATTGAAAGTTACATAAATTTTATGTAATTATCCGTTTCCTTGGGCTCGGCGAAGAAAAAACGGAACGTATGAAAAGGATGTGGACTTTCCGCATTAACATAATTCGTTACAGTTTTTCTTTTGATGCGAATCTAATTAAAACGTGTTGCATTCGCGAGGTTAACGTGGAAATGTATCCCCTAGATGGTACGTTTCGCGGACAGTAGGTGGCGCTACTTATTTTTAAATTACAGTTTCTATTTCTATTTTCTATTACTTTTCTAACTTTAATTTTTCTTAGACAATTTTGGATAAAAATGACATTTATTGATATCACACGTGCAAGTATTGATTACGTCATGTATACGTTAGCAAAATGTCAATAAACATTAGAAGGGTTTGCAACAAAGTATTTAATGCTGTTTGTTCTCACCAGAGGCAGCATATTCGTTACAAATTATATTAACGCATTTTAAGTACTTTATACATGCATTTCTAGGTGTTACATGGTTTATAATTAATTGCAATTTATTCAAATGATTTATAAAACTACACAAATTATTTGGCTATAAGTATTATGTGAATTAATTTTTTTTTAAACCAGGAGGAACGTTCAAAAATAACATTTTTGAATAAGGTACTGGAGGGTAATAAGGCCCATCTAGTGTTAAATATTTTTTATTAAATAAACTAAGACAACTCATAACATAATATGAATTATAAGTGATTTTTACATAATTTGTTCCGAAAATAATGTATATTTAAAAACAAAAAAACTGAAAACACATTTTTAAAAAGAAAATTATTTTGAGAAGCCCGCAATATTGTATTTTTACGTACGTCTCATTTTGAGTTTAAGTCACGACTCTCAACCGTTTGCCTTTTATTAAAATATTAAGGCCCGGGCCTTAATACCTGAGTAGTACATTTTTCCTTTTTTAACATTATCTTTTTTTCTGATTAAACAAATCAAGTCAACTAAAGAAGAAATCAAAGAAGAAGCTTACCTCTTTGTATATAATTTTGCTCTTTTTAAATATTCACACGATAGCACTAATTGAAAGTTAATTTGACAGAGATACATTTATAAATTGCACATAATATTGAGGTAGATTCACTAAATCGAGGTTTCCCGCGTTAATTGAAACCCAGAAAATTTTCCAACCCAGAGATGATATGTTTTAGACGTTTCTCGCTCGCCGATGGCACTAAATAAGCGATTTCGATTATAGTTTTTATTTAATGGCTTCCGGGCTTTATTACCCGGTGGGCCTTATTACCTCCAGTACCTTACTTCCTAAATCTTCAAATTCTGCGTTTTATTACAATATCAACAAGCTGTCCAAATTTCATTTTGAACTTGCCGTTTTGTGACTTTACATTTGACAATATTTTGAAAATTTAAGATACATTTTTTTTTAATTTTGCCAAATTATCAACATGATAACACATGATCGAAATTTGATTAACTTTGAACTTACACGTCCACCTTAAATAAAGGTGTGCGTGTAAATTGTTACTAAATTGAGCACGTTAAACTCGGACTATGGGGCACGCAAAGTTCGGTGCGAAGGGTTGATAAGCTTCCCTCAATTTGGTGAATGTGTGCTTTAATTAATAAATACAATTATAAACCGCTGTCGGTGGCTTATTTTGGAACAATACGCGCGATACGCAATCGAAAAGCAGAAAAAGGGGGGCGTTCGGAGTCGCGTTCTCCCTTAATCCGAATCACAACTTTCCACCAAGAAATTTAATTTGGCGACTTATTAAGTTATATCTTCTTTGTAATCTTTAATCGTGACCATAAGCTCGGGGAGGACGCTTTAGATTAACTCGACTTGAAAACTATCTGTTTGAAATTGTGGAGCGTTTCGTTCCGGCTAGAGATTCGTTTTCTGATTAGAAAAAAAATTTAAATTTTTGTCAGCGAAGAGAAATTACGTTTTGAGCTCGTATGAAAATAAATTTTTACCATAGCAATAAGTGGGAGAGAGCGAAAAGATACAACAAACTCATAAGTATGAGTGAGAGGGAATGATAAAAATTATTTACCACTTTTTCGTTACCAACATTATTGTGAATCGTGCTTAAAACCGAGTGTGCGCATTCGAGCTCAAAGTGGCACATTCCGATCTCGGGAAAATGAAGCGCGCCGCTCCGCGTCGCGCTTCATTTGCTTCCCTCGCTCGGAAATGTGCCACTTTTGCTCGAATGCGCACATCCTCGTATTCATTGAATTTTGTAAATTAAACTTTCTTTACAATCAACAAATGCAATTTATTTCAGTAAATATTGCTTAAATGTGCGAAAAACGTATTTTTACTATAGCAATGAGTGGGAGAGAGCGAAAAGATACAACAAACTCATAAGTATGAGTGAGAGGGAATGATAAAAATTATTTACCACTTTTTCGTTACCAACATTATTGTGAATCGTGCTTAAAACCGAGTGTGCGCATTCGAGCTCAAGTGGCACATTCCGATCTCGGAAAATGAAGCGCGCCGCTCCGCGTCGCGCTTCATTTGCTTCCCCCGCTCGGAAATGTGCCACTTTTCGCTCGAATGCGCACATCCTGTATTTATTGAATTTTGTAAATTAAACTTTCTTTACAATCAACAAATCAATTTATTTCAGTAAATATTGCTTAAATGTCGAAAACGTATTTTACCATAGCAATGAGTGGAGAGAGCGAAAAGATACAACAAACTCATAAGTATGAGTGAGAGGAATGATAAAATTATTTACCACTTTTCGTTACCAAAATTATTGTCAATCCGTCTAAATCGAGTGTCATATTCGAGCTCAAATGGCACATTCCGATCTCGGAATGAAGCGCGCCGCCCGCGTCGCGCTTCATTTGCTTCCCTCGCTCGGAAATGTGCCACTTTTCGCTCGAATGCGCACATCCTTGTATTTATTGAATTTGTTTAAATTAATTTTTGGATTTAAACAAAAAATATTAATGTTTTCAAATAAAATGACATATTTTCATGAGATTAAATTGTTCAATCGGCACAGCTTTATAATTTTTAATTAAAATTGTTTAGAAAGTAAATTAATTATTGTGAATCGCGCTTAAAACCGAGTGTGCCCATTCGAGCTCAAAGTGGCACATTCCGATCTCGGGAAAATGAAGCGCGCCGCTCCGCGTCGCGCTTCATTTGCCTCCCTCGCTCGGAAATGTGCCACTTTTCGCTCGAATGCGCACATCTTCGTATTATTGAATTTATATATATTCAATTTTACACGTAGTTATATTTAATTTAATCACTCCAAAGAGGTATGACTTCTAACGCGCGTACAAAGGTACTCCCACCGATTTTTTTCGAAAATTAAAACATTATTTTTATTTGATTATTTTTTAATTAGTTGTGTATAATTAAAGCTGTATGTTCAATATTTTTTAACGCAGAAACACTAAGATTTATTGAAATGAAGATATTAATAAAGAAATTAAATTGGTCGCTTTTGTAACAAAATTTATTATTTACCCCCGACTTGATTTGATTATTTTATTTATTATTTCTTACTTATTTAGGTTTAATATTGAATCATTTTTAAATTACTAGGCGTGTGTTATTAAGAAATAATTTCTAGAAAGTTTTAAATGAAGACTGTTGTAATTTTTCATGTGAAATTATTTAAAAAAAGGTGTTTATTTATTAGTTATCATGATTTTTATTAATTTACAATTTTATTTTTTAATTGTAAATCTTGGAACACTTTAAAATTAGTTAATTCACAGGTTAATTGGCACTGCGGGTAATAGAGCGCCGGATAACGGGGGCCCCACTGTATTCTATTATTACAAAAGATTTTATTTAAAAATTTAGAATTCAATTATTTCTAAACAAAGCTTTGCAAAAATTTATAAATTGAAAATTGTGGGACAATTTAATTGAAAATAAAAAAAATTGTAATACAGTAAAACCTCGCATAGACGGACACCAATGGTCATGAAATGTTTGTCCGTGTAAGGAGGCGTCCGTCTAAGAGAAAAAGGACCAAAATGCATATAACGCATAGGCACTTCTCTCCGTCAACAAAAAGTGTACGCTGAATGGAGGTGTCCTTCTAAGAGAGGTGTCCATAAATGGAGGCTTTACTGTATTCAATAAAGTCACAAAGCATTAATTACCACAGACTAGAATTAATTATTTTTTTGCGATTCTTGTAGGGAATTTAAATAAAACATACTTAGAATCCGATCACAAAACTAAAATTAATTTTTTAAAATAATATGTACCCATAAATTTTGTTTTAAGCATTTAATAAACACACCAAAAACTCTACAATTGGCGAATTAAATGTGCGCACGGAATTTCCGTTGCCTGCTAAAATTTTTCTCTCAACACGCCGAAAGAAGTACAACTTTAAAAAAATCGTTTCGAAACTTAGCTCTTCGCTTGAAGATAACGTGAACTAACTGTAACCGAAATCAAAAATAAATATAAAAATTTAAAGTTGGCAATTGAATCGAGGCGATATCGTTTAAAAAGCGATATTCCGCTTACAAATCGCGCGCAGAGCAACCTCATTGCACATAATTTCGGCGTATTAAACGAGCACCTTTTACATTAGTAACATTGTTGCATTTAAATAAGCGCAAAACGAGGCAAAATAATGCGCCCGGGGTTGCGAGAAGCCATAAAGGCCGTTTTAAAAGTGCCAAGCTTTGAAGAACATAACGATCTTCGAAATAATTAAAAACGAGTAAGGCGAGTTTCTGCCTAACGCAAACTTCTTGCGCAAACATTGCTAAGTGTGTGTAAGATCATTATAATATTTTAACACTGCGAAGTAAATGGAGGAGATAGATAATATTAAAATTACTAATAAGCATAAAGTAAAACCGCTTCTAATGCATTTCCTGCAAAAATGCAATTGCTTCCGAGATTTATATTAAATTCACAGAGCAAGCTTTGTGTGCACCAAGTTCAAAGTCTCTTTCGAGGTTACTTTAACGCTTTACGTATGCATTTCTTCTCCTCGTGTCTCTTTAACCGCGTTTACAAATTATGCGACAGAACTGCAAGCAACCTATGCATTTTTTTGCATCTCATTACGACATATTTACAAGTGCACCTCTGCGCGAGGCACAATGCACTCGTTTCTAATTCGTTTTCTTCTCTAAGAGAGGCAATCAAATCTTCTCTGCGCGACTTATCAAAGGACACGAGAAAATTCGCAAGCTCCTACTTTTATTTGGATTCTTTTTTTAAGTTTTTACGTTGATTTTTTTGGGGTAGAAAACTTTGTGGGTTTTATTGAAAGAACGAAAGCCGGTTTTTCGGAAAAATTTGTTAAGAAGACCATGCTGATCATTTTTGTCGAAAAAATGGAGTTTTTCGACTTCGAAAATTGAGCTCAAAATAAGCTCAATTTATTTTGTAAACTTTTTAAATATTATGGCTATTTTATTTTTGTGTTTAAATATAATTAATGTTTTTAATCCTTATCATAGTTCTTCAAAAATTATTTTATTATTTGTCTTGGTTTTGTTTTTAAATATAATTTGATTGGGGTTGAGAGCCCAAAAGCTAGGTGTATTAGGCTGATTTTTAAACGCGTTTTTAACAATGTTCCCATTCTCCGATAAGAAAAATTATTTCACTATTCCCTTTGATTTTTGATGCTCTTTCATAAAAACCGAGTCATGAATTTTTCCATTAACATTTGGCTAATTGGGCAGTTTTCTGATCAAACCGGCTTTCCTTCTTTTCGTGGGGATTCTGTTTATTTCAGTATACTAGTGCCTTTTTTATTTGTTGGTACGGAATTTTGAGACTTTTTGAAGTTGTACTTTTTTTTGACGCGTTGAGAATTTAAAAAAACTTACTTTTTTCGATTAAAATCTTCAATCGATCTCAAACATTAACAAAGCGCATCGACCAGCTGCTGCTAACTTCACGTTAATGTCTGTCAGTGTGGCATTCGAAATAACGAAGATTGTGGGTCTCAAAAGCCCGCAAATAGTTAAAAAATTAAACTTGTCCCAGGTACAAAGGGATCAACAGGTTTCCTTACATTTTACCTACTTTTACATATGCACCGACAAACCTTCGCGCCAATGCATGCCCGAAACTGATTTTTATACTGCATCTCAGAATATTACGAAGTGCCCCAATTCTCGTACCATGCAGAGGTACCAACTGTAAACGAATAAGAACTTTCCAAAAAAACTTGTAAATTTACACTTTCGCCCAGAAATAAATACGTGGCACCCTTATTTTTTAAAACGACACAGATTCAGGATTTGTGAGACTTTTTCGCCGAAGCCACGTACAAAATTCGAATAGGACCCAATGTTATTTTTTTGAGTAATTTGGGGCCAAAGTTATCGGTACAATTGAATAAAGAAAAAAATCTCAACTTGGTTAGTCGACAATGGATCTAGCTTTCGAATTATTGGTCTTTTTGTCTTCGGATGGGGCCCAAAACCATGGGCTCCCTATTTGAATATTTTGAAAAAAAAAAACACAAAGAAAAACTTTGACTTGTTCCAAATTTTTTATTAGTTATGAAGAAATCCCCCAAAAACATTACAGGAGAAAACCATTATTTATTTTTTTAAGAATTTATTTTTAGCGGCTCCGGAAAACGTTTAATTCAAAATTGTGGAAACGTAG
This sequence comes from Sinopyrophorus schimmeli, assembly GCA_036325965.1. Classification (NCBI taxonomy): domain Eukaryota; kingdom Metazoa; phylum Arthropoda; class Insecta; order Coleoptera; family Elateridae; genus Sinopyrophorus; species Sinopyrophorus schimmeli. Next base: position 241,098 of record JARFIZ010000033.1, read on the forward strand.
AATTATTTTTGCATTATCCTAAAAAAAAAACATGCGTGACAGAAAATCTGCTTTTAATTACTTTTTAGGTGGCGATTTTCGAAGGACTTGTGGCAGAAAGCGATGGCCCTCGATTAAATTTTTATTTGGGACAATTTCGCGAGGGCGCTTCGTGGCAATTCGAATCTTGGCTTTGTAAAGCGCGCAATTAGCGCTTTGGGCGCATCGTATCTTAATTAATGGGTGTAGTTGAGAGAGCGTGGGTTTCCATTGGGTTTGGAAATGTGCAATGTGCATTACCATTTATCTAATGATTGATGAACATAATTAGTTCAACGTTTTCCAGTATGTAGGGCTAAAGCGTTATTATTTATGTTGTAAATTGAATTGCGTTGCATAAATTTACGTGGCGTGCGTTTTTTTTTAATGGAGTTTACATTCGAGTACAAATTACCGTGTAACAACTTTCAGTAGATACTTAATAACGTTTTTGCCGCGCAAAGAACATAAATAATAGTAATATACGTCTTTATTTTCTTTAATCTACGACGCAGATATTTACCGATTTTACCTTTAAAGTTGTCCGTCCATCCGTTTATAAGCAATTTCGAATTCTTCTGACGAGGGTTGAATAAAGAAATCAGACAACTAAACGGACTCCCACTCAAAAGCATATTCTTCTTTGTGTCTTCTCTTTTAATCTAATTTACTCCTACGTTCTTCGTTTTTTTTCCTCTTAGCAAACATAATTTAATTTAATGCACATTTCCACCTTTTCGACGTCATACTTCTTTTGGCGCGTTGAGAGTAAAATTGTGGCACAGCTAATTTCCTAAATTGGCCGCCTGGGAAAATAAATGAATTATTGTGAATCGTTCGGAAATGTACCACTTCGAGCTCGAATGTGCACATCTTTGTATTTATCGAATTTGACTGTTTTCTCTTTTTATTAAGTTTAGTCGAATATATTAAAAATTGAAATTAACGGTTAAATATAATTAAAATTATTTAAAAGATACATTAATTATTGTGAATCGTGCTTAAAGCCGAGTGTGCGTATTCGAGCTCAAAGTGGCACATTCCGATCTCGGGAAAATAAAGCGCGCCGCTCCGCGTCGCGCTTTATTTGCCTCCCTCGCTCGGAAATGTGCCACTTTTCGCTCGAATGCGCACATCTTCGTATTCATTGAATTTTGTAAATTAAACTTTCTTTACAATCAAAAAATTCAATCTTTTACCATAGCAATGAGTGAGAGAGAGCGAAAACATACAACAAACTCATAAGTATGAGTGAGAGGGAATGATAAAAATTATTTACCACTTTTTTGTTACCACAATTATTGTCAATCGTGCCTAAAATCGAGTGTGCACATTCGAGCGAAAAGTGGCACATTTCGATCTCGGGAAAATAAAGCACGCCGCTCCGCGTCGCGCTTTATTTGCCTCCCTCGCTCGGAAATGTGCCACTTTTCGCTCGAATGCGCACATCATCGTATTCATTGAATTTTGTAAATTAAACTTTCTTTACAATCAACAAATTCAATTTTTACCATTGCAATGAGTGAGAGAGAGCGAAAACATACAACAAACTCATAAGTATGAGTGAGAGGGAATGATAAAAATTATTTACCACTTTTTCGTTACCAAAATTATTGTCAATCGTGCCTAAAGCCGAGTGTGCACATTCGAGCTCAAAGTGGCACATTCCGATCTCGGGAAAATAAAGCGCGCCGCTCCGCGTCGCGCTTTATTTGCCTCCCTCGCTCGGAAATGTGCCACTTTTCGCTCGAATGCGCACATCCTCGTATTCATTGAATTTTGTAAATTGAACTTTCTTTACAATCAACAAATTCAATTTTTTACCATAGCAATGAGTGAGAGAGAGCGAAAACATACAACAAACTCATAAGTATGAGTGAGAGGGAATGATAAAAATTATTTACCACTTTTTCGTTACCAAAATTATTGTCAATCGTGCCTAAAGCCGAGTGTGCGCATTCGAGCTCAAAGTGGCACATTCCGATCTCGGGAAAATAAAGCGCGCCGCTCCGCGTCGCGCTTTATTTGCATCCCTCGCTCGGAAATGTGCCACTTTTCGCTCGAATGCGCACATCTTCGTATTCATTGAATTTTGTAAATTAAACTTTCTTTACAATCAAAAAATTCAATTATTTACCATAGCAATGAGTGAGAGAGAGCGAAAACATACAACAAACTCGTAAGTATGAGTGAGAGGGAACGATAAAAATTATTTACCACGTTTTCGTTACCAAAATTATTGTCAATCGTGCCTAAAATCGAGTGTGCACATTTGAGCTCAAAGTGGCACATTCCGATCTCGGGAAAATAAAGCGCGCCGCTCCGCGTCGCGCTTCATTTGCCTCCCTCGCCCGGAAATGTGCCACTTTTCGCTCGAATGGGCACATTCGGTTTTAAGCTCGATTACCAAACGTACCGTTTTAACAAAAAAAAATTGTTCACGTTAGTTATACCCCACCTAGTACACGGAAGGTTATAAGCGACAATTATATTGTGTAAAACTATTTTTTTTAATCGCCAACTTAAATAAACGCGTAACAAGCGTTTACACGAAAATTAAGCACGCCATCCTTAATTAAGCCTAATTGTTATTATGTTCGTTTTGAGGATTCCACATTTATAATTAAACGACATTGTATGTCGACGTATAGCCTCTCCATAAATGAATAAAATTAAAATAATATTTCGATTAATTCACGTTGGAACACCCATGGGGATATTATAAATAGTACAAAAGCAGAAATCCATTAAAAGCGATTAGGGCGATTGATTCGATCTCGTCAAAAATAATTTATAACTAATCGCGACGCATTTAAATAATTCTCGTTTTCTCACAAATGAGTTTAAATAGTTTTTTCGAGCTCACCAAATGGGAACAATGGTGTCATTGATGAAGTTCGTTCGAAAATAAGTCGTTCGCAATTATTTTTAATAAACAAAATTTATTTTCAAATGAATTTTTAAAGAGGTTTTAAAATACAATAAGATGATGAATGTTTAATAACGAATTTTTAGGTGAAAAAACGAATTCGTTCAAGCTCGGTTTCATCAAATTTTTTTTCTTAAGCTCTTATACCTACTTTCGATTTAATTGAACTAAAAAAACGGAACGATTTTAAATCTGTTTGTTTTAAACTTGCCTGCTAAATTTTGACTCTGAATGAGCCAAAAAAATTTTCTCGGTGAAACTAAAGGTAATCTCTATCGTGCCGTGAAGATTAATTTGTAAATATATATACATTGTAATTAAATACGAGTGTAAATCAATTAGTTTTGTACGTTAAAACTGTAAGTAAATTTAATAATTCTTTTGTTAAATAAATTGTAATTGTTATTAAAATAAGTGACTGACTATTAATTTTCGCAACCCTAGTTCGAAACCTAATAAACTCGTTATATTATGAATAATAGCAACAAAGCCACAAATCATAAAAGAATTAAACTAAAAGAAAAAATGATTTACTAAAAATTGCTAATGAAAACTCGATTAACTTCGTGCCTCTAAAAAAAAAATAAAAATTGAAAATTATACCACCGTCTTCGATTGCCTACCAGTTAAATCCAAGTCCGAAAGCTCTATTTGTAAAAATCGCCTTACAACTACTCCGCATGAGACAAACATAAAAAAAACGGTGCACGTACGCGCGTTAAAAGTTATACTTCTTTGGCGTAACTAAATTAAATATAACCCCATGTAAAAATTAATAGAAATACGAAGATGTGCGCTTCGTTAAAATATGAAATTGAATTTCTAAAAAAATTTAGTAGGGCGTCGCCTATCATATTTTACTCTATCATATAGCCACAAGTCTCTAGTTTTTGAATATGTAAAGCATCCCTACCGACGTCGGTTTACTTTTTGAGATACCCTTCTTTAAACTCCCCGAAACGTTGAACAAAGGGTTAGTTTACATATTTGTAAATATCTCAAAAACTAAGCGTTGTATTAAAAAAATTCAAATGACAACTTGTGTTATTTTTCAACTACTGAGATGTTAAGAGTATTTATTTTATTATAGATGGCGCTGTTGTCGACGAAAATTACACTAACTTAATTTTTCAAACGGGAAACCTTGTTTATGATTTTTTATTTGAAAGTAAAATTAAAAATAAATCTTTTGTGTAAGACAATTTTTTTATATAATGCATAATTTATGAGTTCTTTAATTTAAATCGCGACTGTTAAGTTGGCCATCTTGTAATCCTTTAAGAAATTTACTTTATATTTGAGGATGCCATTACTAATAAATATTTTATTACTTGCTACAAATGGCATTTAAATATTGAAATTATTTTCTAAGACATTAATTTTTTATGCTACTATTCTGAAAAATAACACTTTTACAGTTAGAATGGAATCACCCATATATCGATTTTATATTCAAAAAATCTGTTTACCATAGCAATGAGTGGAAGAGACCGAGAAGATACGATAATCTTGTCAATGCAAGTGAGATGCAACGATTAAAATTATTCAATTAATTTTTCGTGTTAATTTTTCATTGTATCAGAAAAAAAATGCCAAAACTTATTTTGGGAAAACATACAACTAATTAGGCTTGGAAATTTACTACCCCTAAATTTAGGGATTGTATAACTTTGCAAGTTATTGAGATTGGGGGTATATAAATGACGTCGCCCTCGATACATTGTGCCCCAACAGTTCGATTATTTTCTGTCAGCGTAATTCGTCGAAGACGTAATATTCCAGGGTCGCAGGATCGCATTCTATATTTAATATGTGTTTACCCTTGCGGTCCCAGGGGTATGTTCACCTGTCATTCGTAAATATACGACTTTCCGCCCTTCGCTCACAACTTTCCCTCGGCCTTACATTTTACATTTGTCAACATTTATATTATTGCTAATCGAATTTGTCTCTTTGTTTCAGGTACGTGCCCCCATTTTCGTTTCCGAACGCTCCATCGAACGCGGGGGGGTGAGTTGATACATATTTTTGTTTAATTTGTGTGTTGTGGGGGGTGGGGGGCGAGTTGTTGGAGCAACTTTGTACACAACAACAGTTTTGGGGCTTCTGCAAAGGGGCGAGACTTTCAGCTGATGTGAGGGTGGTAGAGTGTGCGCGGTAGAAACGCCGGTTGCCACATTTCCACCCTTCGCGTTAATATTTCGATTTCGTTTGACGACAAACCGAGTTCGGCGGGAAAAAATCGATTTTTTTCCCTATGGGGGGCCGGCGAATCGATCGCGAGCTGCGCGATTCTAATTTTTGACGTATTATTTCGGGTTAATCGGGGACGGGGCTGCGAGCCGACAACGTCGAATCAACCCCCTATTACTCTATCATCAAACGCTTCTCTCCGGCCTCCAGTTCTTCGGAATTGAGCGAGAGCGCGCGGCCCGATTTCGCAAGAGCTTTTGTGATAAAATTGTTTATGTACAAGAGGGGAACGAATTTATGTGCATTTTGAGTCGATTTAAGTGTGTCGTTTCGCAACAATACGAAGTGGCGTGCATTTAGTTTTTGCTCGTTTCCGAAACATTTATGCAAGAATGTGGATCAATTGGATGTTTGCGAATGTAAACAGTAGCTGTAAGTGCATATAGCATTGTATGATTTGTTCTCTTGCCAACCGGTTGCGGACGTAGGTGTGCTGGAATCTGACGGTGCCATAGCGGAAAAATAAAGATATTGCCCGTTTTATTGGGTTGCGCTTTTCTGCTGCTGATATTTTAGATAATTTAAAGCTCGTGTAGGCGTGGGGACATATCTCGTACGTTTCTATCGGTGCATTTTATGCGGTCTGGTTGTTTATTAAAATGTAATGCGATCACCTTGTGTTTTATCGCTTTTGTACAATATTTTATTAGGGGCAAGGGACGCCTTAAAAAAAATTGTAAGATATCGAACGGTTTATTTACGGAATTTAATTGCTTCGAAGTTGTTGGAAAGCACCGTTCGTTATTTCTATTCGTTTTCGGTTGATTTCTATTTTTTTGAAAATACGGGCCAATGTGTTTGGCACAAAATTATTTATTATTTTAAAACTGGGGGGGTTGGTTTTAAATTATTGGAATGTATACCAAATTTGGGCCAACAGGTGTCTAAGGGTGTTTAAAAAAATAGGTATTTTGGTTTCGTTTTAGGGACACTATGTTAGTTTTAAAATTAAGTTTTTTTATTTTGTCGTGGTGCCGATTTGGATGGAAATCTTTTAGTATTTTTATAAAATATGGAAAGATAGATGCTTCATTTTGGCGAAGATCGTATTTAATTATTTTTGGTGGTTTTTGAGAAATTATTGTGTTTTATTTTTGAATTAAAAAAATTTCAATTATAAAAATGACATCTATGGGACACAATTTATTAATTTCTCGTAAATGGCTAGTACAATTTGAATGGGATTTTTATTCCTCGAAAAAGCATTAAATTTAAGCCAATAGGTGTCTCGGCGATTTTTTTTAAAACCGTTTTTGGTTTTAATGTAAGCGCGCTAACTTTAAATTTAAAATTTCTCCTCTATAGATTTGTGGAGGTGTTATTTTTTGTGGAAATCTTTTTGAATTTTATGGGAATACATAGAATTGCCGTATTTTAAATTTGTGAAAATCCATGTAATTAATTTAGTTTGTTTTTGAAAAATTTAATGGTTTTTCGAATTAATTGAAAAGATGAAAACATCAAATTATAAAAATCACATCTGTGCGGCACAAAGTATCAATTACTGGAAAACGGGTAGCCCAATTTGAATGGGGTTTTCACTAATCGAAAAAGCAATTAATTTAAGCCAATAGGTGTCTCGGCGATTTTTTTTAAAGCCGTTTTTGATTTTAATGCAAGCGCGCTAACTTTAAATTTACATTTTGCCTTTTAAAAATTTGTGGTGGTGTTATTTTTATGTAAATCATTTAGAATTTGTTTGGGAATATATAGAATCAACATATTTTAAATTTTTGAAAGTTTTATGTAATTATTTTCGTTAGTTTTTGAAAAATTTTATGGTTTTCGTAATTTATGTAAAAGATGAAAGAATTAAATTATAAAAATTACATCTGTGCGGCACAAACTATCAATTACTGGGGGACTGGTACTTCAATTTGAATGGGGTTTTCACCAATCGAAAAAGCATTAAATTTAAGCCAATAGGTGTCTCGGCGATTTTTTTTAAAGCCGTTTTTGATTTTAATGCAAGCGCGACAACTTGAAATTCGAAACTTGTCCTTTAAAACTTTGAGGTGTTATTTTTTTAGGGAATTTTTTTAAAATTGTAGGGAATATATGAAATCAATATATGTATTTTAAATTGTTGAAAATCATATGTAATTATTTTTTCTTAGTTCTTGAAAAATTAATTTCTTTTCCAATTGATTTAAAATATTAAATTATAAAAATCACATCTGTGTTGCACAAATTATTAATTACTCCAAAACGCTTAATCTAATTTGAATGGGGTTTTTTAAAAATCGAAGAAGAATTAAATTTCAGCTAATACGTGTTTCTACTATTTTTTTAAAGACCATTTTTGTTGTTAATAGAGGCGCCCCAATCCTTATTTTAAAACTAATTTTTCAACAATTTGGGACAATATTGTTTCTTATGGAAATATATTATAATTTTCAAAAATTCTATAGAATTAAATTATTTTAAGTTGACGAAAACTTTGTTTAATTATCTGTTTTAGTTCTTAAAAAATATATTTTTTTATTAATATAAAAATTAGTAGGTATATGATAGAAAAGGTTGTTTTATTAGAAAGAGGGTTGATTAATATAGACAAGTCCAATTAATACAAGGATGTGCGCATTCGAGCGAAAAGTGGCACATTTCCGAGCGAGGGAGGCAAATGAAGCGCGACGCGGAGCGGCGCGCTTCATTTTCCCGAGATCGGAATGTGCCACTTTGAGCTCGAATGTGCACACTCGATTTTAGGCAAGATTGACGATAATTTTGGTAACGGAAAAGTGATAAATAATTTTTATCATTCCCTCTCACTCATACTTATGAGTTTGTTGTATCTTTTCGCTCTCTCCCACTCATTGCTATGGTAAAATTCGTTTTTCGAACATATAAGCAATATTTACTGAAATAAATTGAATTTGTTGATTGTAAAGAAAGTTTAATTTACAAAATTCAATGAATACGAAGATGTGCGCATTCGAGCGAAAAGTGGCACATTTCCGAGCGAGGGAGGCAAATGAAGCGCGACGCGGAGCGGCGCGCTTCATTTTCCCGAGATCGGAATGTGCCACTTTGAGCTCGAATGTGCGCACTCGGTTTTAAGCACCATTCACAAAATTAATTTACTTTTTCAAACGCCTAACTTCAACCGTCTAATTTTCGTTAGTCGTGCGTTGCCTGCCAAAAGAAGTATGACTTCAATTAAATTATAATCGATTGGGCACCATCAAATTTTTTAAAACACAATTTCTGAGCTTTTTAAAAAACGCGCACAAAATTGGAACCGATACTTCTTTGAAAATTAATCCAATTAGTTACAAGTCAAAATAATTGGATCCGTTTAAAGGTCACTGTTCGATTAATCGAAGATAATTGTAAAATAAACTGGCCACGTTTTAATTGTCGACTTTGAAACAAGAGACGCGAAGAAAGAAACCAAATTGCGACTCTCCACCGTAAAATGTAAATTACTGCGGTTCTCAGACTTACTTTCTCTATTAAATTTTTTGATTAGGAAATGAAATCGATGCGTTTTTTTTGCCGCAAGAAATATCGATATGAAGACCGAGAAATTTTTCTCGAGCACAAGCGTCTGCAATTACGCAGAAGAAATGCACAGTTAGCCGAAGAAATGGATGTTTTGTCGAGAAATGCGAAACGTGTAGGTTATTTCGCATTTTTATCAAAACCTTCGCCTAACTGTATTTTATTATATCGTCGTAATTCTCGAAACCGTAAAATAAATAAGCTCGTAGAAAATTAAAAAGTAATTTATTTTAATTCCATTATTTACTTGAGGTTTTTTTTTGTGCGGTAAAAGCTTCGTTTTTAAAAATTTCGTTGCTCTCGCCGTTCGTTTCGTTCGAATTTCTCACAAATTTAACGAAATAATGACGGTTGTAAATTACAAAGAGGAAGTTGATTTTCAAAGTCATGAGAACGCGAAATTAATTATTCGTTAAGTAATTTAAAAGGCTTAATTTTATGATTTTTGTTGTGCGAAATTAAAGGGATTCGGTTTTTAAAGTTGTAAAGCTTTCGGTCAGCTTTGATCGCCGATTACGCATTAGCGGACCTGCGAAAAAACTAATTATCGAACTTTGAACTTTAATTTTCTACTCAAAATAATTATTTCGCGTGGTTCCCTCCGATTAACTCCATTATTTTCTATTTATAAACACCGCACTGGCAAATTTCAGGTGTAAATAATTTTTTTTTAAAAAAGGAAAGTCTGTTTGAATATTTTAAATTACAAATTTGATTTATTTTTTAACCCCACTTCTTTTCGAACACTTAATTACTCCATGTTTTTTTTAATTTGGCCGATTTTGGGGGTTTTGAGTTAGCATCTATTTCGGGCGGACTAAGGCCTAATACTTTCGAAAATAAACGCTTTCGGAGTAAAAAAGTTATTGCGTTTTTAAAGTTTCATTTTAAAGCCAAATTTAATTTTTCAAAAAGCAAAAATTTTTGTTTTAGAGGGAAAGCGCCTTGAAATGCACACCGGCTATAGTTTCTAGGGGTACGTAGGAACATCCCCTTGCAATATACAGCAATTTTATTTTTTTCATTTTTTGCCAAAAAACATGGGCTAAAACCCATGTTTTTTCAAAAAGAAAAACGTTTTTTCAAAGCTTTGAAATAGCACGCTTATGGTTTCTTAGGCCTATCGAAGCCAAAAAGGCTGCCAAATCCGAATCTAAATAATTTTTAAAGATCCGTCCAGAAATAACGACGCTACAATTTCTTTAAAGTTCAAAATTGTGCAAAAATGAAGCCCAAAAATTGCAATTTTTAATTTTCGAAAAATTTACGGTGCGCCCTATAGTTATTTTACATGTATCTTATGTAGAAAAGTCCCAGAATTCCGAATCCGTCTCGCTTTTAATGATTGCATCGAAAATAAGGGCGCTACGATTTTTTTTGTGAATCAAGGTATATTTTTTTTGATTAATTTAGTTTTATCGAAAAATTTTATTTTAGAGCGAGAGCGCCAGAAAATGACACCGGCTATAGTCGCTAGGGGTACGTAGGAACATCCCCTTGCAATATAAAGCAATTCTATTAATTTCATTTTGTGCCAAAAAAAAATGGATTCAGATAGTCCTCATGTTATTATTATTTGAATAGTATTGGCATTAAATAATTTCTATAACAATTACGGCTTCTGGCTTAAGATTTAGAGCAGTGTTTCTCAACGTGAGCCCCACGACCCACAGGGGGGCAATTTAAATATTTAGGGGGATGATATCATTATTCAAGTGAGTAATTTGAAAACGTACTTGATTTTTGTTATTTACTTATTAAATTTTTTGAAAATTTACTTATTGTGTTTTTCTTAATAATTTTCTAGTGATTTCTTGCTAAAACCTAAATCTTGTGTCTTGAACAAGGTGTAATTAGGCTTCGTTTATGGAAAAAATTCCATTTTTAAATATAAAAAAACATTTAGGTATATGTATATCAAAATTTTAGATTGACATAAGTGGGGCATGTTAAAGAAATGGTTGGGAAACACTGATTAAGATCATGCATCAACTCAATTTAGTAGAACTAAAGTATTTAAATAATTTTCGAAGTTATACTTCTTTTGGCGCTTGGGAGTAAAAATTTTTAGTTTAGTAACGACAAAGAAGTATAACTTGGGATGCGCGCGGTTTTAAGCACACGCACCCGTTTTTTTGAAAAATCGACCGAGTGTTCGAAAAAATGTAAACATGCCCACGCCCACGTTGCGTTTAAATTACACAGTTAACTCATTAGAGATTACAAAAGCCTTCATTCGACGATTGTGCAAGATCAGCTCTTGTAAGCCGTGCAGATAATAAGACACAACAATGGCCTTTGACGGGATTTCGTAGAAGCTCGCTTTATTTTAGCACCGTGAAAATTTTTATTGCTTTCTTTTTCTCGATTGCGGGGGCTCCTATCAACTTAAAACAACAATGATTGGCACTAATAAACGTAAACAGAATTTTCCGTGACGTGAAGGGCTTAGAAAATAGCATTATGTCAAAGGGGTGAAATTTACTAGAATTTATTTGCATTAAAATACCTATTATAAAAAATCTATTGTTGTGAAATTCGTTCTTGAATACTATAGATCAGGGGTCTCCAAACTACGACCGGCGGGCCCAATGCGGCCCGCGACAGATAATGGTTTGTTGTTGTTATTGTTGCTGTGATCAGTTTGATAAAAAAAAATTGCTAGGTAAAGCTTAATGACAAGTATAATACGCGGAAAATTTAATTTACCTAATCATAAAAATAATTAAAACGGTTTTGGGCCTTGGAACTTACTGGAATAACCCGTATGGCCCTAAGACTGGAAAGTTTGGGGACCCCCGCCATAGATTGAGTTTAAATAAACAATTTTCTAGCTTTTTTATTTTAATTTGTTCTTTATAAGTAATTACTTTTAAAATTATTTTACGTTTTTATTATTATTGTTTTCATTTTGTTGTTTAAATCCATTTTTGAATTTATTTTAGGCCAAATCGATTGCTCCTGCTCGTTTTTCAAGATTAAATTTTAATTATTTGATTTAAATGGTAATAGGAATCGAGATTAAAGATTTTAGAACGGCATTTTTGGCATTTATAAATACACATTTGCGATAATCGAACATTTTAATGCTTTATTTTATTAAAAGGGTTAAAAATTGCAATAGGAAGCGAATCATTCGAGATAACGATTAAGCATCCCTATTTTTAGGGCGAACCGAAAAATATTTTTAAGTTGTGCCGTTTTGTGGGAAAGCGACTGTATATAATTTATCGTTCCTAAGTTCTCGCAGAACCCATCAATTATTTTTTTCTAATCAAATCTAGTTGAGCTCGGAAATCAATCTCGATGTGGGTTATATTTCCGCATGTGTACATTATTTAGTACCTAATGCCTTCGATACATCAACAAAGCCCATAAACAATAATGGATAGAGATATACTTTAGCGGTTATAAATTAGGGTAAACCACAGTTTTAAATTGCAATGAAATAAATAACGTTCGATGGAACGCCGAAGGCCTGCACAAGTTGACGTGTAAAATGATAGTATCCGAGATCGGCTACTCGAAAAGATGTCATTATTTAGCGATCCTTAACTAATATCTTTGCATTAATCAAGCGAGATGTCATTACAAATGATACGCTTTTCATATTAACTGAATCTCTAACGTATGGACTATTTAATTATCCATCGGAATGGATCTAACGGTTTCGATGCAATGTGCATTGTCCGTTATCTTTCCTCCGAGTATGGAGCACATTTGTAATTTTTTTTTGACGTTGTACTTCTTTTGGCGCCGCGAGAGTAAAATTTTGCCGGGCAACGGAAGTTGCCCGCGCGCAGCTAACGAAAATTCGACAGTATGAAGTTAGCCGCCTAAGAAATTGTTAATCACGCTTAAAATCGAGTGTGCGCATTCGAGCTCAAAGTGGCACATTCCGATCTCGGGAAAATGAAGCGCGCTCGTCGAATTCATTTATTTACTCGCTCGGAAATTCCAAATTTTAGTGAATCGGCCTCTGAATTTATTGATTTTGTTTAAATTAATTTTGGATTTAAAAGAAAATATTAATGTATTCAATAAAATGACATATATTAATTTATTCATGAGATTAAATTGTTCACTCGGCACAGCGTTGTAATTTTTAATTAAAATTGTTTAGAAAGTAAATTAATAATTGTGAATCACGCTTAAAACCGAGTGTGCACATTCGAGCTCAAAGTGGCACATTCCGATCTCGGGAAAATGAAGCGCGCCGCTCCGCGTCGCGCTTCATTTGCCTCCCTCGCTCGGAAATGTGCCACTTTTCGCTCGAATGCGCACATCCTCGTATTTATCGAATTTATTTACATCAATCTTCTTTTTTGCAAAGCATAATAATTCGGGAAAAAAGGGTGGCCCATTTTGTTCGAATTTTATTAATTTGTTTATATTAATCTTTTGTCTTTCAAATAAAAAAATTAAATTAGTTCAATAAAATGTTATTGAATTTCGATATAGAAGTGCCACAACTTATTTTTTTTTAAATTGGGCATCAAACTTTTGAACGCTATATAACAAAATAATAAACCAATTTTTTGTAAATTGCCAAGACACCTATTTAACTAAATTTAATTATTTTTCGAATGGTAAAAAGCCCAATTTAATCAAACGAACCTTTTGCTTGCAATAAATAATTTTTCGATTCGACACGTACAATCCTAACTGAATAAATGTGTCATTTTTCAGAATAGTAACATAAAAATTAATGTCTTAGAAAATAATTTCAATATTTAAATGCCATTTGTAGCAAGTAATAAAATATTTATTAGTAATGGCGTCCTCAAATATAAAGCAAATTCCTTAAAGGATTACGAGATGGCCAACTTAACAGTCGCGATTTAAATTAAAGAAATCATAAATTATGCATTATATACAAACATTGTCTTACACAAAAGATTTATTTTTAATTGTACTTTCAAATAAAAAATCATAAATAAGGTTTCAGATTTGAAAAAACAAAGTTGGTGTGATTTTCGCCGACAACAGCGCCATCTATAATAAAATAAATACTCTTAATATCCTCGTAGTTGAAAAATAACACAAGTTGTCATTTGAATTTTTTTAATACGAAGCCTAGTTTTTGAGATATTTACAAATATGTAAACTAACCCTTTGCTCAACGTTTCGGGGGGTTTAAAAAGGGGTATCTCAAAAAGTAAGCCGACGTCGGTAGGGATGCTTTACATATTCAAAAACTAGAGACTTGTCGCTATAAGATAGAGTAAAATTTTATGGGCGACGCCCTACTAAATTTTTCTAGAAATTCAATTTCAAACTTTAACGAAGCGCTGTATTGTGTTTTAGATGTCTCGCGCATAACATATTAAAAATCTCGTCAACTATACATTGTAGTAAAAATGTGTTGGCTATGAAAACTAATTACTTTCACATAGAAAATTAAATTGGCATTTGCAATTAACAAAATTAATGTAAATTAAGTATTTTATGATCAATTTTAAAAGAAAAAGAAATGAGGTACGAACAGAGGGGGGCGAGAGGGTACAATTTTAATTAATCAGATTTAATTTTGTTCGCCGAAGTTTTGATGAAAATGTCCTATTGTATTTCGATATTTGTTCGGAATTGATTAATAAATTTTGTTTGTTTGCGTGTCCAATTGGATTACAAATTAGGGGTGCAAACGTATTTAATTGAGTTTTATTTTAAAAAACAACTTATGTACGCGCGTTAGAAGTTATACTTCTTTGGTGCACTACATTACAGATAACCTCGAGTATTGGGTGTTTGTGTATAAATAGATAAGCCAGTGGTTTCTAAACTACACGTTACTCGCTTTTAAAAAAAATGTAATCTTGGCGCTTTAACGCGAAGAAAACCGTGTAAATCGAATACACAATTTTCTTTATTGTAACTTTTGGTTAAAGAATGTGCACATACATATGTCGCTCTCTTTAAGTACATTATTTTTTCTTTTTAAATCTGGCAATTAATATAAACAAATTCAATAAATACGAGGATGTGCGCATTCGAGCGAAAAGTGGCACATTTCCGAGCGAGGGAGGTTACAGTATTTTGTTTTTGTATTGAAAATGCTTTTTTTTAGTATTAATCATTTTTTATTAAAAACTACAGCATTTTAAAAAACTTTTAGGAGATTGTTATATACGGGTTACTTTATTTTTTAAAATTGTTGAATTATAAACTACAGGACCGTATTTCTACCAGAGAGCAGATCTTTGATTTAGTGCTTTTTGAACTTGACCTCATCTAATTTCTTACTAAACTATATTTCAATTTATGGTGGGAAAGAGCAAAAGATAAAGTGGACAAATCGGATAAATACGAGGATGTGCGCAAAAAAATAATTAATTCTATTCTGTGGTAATTAATGCTTTATGACTTTATTGAATATTACATTTTTTTTTATTTTCAGTTAAATTGTCCGACGATTTTCAATTTATAAATGTTTGCAAAGCTTCGTTTAGAAATAATTGAGTTCTGAATTTTAAATAAAATCTTTTGTAACAATAGAATACAGTGGGACCCCCGTTATCCGGCGCTCTATTACCCGCAGTTCCAATTAACCTGTGAATTAACTAATTTTAACGTGTTCCAAGATTTACAATTAAAAAATAAAATTGTAAATTAATAAAAAAAATGTTAACTAATAAATAAACACCTTTTTTTAAATAATTTCACATGAAAAAGTACAACTGTCTTCATTTAAAACTTTCTAGAAATTATTTCTTAATAACACACGCCTAGTAATTTAAAAATGATTCAATATTAAACCTAAATCAGTAAGAAATAATAAATAAAATAATCAAATCAAGTGGGGGGTAAATAATAAATTTTGTTACAAAAGCGACTAATTTAATTTCTTTATAAATATCTTCATTTGAATAAATCTTAGTGTTTCTGCGTTAAAAAATATTGAACATACAGCTTTAATTATACACAGCTGATTAAGAAATAATCAAATAAAAATAATGTTTTAATTTTCGAAAAAAATCGGTGTGAGTACCTTTGTACGCGCGTTAGAAGTCATACCTCTTTGGAGTGATTAAATTAAATATAACTACGTGTAAAATTGAATATATATAAATTCAATAATACGAAGATGTGCGCATTCGAGCGAAAAGTGGCACATTTCCGAGCGAGGGAGGCAAATGAAGCGCGACGCGGAGCGGCGCGCTTCATTTTCCCGAGATCGGAATGTGCCACTTTGAGCTCGAATGCGCACACTCGGTTTTAAGCGCGATTCACAATAATTAATTTACTTTCTAAACAATTTTAATTAAAAATTACGACGCTGTGCCGAGTGAACAATTTAATCTCATGACAATATGTCGTTTTATTCGAATACATTAATATTTTCTGTTTAAATCCAAAAATTAATTTAAACAAATTCAATAAATACGAGGATGTGCGCATTCGAGCGAAAAGTGGCACATTTCCGAGCGAGGGAGGCAAATGAAGCGCGACGCGGAGCGGCGCGCTTCATTTTCCCGAGATCGGAATGTGCCACTTTGAGCTCGAATGCGCACACTCGGTTTTAAGCATGGTTCACAACATTTAATCTACTTTCTTAGATGGCTAACTTCGACCATCGGATTTTCGTTAGTTGTGCGCGCGCAACTTCCGTTTCCCGCTATATTTTACTTTCAATCACTCAAAAGAAGTATAACTTCAAAAAAAATGTAACTTGTAAAGTTCAAAGTACTCGAAGTCATTGAACACACACGCATAGACACAACCTTAGCACAGGATGTGAGGAATCCGATTGCATAATTCATATCATAAAGTGCAATTTCAAACTGCTATGGCTAGCTTAAAATATTTTATAACACACTTCTCGCATATCGAAACTTGTTGAAATTAAAAGCTCTCGCTCGTTGAAATTATTGTTTATTTGTATAATCTGAACGGCGATTAAGCCGTTTCGACATTCATTTCTTAAGGTGGAGCTTATTCGTGGCTCAATAACCGCGGCTGTCGTGTGAAATGGAATTTCAACTAATTAATTAGGTCATGAATGCTTTATTATTTTGCTACTCTTATTGTGAATAATAAATTCTGGATTTACACGTTATCCGCACGCAAACCTAATTTCGGCGTATTTGTTCTGCTTTTGTGTAATTTTAAGGCTCGGAAATATTGATCCCATCTAAAAATGGCACTCATTTATATTCCGTTTTAATTATTTATTATTTTTGAGCTTTGAAAGCTTTTCGTTTAAAATGTTCCGAGATTGAGATATTTGGAGAAAATAAGGCGCGTCGAAGTTCTTGAAAAACGTTTAGTTGGGATCTTTCGACTGGAAGGGGGAATTTTTCTAATTAAAAAAAATTAAATATTGAGGAGGGTACGAGTTGGGGACAGAATTGGGTGCGTGGGGCGTTTAAAGATTTTATTTTATTTATTGCTATAAATGTAATTTCAAAAAAGACTTTTATTGCTTTCTATTATTTTGGCCCTTTTTAGTTTTTAGCTTTAAAATTTTTTTAAATAATTGTCACCATTTAAAAAAAGTAGTAGCGGAAATTTATTATGTTCGGTCTTTACAAATACAGTGGACCCTTATTTTTGATTTACAGTTATAGACTACTTCAGGATTTTTCTAATTAGAATAAAATTGAAAAAAAAATAAATATTGAAGAGGGCTACGAGTTGGGGACAGAATTGAGTGCGTGGGGCGTTTAAAGATTTTATTTTATTTATTGCTATAAATGTAATTTCAAAAATGACTTTTATTGCTTTCTATTATTTTGGCCCGTTTTAGTTTTTAGCTTTAAATTTTTTTAAAATAATTTTTACCATTTAAAAAAAGTAGTAGCGGAAATTTATTATGTTCGGTCTTTACAAATACGGTGGACCCTTATTTTCGATTTACAGTTATAGACTACTTCAGGATTTTTCTAATTAGAATAAAATTGAATAAAAAATTAAAAATTGAGGAGGGAACGAGTTGGGGACAGAATTGGGTGCGTGGGGCGTTTAAAGATTTTATTTTATTTATTGCTATAGGTAAATGTAATTTCAAAAATGACTTTTATTGTTTTCTATTATTTTGGCCCTTTTTAGTTTATAGGTTTAAATTTTTTTTAAATAATTTTTACCATTTAAAAAAAGTAGTAGCGGAAATTTATTATGTTCGGTCTTTACAAATACAGTGGACCCTTATTTTTGATTTACAGTTATAGACTACTTCAGGCTTTTTCTAATTAGGATACAATTGAATAAAAAACTAAATATTGAGGAGGGAACAAATAGGGGACAGAATTGGGTGCGTGGGGCGTTTAGAGATTTTATTTTATTTATTGCCATAAATGTAATTTCAAAAATGACTTTTATTGCTTTATATTATTTTGGCCCTTTTAGTTTTTAGCTTGTAAATTTTTTAAATAATTTTTACCATTTAAAAAAAGTATTAGCCGAAATTTATTATGTTCGGTTTTTCTATACACAGTGGACCCTCGTTATATCGCTGTTTGTGGGTAGGGGGTCAATACTAACATTCGTAAAGAAAATTTTCCATATTTCGATTTTTGCCCCTCCATTTGAATATAGTTAAAGTTAATGTTGGGGAACATAACCCAACCAATGTTGCCAACTTAGTAGTTTTAGTACTAAAACTAGTAGCTTTACTCTTGCTTTAGTGGGCAAAATTTTTTTAGTTGCTGGTGCTTTTTAGTAGTAAATTTCCTCCAAAGGTAAAGACAGTAAATCAAATAATGATAACATGGTAAAAAAGAAAAAAAAATACTTTTTTATCGGAATATTTTGACTTTATTTGCTTTCCTTTCTTTCTTTTTCTTTTCATTGTTTGAATTAGGTAGTTCAGCTTCGAGTGAGTGCTAGTAGTTTTAGAGTCGCCACTAGTGGTCTATCGAAAAATATTTTGGCAACACTGGGTTACCCAACAACTGACTGAAAATTTAATATAGCCAAATTTATGACGTATCAAAAGCACATAAAGAGATCTGCACCATACTTACTCTCTTTTAACTCATTTCTAAATTAAGTAAAATCAATTTAAAGTTTCCCATAGAATTTCATTTATAAAACGTATCTTTTCGATGTCACCCCTTTTAAAGCTGATTAATGATGTAAAATGCATATTTAAGTTTAAGGCACCAAGAGAGCTTTTCCAGGTTTGCCTAATGGCTGGGCATCAATTTTACTTTTAATATGTAATTTTTAGTCTTGCAATTTTTGAAGAGATCGTTGCATCGAATACATTTCCGCGCTTTCTTCGACTTTATCTCTCCCCTTAATCACATCCCAACGGTGGTGAACGCGTTTTTATCTCCCCGAGCTTTTTTCGTAGGAAACGTCGGATGATGGCAAGGTAAAACGTATGTGCTCGAGGAGCCCGTGCAATTTAAATAATTCTAAACTTAAAATGAATAACAGTTTGTCGGATTAAGCGCATTATTAAAGGGATTTGTTTCGGAACGAGTCGTTAATAGTGATGAATACGAGCCGGGTTCATAAATTTCTAATCTAACTAACGGCGAATTATTATAATAATGTTTGCCTTAATTCGAACGGATCTGTCGATGTGTTTTCGTTCGGAACTGAAACGAAATCCGATTTGACAAACGAGCAGTCCAATAAGGCCGGACACGACAATGCAAATTTATTGAAATGCATTCGAACTGCGTCCACGTGTAATGTTTGGTCATTAACGAGAACGAGAGCTAAACAAACCTTTAACACCAGGAAGTTTGCTTCTAACACATCTGCAGAACTCTCCTCATTAGTATCGAACTTGTTAGTGCGCTCGAAACTGCAAATAAGTGGAATGCGCCTGCACACATTTGTACGTCTGTGCCATTCAAAGTCGCGTTTCGTTAATCATTAAAAAAATTATCAACTACGGTGTACGTTAGATTTTTGCTCGTGGGGTGAAGAGAAGTCGTTTTTTTCTTCTATTCATATGGTATTTCACTACTTCAGAAATAAATATACTGGAATTTGCATAAAAGGTTGTTGTGTATGCATGTTGCACAGTTACTCGTTTTGCAAATTATCATATCGTTTGATCTTTTTTAATTTTAGACAAGGTGTATGAACTATAAGTGCCCAATCGATTAATTTTTGCTACAAAGTGTTCCTCAAGAATTTTTCTTTGAGTTTATTTGCCATTTAAGCAAATTTAGCTGTAAAAATGGTGTGCTGGAAAAGAAGTGGTTTAGTAGCTCTATTTATGCATTTCTTAAATGGATTTTTGCAGCTTTGTTAACCATATACCGGGTGTCAAACAAAACTTAATCCTAAACCGCACAAAAACATATTCCCAGTCAAGTGGTCTCATGCGCAATATTTTTGACAGGAATTTTTTTAAAGGTTTTAAAGGTTATTCCTTTACGATTTTAACGATATTAAACAGTCTAAGAAAATTTTTAAAAGTAACGGAGATATTAAAAAAAAAAGAGCCAGGTTTGCACTAACCGCTTTGGACATACCTGGTTTTCACGTACTTTAAATAGCTGTAACTTTGTTATTTGCCAAAATAAATTAAATCAAAAAACACTTTCTTGGGGCACTTTTGCCCGCTCTTCACGATGGTGAGTTTAGATTTTTCGCTTGGTTTTTAATTGCGCCGATATCGGTATTAACTTCGTTAAATCAAGTAGGCGGTGCATTAATTTTTGCGGTCATCGTAAAGCTTATTTCTTCACGATTCCAACGATACCAAACAGTCTAGGAAAATCTTTAAAAACAACAGAAATAATTGAAAAAGAATATTTTTAAAATGTAAAGCAGTTTCCACTTACATGGCAGTTTCCACCAAAATAGAGGGGTTTTTCACGAAAAACCCCTTTCTGCTAACTTTCTTATTAGTTGAGATAAATTCATTTTGTAAAAACTTTCTTCGGGCACTTTTTTGCGTATTTTACGATGGCGAAGCCAAAAAAGCGTTGGGGCCATTATTTGGCCCCGCTTTGGCGCTAACTTTGTTATTTTAAATAGGGACCCTATGAAATTTTTGCAGATTCGAAAAGCTTATTTTTTTCTGATTTCAGCAGTATATAATTGTCGGCGAATATTTTGAAAAATAACAGAGTTATTAACAAAAGAACCATAATTATTAATTTTAAAAAATTTAGTTTTCTAATTTTCTTACTAGTTAAGATAAATTAATTCTGTAAAAACTTTCTTGAGACACTTTTTTGCGTATTTTATGATAGCGAAGTCAAAAATAATTTCGGGCCATTATTTGTGCCCGTTTCGGCACTAAGTTTGTTATTTTAAAAAGGAACCCGATTGTATTTTTACAGAAATTAAAAGTTCATTGTTTTCTTATTCCACCGATAGATAATTATCATAGAATATTAAAAAACTAACAGAGTTATTAATAAAAAAAATGAAAAATTGTTAATTATAGCTGTTGCTCGCGAATTTATTATTTAAATCTTGTAAACTGCAATATAAATTTAATTATTTTAACTACAGACTTTTTTATTACTTTTATTTTTTGCATTTAAATAAAAAAGAGGACATACAAGATTACATAAATCATGAATATAAATTAATTTTTGTAATTGTTATACACATTATTTCTTGTAACGGTCATTCACTGGTAGGGGGTCACAGACTGGAGGGTTTGTCCTATATTCAAAGCCATGTCAAAGAAACGGAATACATTATTGACGACGATACGCCATAAAAAAAATAAAACAACAAACTTCTTCGGTCTTTCAACCCCTAAACATTCCCCAAAGAGTAATCTAAGACGAAATGAAAGACATTAGCCATTAAATCCATAAAAGTGGCATAATATTGCTTAAGGGATTCGAAGGCGGGGCGCAAATCTTTTTAACAACCTTTTAGAATTTTTCATAAGGGAAACGCATAAATCCAAAAATTATTATGGCGCGCACGGATAAAAAAAAATCTTAAAAAAACCATCTCCAATCCTTTTCTTTTACGCGCAAAAGATTCTAACACGAGCTGTTAACTTCATTTCTGCGGAACTTTTTTCTTGTAGGAAAACAAGAACGATTACGTATAAATAAATTTCACTTCCTTTGTCTCCTAAAGTGGAAGCTATAAATTTTCTTTCTCTTTCTTACGTTTTTTTTTCGGTAAAAGTGACCTCGCTTTTTTTTAGTACGTTGTAAAATAAAGAGCCCCATTCTCGGCTTCGGCTCCGTCAAATTTGCATACTCACGCGCTAAGAGGCCTTTTGAAAAATG
Source organism: Sinopyrophorus schimmeli (assembly GCA_036325965.1). Taxonomy (NCBI): domain Eukaryota; kingdom Metazoa; phylum Arthropoda; class Insecta; order Coleoptera; family Elateridae; genus Sinopyrophorus; species Sinopyrophorus schimmeli. The sequence continues at coordinate 262,971 of JARFIZ010000033.1, forward strand.
GAAATGTGAAATCAACCTTCGCACAATGCACTTACTTACTTCTGTTATAAATTCAAAAGGAAGTAAGACGTAATAAAAACTATTATTTCACTTTTTCAAACTGCTTTTGTTGGAAAAGAAACGCAAGAAAGGCGTGAAAGACGCCGCGCTCCGATTTTATGTCGGATTTGTTTTTTTCGCGGCGTTAAAAAAAAAGAGTGCCGAGGAGAAATGTCGAGCACGTGTCCGCAGTTTCTTTTTGTAGCATTTATCTCTGCGCTCGCTCGGAATTGAGAGGAACATCCGTTCGGAACTGGCACTAATTTTTTTGCTCCCGATCGTTTAAATCAGGGGTTCCCAAAGTGCGGCGCGCGGGCCTATTGCGGCTCGCGATATCGATACGATATATTATATTTTTATTGACCTTTCGTGTACTAGGTGGGGGGTATAACTAACGTGAACAATTTTTTTTTTGTTAAAAAACGGAATATTTTTTACCATAGCAATGAGTGGGAGAGAGCGAAAAGATACAACAAACTCATAAGTATGGGTGAGAGGGAACGATAAAAATTATTTACCACTTTTTCGTTACCAAAATTATTGTCAATCGTGCCTAAAATCGAGTGTGCACATTCGAGCTCAAAGTGGCACATTTCGATCTCGGGAAAATGAAGCGCGCCGCTCCGCGTCGCGCTTCATTTGCCTCCCTCGCTCGGAAATGTGCCACTTTTTGCTCGAATGCGCACATCTTCGTATTCATTGAATTTTGTAAATTAAACTTTCTTTACAATCAACAAATTCAATTTATTTCGGTAAATATTGCTTATTTGTTCGAAAAACGTATTTTTACCATAGCAATGAGTGGGAGAGCGAAAAGATACAACAAACTCATAAGTATGAGGGGAGAGGAACGATAAAAATTATTTACCACTTTTCGTTACCAAAATTATTGTCAATCGTGCTTAAAATCAGTGTGCACATTCGAGCTCAAAGTGGCACATTCCGATCTCGGAAAATGAAGCGCGCCGCCCGCGTCGCGCTTCATTTGCCTCCCTCGCTCGGAAATGTGCCACTTTTCGCTCGAATGCGCACATCCTCGTATTCATTAAATTTTGTAAATTAAACTTTCTTTACAATCAACAAATTCAATTTATTTCGGTAAATATTGCTTATATGTTCGAAAACGTATTTTACCATAGCAATGAGTGGGAGAGAGCGAAAAGATACAACAAACTCATAAGTATGAGTGAGAGGAATGATAAAAATTATTTACCACTTTTTCGTTACCAATATTATTGTCAATCGTGCCCAAAATCGAGTGTGCACATTCGAGCTCAAAGTGGCACATTCCGATCTCGGGAAAATGAAGCGCGCCGCTCCGCGTCGCGCTTCATTTGCCTCCCTCGCTCGGAAATGTGCCACTTTTCGCTCGAATGCGCACATCCTCGTATTTATTAAATTTTGTACATTAAACTTTCTTTACAATCAACAAATTCAATTTATTTCGGTAAATATTGCTTATATGTTCGAAAAACGTATTTTTACCATCGCAATGAGTGGGAGAGAGCGAAAAGATACAACAAACTCATAAGTATGAGTGAGAGAGAATGATAAAAATTATTTACCACTTTTTCGTTACCAATATTATTGTCAATCGTGCCCAAAATCGAGTGTGCACATTCGAGCTCAAAGTGGCACATTCCGATCTCGGGAAAATGAAGCGCGCCGCTCCGCGTCGCGCTTCATTTGCCTCCCTCGCTCGGAAATGTGCCACTTTTCGCTCGAATGCGCACATCCTCGTGTTTATTATATTAGTATAATTCACCGTGCGCTCCTTCAACAAAAAATTTTTAATTTAATTCAGTAAATCTCGATTTTATACTTGAAAAATGTATTTACCATAGCAATGAGAGGAAGGGAGCGAGAAGATACGATAATCTTGTCAATGCAAGTGAGAGGGAACGATTAAAATTACTCAATTAATTTTTCGTGTAATTTATTGGTCTAAATAATCGCGAATCATTAAGAAATTGCCGTGAAATTAATTTGTATTTCAATAAGGAGGTAAAAATGAAATTTTTGTTAGGTTTTCCTAATATTCGGCATCGTAATTGAGACGTGTCTTTGAAATTTATTACTCAAGAAAAGACTCGATAGTTTATAAGTTGAAGACATAGTTAAATTTTTGCATTTTTATTAATGAAAGTCTATTCCAGTGATTCTCAACCACTGTGCCGCGGTACTTTTGTGTGCCGCGAAATTCTAAAAGTATGTCGCCAAATTTTAGATATATAATTATTAGGGTGCAGCGAAAAAAATTTTTTTCTTAGCTTGGGACTAGAATTTGTAGCTTACAAAAAATAAAAGCTTTGGAAAAAAAATTTTACTCAACATCATCAGGTGGCCCACTGATTTTTAAAATTAAATTCAAGTTAAAATTTATAAATCTTTATTTTTTATAAGCTACAAATTCTAGCCCCAGGCTAAGAAAAAAATTTTTTGCCCCACTCTAATAATTATGTTAATATTATTTTACGTAGTGTGTTATAGGTAAGTAAATAATTTTTAAACTTATCTTTTTCTTTGTGTGCCGCTAAATTTTAAAATCGTTAAAAGTGTGCCGCAACAAAAAAAAGGTTGAGAATCACTGGTCTATTCTAATGCATAAAATAAATATGTGTTTTACTTAAACCTATTCATTATTGGTTATTAAAATATATTGCTTATCATTCAACTGCCATAAAATACAATTTTGTGGATTCCATTTCATTTTATTTTGGGGTATGGCAAACCCCACCTAGTATAGCATGTGACATTTAGTCACCTAGTATGCGGAGGCCTAACACCATATATTCTTCATTATTACTCGAAAATAAGCTCTCGACCAAGTCCGAAAGCTCTTAACGTTTTTCTATCAATTAATAAACTTTCGGAACTAAGCCTCTTAAAAACAGAACTCAAAGCTTAAAACTTGGCAAAACTCGACACAAAGGTAACTCGAGCGATTCGTCAAAGCTAAAAAGTTAAAATGCAGTTTTCCAAAAAAAAAAAAACAGTTACAAGCTCAGCGGCAAGTACACCTACCACTTAAAAGTGCGGTTTTATTTATGAGGTCAAAAGTGGAGCAACGAACCCTTCCACCGTACACAAAACAGAGTCCAATTCTGGAGCTCCCTCCTGCATTGCATTAGATTCCTGCAGGCGAGGGCGAGATCGTTTCGGACGATGAAGAATGCCTAGGAAAAATTCGGGGGTGCGAGAAGGACGACGTCGGCGAGCCCGTGCGGCAGAGTACAAACGAGAAAATTGGGGTTGCCTAGCGACGCACCAGACGCCGTCTGATCAATAGAGGGAAAACGCCGGAGCTTCCACACCGTACACTAAATTATTACTTTGTGACTGAATTTGCAAAGGTTGCGCCCCGCACTGCATCTTCCCACTTCCGGCACTATATTTCAAAAATATTAAGCGTTTTATGTGGGCGCTTAACGGGGCTCCGGGACGCCGGCATATTTCAAAAAACTGCATAAAAGATGCCCGAACGTTTGCGCGAGATGGAACGTGGTTAACGTCGGACGGATTTTTGCGCATTTTTATTTAAAATCAGGGGTTCCCAAAGTTTTTCTTAGGCGGGCCAATTTAATATTAGCGAAATTTTTGGCGGGCCAAAAAAAACGGAATAAAATCAAAACAATAACCATCAATATTTATTATTTATTTTCCCGAGATCGGAATGCGCCACTTTGAGCTGGAATGTGCGCAATCGATTTTAGGCACGATTGACAATAATTTTGGTAACGAAAAAGTGGTAAATAATTTTTATCATTTCTCTCACTCATACTTATGAGTTTGTTGCATCTTTTCGCTCTCTCCCACTCATTGCTATGGTAAAGATACGTTTTTCGAACATATAAGCAATATTTACTGAAATAAATTGAATTTGTTGATTGTAAAGAATGTTTAATGTACAAAATTCAATGAATACGAGGATGTGCGCATTCGAGCGAAAAGTGGCACATTTCCGAGCGAGGGAGGCAAATGAAGCGCGACGCGGAGCGGCGCGCTTCATTTTCCCGAGATCGGAATGTGCCACTTTGAGCTCGAATGTGCACACTCGATTTTAGGCACGATTGACAATAATTTTGGTAACGAAAAAGTGGTAAATAATTTTTATCGTTCCCTCTCACTCATACTTATGAGTTTGTTGCATCTTTTCGCTCTCTCCCACTCATTGCTATGGTAAAAATACGTTTTTCGAACATATAAGCAATATTTACTAAAATAAATTGAATTTGTTGATTGTAAAGAAAGTTTAATGTACAAAATTTAATGAATACGAGGATGTGCGCATTCGAGCGAAAAGTGGCACATTTCCGAGCGAGGGAAGCAAATGAAGCGCGACGCGGAGCGGCGCGCTTCATTTTCCCGAGATCGGAATGTGCCACTTTGAGCTCGAATGTGCACACTCGATTTTAAGCACGATCGACAATAATTTTGGTAACGAAAAAGTGGTAAATAATTTTTATTGTTCCCTCTCACTCATCCTTATGAATTTATTGTATCTTTTCGCTCTCTCCCACTCATTGCTATGGTAAACATACGTTTTTGAACATATAAGCAATATTTACTGAAATAAATTGAATTTGTTGATTGTAAAGAATGTTTAATGTACAAAATTCAATGAATACGAGGATGTGCGCATTCGAGCGAAAAGTGGCACATTTCCGAGCGAGGGAGGCAAATGAAGCGCGACGCGGAGCGGCGCGCTTCATTTTCCGAGATCGGAATGTGCCACTTTGAGCTCGAATGTGCACACTCGATTTTAAGCACGATCGACAATAATTTTGGTAACGAAAAGTGGTAAATAATTTTTATTGTTCCTCTCACTCATCCTTATGAATTTATTGTATCTTTTCGCTCTCTCCCACTCATTGCTATGGTAAACATACGTTTTTTGAACATATAAGCAATATTTACTGAAATAAATTGAATTTGTTGATTGTAAAGAATGTTTAATGTACAAAATTCAATGAATACGAGGATGTGCGCATTCGAGCGAAAAGTGGCACATTTCCGAGCGAGGGAGGCAAATGAAGCGCGACGCGGAGCGGCGCGCTTCATTTTCCGAGATCGGAATGTGCCACTTTGAGCTCGAATGTGCACACTCGATTTTAAGCACGATCGACAATAATTTTGGTAACGAAAAAGTGGTAAATAATTTTTATTGTTCCCTCTCACTCATCCTTATGAATTTATTGTATCTTTTCGCTCTCTCCCACTCATTGCTATGGTAAACATACGTTTTTTGAACATATAAGCAATATTTACTGAAATAAATTGAATTTGTTGATTGTAAAGAATGTTTAATGTACAAAATTCAATGAATACGAGGATGTGCGCATTCGAGCGAAAAGTGGCACATTTCCGAGCGAGGGAGGCAAATGAAGCGCGACGCGGAGCGGCGCGCTTCATTTTCCCGAGATCGGAATGTGCCACTTTGAGCTCGAATGCGCACACTCGATTTTAAGCTCGATTACCAAACGTCCCGTTTTAACAAAAAAAAAATTGTTCACGTTGTTATACCCCACTTAGTACACGGAAGATTGACACTGAAATATCATTCAAAATACAATTTTACTTATTTATCTGTCTAGAAATGTTAATTTTAGTTTTTGAAATAGAAATGTGACTTTGTTTCCTGATTAATTCTTTTATTAAAATTTATCGATACAGTTGAACCTCGATAAATTGAAGCCGAAGGAAAAGCAAAAGTAATTTGAGTTCTGCCGAATTTTCATTGTATTTTATTCAAAATAATCAAAATTTATAAGGTACTATTAAAATTATTTATTCTTAAAGTGCTTATTTACAATTTGCTTATTGTTTAACTGAAAGTAATCTAAAATTTTCTTTTACCCTACTTCTTTGAAAAGTGTTACAGAAATATTTGGCAATGGAAAATCGAACGTAGGGGATTATAAATAGCTTCGATTTATGAATAATTTCGAACTGCTGCAATTTGAGTTATCGAAATAAAAGTATTGACACTAAAATTAGCTTCCAATTTGAAGAATTAAAATTTTGAGTTTGACGATTCGACTGTACTATGTACATATCTGGTTTTTCTTTGGGAATAACATTTTTACGAAGTTTCATTAGGTTCTATCGACATTATTATTTTTATATTTGGGTTCGGCTTACGGTTTTGCGGTTTTAGTGTTGTTTGCGTGCGGTTAAAAAGAAATATTTGTGTTTAATTATGAAAGAAAGAAGTTTGCCTCGTTTCAAAATTGAAAGTTGTTTTTTGAGTTTTGTCGAGTTGCGACTTAGAGCTTCGATTTGAAGTTTAATTTTAAACGCGACCGTTAAACGAACTTAATTGTTACTTTGCATAATCAATCATAGTTTGTCTCTTAATTAAATTAAACTTGCTGTTTGTGCTTAATTGTATCGATTATTTTCGTAGAATAATGGGGTAAACAATAAACGTCGAATCTCTCATCAAAATTATTGCAAGTATTACGAAACATTGGCTATTTTAGAAAATTGACTAAACTTAATATGTTAATGCACTATTCTTAGTAATTTTTTCACCACAATATTTTTAATTTATTTAAAATACTTAAAATTCGGCAAGTTTTATTATTTCCAAAAAAAATGATGATTAAAATTTAAAACCGCAGTATTTCTTAACTTTGAACCTTATATTTGCTTTTTAATTAAAAAAAATACTCAAGGAATTGTATTTTAATAAAAAAATTGCTATAACAATTAAAAATAGAAAAATCAAACTAATTATTGCAAAATTGAAAATTTAAACGTACTAAAACTTATTAAAAAGAAGAAATTTAGTGATGTACGTACAGTACTACCTCTGTATGTGACTACCTCAAAATCTTACGATTTTTCCTATTTTTTATGTTTTTCGATCAACCCTGTAACTGTGCATAACTTAATGGCAAAATTTTTCGAAATATTGTAAACAATAAGGTATTTACGCTTTTTTAAATTGAAGTTTATGATAGCATAACTCAATATTATAACGTTTTACCTACTTTTACATACACACTGACAAACCTTTGCCCAAAGCACGACCAAAAGTAATTTTTATACTGCCCCTCAGGACTTTACAAAGACCCCAAATCCTCGTAACATGCAGAGGTAGTACTGTATATCAAATTGTAGAAATATTCGTATTAACTTATGACGACGAATAGAATTTAATTAATTTGCAGAATTTGTAAACAATTTTGAAATTATTAATAATACAATCGCGATTGATCGGTTGTAATGGAAAATACATGGGGAAGAATTTAATCAAGAATTCGCCCTTTAATAATTCATAACGAAACTCAACCTACCTTTATCAGAATTACTAAAACCAACAATGGAAGTTTTTTTATTTATTTTTCTAAGTTTGCTTACCCCGTTTATATTTCACGAGGACGAACAATAAATAAATAATTGTAGATTGGATCTATAGAATTTATTTTAAGGCGAGCTTTTCCCATTAGTGCGCCAGGAAATGGATAATACAGAAATATAAATTTATGTATTAATCCGACGTCGACCTGTGTTCTAATTGCATTTATCGTGCGATCGCTTTATATTAATTAAGCCTTCTTCGGCAACGAATCGTTCAATTTTCTCAACAAATCGCCCCCCGATCCGTTTCGACTTTGTAAAACAAGGTGTTAGCGGTTAACTTCTGCGACGGCACATCTTCATCGGGGGGGAGATGACTAATGTTATTCCATTTCGGAAACGACATAATATCTTCCCCATAGTTCACACGTCCCCACGTCACCATTTTGCCACCCCTAACGCGGAACGGTGTCAGATGCTTTTAAACTGTAAATAATAGCTTCTAGTTTTATTATGAAAGCTGACAAGAGGAAAGCTATTTTGCTAAGTGGTTGCTTTTAATGCTGAAGGCATCCAAACTTTGCTTGCCCCCGCATTTAATATGGACGTACGTATGCCATTCTTGCACGTGGAATGCGCCCTTGTTTTGCTTCGGCTTTCGCGCGGGGCTCCCAAAAGAATATTAGGGGCTTAGAGATTAGGTTGTTGGTAATTGCGTTTAACAATCAAAATAATTTATTGCGGCAGGAAAGCAGTTTGTATTAATAGTCGGAAAACTGGGGCTCGGGGCCACCGCCAGCCCACATGGTGCCATATGCCTCGACTCTCCCGACGTTAATAATCGATATTAATTCGGGCTGCGGGCTTCCTTTTTCAGAACTCGCTATGATTTAATACGAATCAATCGCAAAGTCAATTTGTTAGTAGTGAATGACAGAAGCCCTTTGGAAACTTGTGAAAAACGACCGGAACCAATGTATATTTGGGTGATTCTGTTCTAACTGTTAATTTTTTTGAATTTTTTCAACTAAACTTTTTTTGATTTTTCATGCATATTATTACTCTATTTGATGGTAAAAATGAAAGTGCGAGAGGATTTTGCTACAACTTCAAAATATCGAGAATGAGAATTATATTTTATAATTTCCATGCCACGGTACTGACATAAAATACATTTGGTAGGCATTCTTCAGAAAAATTATTAAATTCATTTATGAATTGTGTTGTACCATTTTAAAACTCTTTTTTATTGATTATTTAACGTTTCAATAATTTATAGTAACTTATGTATAACAAATAATACATTATAATTTATATCAAACATTAATCAACTCAAATCTAACACATTTCACAAAAATTAACTTAACGAAAATTTTTTTGGTTTTTATTACAGCATTTTTAATTCTTAAGTTTCTCCGCCGATAGTCAATATTATTTATTAACAATTAAATATGTTTTTATTATTCTTTGACACGGTACTGACCGCCACGGTACTGACATTTTAAATTAAAATAGCAACTGTAATTTTTTGATTATGAATTTGATAATATCCTATTACCCTATAATTTAGGCTAGCAAAAAGTACAGAAATTCAATACTCATGAATAATCGTTAATTAAGTTTACCAATGCCACGGTACTGACAAGTAAATTTATGACATCATCTTTTAAAAATTGAGTTTTAAAATGACACAAACTCGCTTGAGAATTTCACTTGTGTGATATTTGTAAACATAACTCAGTTAACGTACTTTCAATATGGCTTATTAGTTGTTTCATTAATTTCGAGGTAAATGGCGCACGAGTCATACACATTCAAATTTAAAAATTTGCTTAAATCTGAGGACAAAAGTTATTAAGCCGGAATTCAATCTTAAATTGATGTATTAAAAAAAAATTCGTTAATTTCTTTTAAGTTTGATTATATACATTAAGATTTATCAGTTAATTGGTTTGAATTATTTATAGCAACAAAAAAAATAACCGATTTATAGGTAAATTCTAGAAAAGGACACATGACACGGTACTGACATTTAAGTGAGATATTGCAAGTTTTCTTTGGACTGCAACTTATATTATACAAGAAACGTGATGATATATGTTCATGATAAATCAATTGATACAAAAATTTCATTAATAGATTTATAATGTATGACCAGTGAGAGCAAACAGTATAGAACACAAAAAAATCACATTTAGAATGGAATCACCGATATACTAAATTAAATTAAAATTTTTGATTTGAAGGAGCACACGGTAAATTACACTAATATAATAAACACGAAGATGTGCGCATTCGAGCGAAAAGTGGCACATTTCCGAGCGAGGGAGGCAAATGAAGCGCGACGCGGAGCGGCGCGCTTTATTTTCCCGAGATCGGAATGTGCCACTTTGAGCTCGAATGTGCACACTCGATGTTAGGCACGATTGACAATAATTTTGGTAACGAAAAAGTGGTAAATAATTTTATCATTCCTCTCACTCATACTTATGAGTTTGTTGTATCTTTTCGCCTCTCCCACTCATTGCTATGGTAAAATACGTTTTCGAACATATAAGCAATATTTACTGAAATAAATTGAATTTGTTGATTGTAAAGAAAGTTTAATTTACAAAATTCAATGAATACGAGGATGTGCGCATTCGAGCGAAAAGTGGCACATTTCCGAGCGAGGGAGGCAAATGAAGCGCGACGCGGAGCGGCGCGCTTCATTTTCCCGAGATCGAAATGTGCCACTTTGAGCTCGAATGTGCACACTCGATTTTAGGCACGATTGACAATAATTTTGGTAACGAAAAAGTGGTAAATAATTTTTATCATTCTCTCTCACTCATACTTATGAGTTTGTTGTATCTTTTCGCTCTCTCCCACTCATTGCTATGGTAAAAATACGTTTTTCGAACATATAAGCAATATTTACCGAAATAAATTGAATTTGTTGATTGTAAAGAAAGTTTAATTTACAAAATTCAATGGATACGAGGATGTGCGCATTCGAGCGAAAAGTGGCACATTTCCGAGCGAGGGAGGCAAATGAAGCGCGACGCGGAGCGGCGCGCTTCATTTTCCCGAGATCGGAATGTGCCACTTTGAGCTCGAATGCGCACACTCGGTTTTAAGATCGATTACCAAACGTCCCGTTTTAACAAAAAAAAAATTGTTCACGTTAGTTATACCCCCACCCAGTACACGTTTTTTTGACACAAAAATCACAGTTAGAATGGAATCACCCATTTGTATTTCTTAGTTTTAAGTAGCTTTAAGAATTTTTTTTAAATAAAACTAATTTTTGTCTTTTTTCCAGGTAAGTCCCAATTGTTATTCTGTCTTTTTATCGTCCGGAGTTGGTGAGTGAGTTTTCATTTTTGAATTTTGTCTTTTGTAAAAATGGTCCCCGATCCGATTCGGGACGGGAAAAAGCGTAAAGAGGAACGACATCAATTTAATCAAATCACACAACGCAACTTAAATGCTTCTTTCTCATATCCTTCGGATTTCTTTCAAACGTGGATTGAAATAAAAAAGAGCTAAAGTAATTGAATAAGTTGAAAAAGTTGTCGAAACTTTCGCGTTACATTATTATAGAGCATTCGGATTTGGAGGGAATGTTTTAAAAAAAAAATTCAGCGAAACTTAAAAGGGAGAAGTAATGAAAACGTCGCCTCTTCCGAACGTGCCCTTTTTTAATAATGAAAAGACGATTTGTTTAAAAGTTTAAATCGTGGATTTGTGATTTTCGATTTCCTTCCATTATTCGAAGTTGTTTTACAAATAGAATTATGGATGTTTGGATTTTTTATATTTTGATAGGCGTTTAGACCAAGATTTAATTGTGGCTTTAAAAAAATTATCGTGTCAATTAAAATAGCCAAATTATTTTTTTTTATTGAAGTGCGAAAAGGTTTTTATGTTACCCAAAAATTTCCATACTTGAAAACCCAATCAAAATTCCGAAATTAAAGGGCCAATAGAATTATTAAGTTCCTGTGAATTAAATTAATTACGATAATATTTTCCCACACAAATTAAACAATTTAACATTAAATCTCGTATCGACAATATTTACACGAAATTTAAAAATAATCTTAAACAAACTTAATTTTTAATAGTCATTGGAATTAACGTTAAATTTTTGTAATTTATTTAATTTTTTTGGACACCATTTTTTCTCGCTCTAAGGTTATGAAATTTTCTCAAACCATTTTTCTTGTAATTCAGTACGAAGACCTGCTGATCTAAGGTCTTATTAAATACGTGTGACAGATAGAGAAATATAAGTTTCCTGGAAATGAAACTTGAGATTTCGAAGTGTAAAACGCATCGGTTTCTCGGACACGCATTTTTTATCAACTCGCACACATACACACACTTTTTTTTCGTCAAATTGTTAAATTAACTACTTCGAGACTGGAGAAAAGTAGTTCTATAAATTTTTTTCGCAAATAAACGCAACAATAATTTATTTCAATTAAAAATAAAAGTCAACTTATAAATAACGAGATAAGATTTACAGTATGATATTTATCAATAAAATCGCAAAAATGCTATTCTAAGAAGCGGCAAAAAGACATAATAAAATACGGTAAATTAAAAGTTGCGTTTTAACTGTAAATAATAATTGGAATAAAATCGTGGATTGCATTAGTTTTGCAGAAATGTTTAATGGTAATTGGTTTGGTACTTATTTTACTGTTATAATTTTTGATTGTTTCTTTTGCCAATTTGTTGTAATTTACGAGGCGGAGAAAGTTAATGCGACGACGACGACCTTGCCCATCGTTATCCTTCCAGTAATTTATTTCAATTTAAATGGGTATTATTAATTAATCAATTAATTAATTACTTATGGTGCTTTTTCTTTTGCTCGACGTTAATTGGGAATGTAATACAATAATAAAGAGGTTCTTTATAGCTCTTTAAAACACACACACACACGCACGCACGCCGTATTTGGTCTTTTAATGGTACAACATTTGTTATGTATATTATGTCGTTGTTGGAAGCTCTTAAATAGCTAAATTTGCGTTAATTTAATTACTAAACTCTCTGAGAAGCATCTTAAAACTTCGTAATCTTCAATTCTAATAGCAATTTAAAAATAATTGCGAAGTTCTTTATGCGCTATCAAAGGTATATTTAAATATGTTTATCTCCCGACGAAATTGCACATAATTTAAGAAAAATTGTTGTTAGTTTATAGGGTTTTTATTTATTTTTAATGGTCAAAGAAAAATTAATTTAAATGGGTACGTTGGTTGGTTTTATTTTAGTTTTGAAGTCGTTGGACGTTTGAGATGAGTTATAAATATATTTGCGAGACCATAAAAAAATTTAAACTATTTTCAAAAAAAATTTCCGATACACCTATGGCCTTAAATTTAGTTTTTTTTAGATTGGCGAAAGGCTAGTTTTTAAATAATGAACATTTTCTGGTTGGAAAATGTACTTTAAATAGGCACATTGTGATTTGATGCTTTTTATCTATTTATAAATTAATTAATTTCTTTAAAACTAGTTTAGATATTCGAATGCCGTTTCTATCAAATTAAAATTAATGTATTTTGGGTACTATGTGCTATTTTGAAGCGATTTCGTGGAGAAACAACAAATGATTCGATGTTTTAGGGACGAGCTATTAATGCAATCTTTGTGGACTTGTACAAAAATGAAAAATTATTTAAAAAAAAATCGCCGATAACCCTATTTGCTAAAATTTAGTTCTATTTTGATTTTTCAAAAGCGTTTTCGAATCGAAGTGTGCGTTTTCGAGTAATAGACATTTTTTGCTTGGAAAATGTAATTTAAATGGACACATTGCGATTTAATGTTTTTTATCTATTTATAAAATAATTAATTTCTTCAAAACTAGTTTAGATATTCGAATGCCGTTTTTACCAAATTAAAATGAATGTATTTTGGGTATTATGTGCTATTTTGAAGCGATTTCGTCGAGAAACAACACATGATTCGATGTTTTAGGGACGAGCTATTAATGCAATCTTTGTAGACTTGTACAAAAATGAAAAATTATTTAAAAAAAAATCACCGATACACCTATTTGCTAAAATTTAGTTCTTTTTTGATTTTTCAAAAACATTTTCGAATCGGAGTGCGCGTTTATGAGTACTAAACATTTTCTGCTTTGAAAATGTAATTTAAATGGACACATTGCGATTTAATGTTTTTTATCTATTTATAAATTAATTAATTTTTTTAAAACTTCTATAAATATTCGAATGCCGTTTTCGCCAAATTAAAATAAATTTATTTTTGGGTGTTATGTGCTATTTTGAAGCGATTTCGTTGAGGAAGAATAAATTTTCAGGCGTTTTAGTAATGAATTATTAATGTAGTGTGTGCGGGCCTGTACAAAAGTAAAAAACTATATTTAAAAAAATCATCGAGACACGTATTTGCTTAAATTTAGTCCTTTTTCGATTTTTTTAATGCTCGTTAAAAATGCACTACTCACTTTTAAGAAATAAGTATTTTCTGATCGACAAATGTATTTGAAAAAATCTCTTACAATTAATCCTTTATATTCTTAGGCATATTAATAATTTTTTTTTTGAAACTGATTGCGATATTTAAATACATTTTTCACCAAATCAAAACACATTAATTCTGTGTATTGTTTTGCCATTATATAGCGATTTTCTTAAGAAATGATAAATTGACAGAGATTTCAGAAATTCTAATTTAATGTAAACTTGAGGGTCTGTACAGTAATGAAAAATGTATTTAAAAAAATCGTCTAGACATCTATTTGTTTAAATTTAATTTTTTTTCAATATCGGAGTACATTTTTTTGGGTAATAAATAGTTTGATTTGTCATACGTAATTCTTACGACTAACGCTCGATATTTTATTTAACTTCATTAAATAAATAATTAATCAGAGATTGATTGAGCTATTTGAACGCCTTTTTTTACTAAATTTATTCTCTCATTTATTCTAATGTACTAAATCAATAAGGCGGCAAAGTATTTTTTGAGAATTTCCCAAAAAAAATAGACCGCTTAAGCGAATTATTCTAATTAGTGGTTTCTCAATCTCGCTGATCGATAAAAGACTTTTTAAATGCACAATTACGCTACAAATGACTCCCAGTGATTACGAAAGTTCTGTCTCAAAATGGAGCTTGACATAAATAACAATAATAAATTTACAATTATGGTGCGGTCGGCAGTCTTGTTAAATGTATAAGTAGGAAGTTTTATGTTTTATGCATACAATGTCCTACTTCTTCGCATTTTAAATTATTACGCGCGTAACGTTAATGTAACAAAAGTAAATTCGTAAAAAATTCAACTTTTCAACTCTCCGCCCGAATAGGTACAGTGCGCGTCAAAAGAGAACGGACGTGCGAATTTAACACGGGGCGAGCCCCAAAAGGTAGAGGACCAATCTTGCATGCTGCTTTTGGTTATATATTTGAAATTGATATTCTAATACAATATTTTATTGTCATACGTTGGGCGTGTTTAATTTAATGTAAGATTGGTCCTCTAACTTCCAGCGCTTTAACTTCCCACGTTAAATTCGCACGTCCACTTTCTTTTGACGCGCACTGTACGTTTACGCATTTTCCATTATCAACGGGACAAATCCGTCGTTGTAAATTTCGACGGAAACAAACGTAGCAAATCTGAGGACCACTTACAATAAATTTAAATTTAGATACAATGCATCCTCGCGTAAAAAACGAAAACTTTCTTGTTTACATTCGACTTCATCCGTAGTACTTAGAAAAGTCAATACATAAATCACATTATTCCCGACTTTGCAATTTTCCACAAAACTCCGACTGAATATATCAAAATCCGAACGTGGCTCTAAATTCCGTAGCTGTCCCATCGAAAATCTCGATTTCTGCACTTTTAGATGAGATTATCTTGCGGATTGGAGCTTTTCACCGGAAAGTCACGACCCTGGAAAATCGCGATGACTTCGACACTTGATAATTATCGGCGTCCACTTCTCCGTCGCCTAAGAAAAATTAAAGCCGACTTTAAGGCGTGTGCGCCCCCAAATTCGATGTCGAAGATTTAATTGCGAATATTGGATTTTTACTCGCATTTTCGAAGGCGGGCTTGCGGAAAATCGGGATGACGTTACAATTTTTCTTAGATCATTATCGGCTCCATAAAAAGCGCACCTTAGGATTTTCTGTCCAAATAAGCTTGTTGTATTTACGAGCCACAGAAATGATCAAATCGGATTAGTGTTAGGATCAATTTATCTGTTCATCGAAGTGATTTTTGAACCAGATAGGTGGCGTTTTTTTTCAAATTGCGTAGGAAAAATACAAATCCAAAAAGGCGATCTGTTTGTTAGTTCTTTTCGAAGTTATACTTCTTTTGGCGCCTTGAGTAAAATTTTAGCTGCCAACGGCGGTTGCGCGCGCATTGCGAACGCAAATTAGACGGTTGAAGTTAGCCGTTTAAGAAAGTAAATGAATTATTGTGAATCGTGCTTAAAACCGAGTGTGCACATCTTCGTATTCATCGAATTTGTCTGTTTTCTCTCTTTATTAAATTTAGTCGAATATATTAAAAATTGAAATTAACGGTTATATATAATTAAAATTATTTAAAAGGTAAATTAATTAATGTGAATCGTGCTTAAAGCCGAGTGTGCACATTCGAGCTCAAAGTGGCACATTCCGATCTCGGGAAAATGAAGCGCGCCGCTCCGCGTCGCGCTTCATTTGCCTCCCTCGCTCGGAAATGTGCCACTTTTCGCTCGAATGCGCACATCCTCGTATTTATTGAATTTATTTACATCGATCTTCTTTTTTGCAAAGCATAATAATTCGGGAAAAAGGTGGCCTATTTGGTTCGAATTTTATTAATTTGTTTATATTAATCTTCTCTTTCAAATAAAAAAATTAAATTAGTTCAATAAAACGTTATTGAATTTTGATATAGAAGTGCCACAACTTATTTTTTTTAAATTGGGCAACAAACTTTTGAATGCTATATAAAAAAATAATAAACCAATTTTTTAAAAATTGCCAAAACACCTATTTAACTAAATTTAATTATTTTTCGAATGGTAAAAAGCCCAATTTAATCATACGAACCTTTTCCTTGCAATAAATAATTTTTCGATTCGACACCTACAATCCTAATAGAATAAATGTGTTATTTTTCAGAATAGTAGCATAAAAAATTAATGTCTTAGAAAATAATTTCAGTATTTAAATGCCATTTGTAGCAAATAATAAAATATTTATTAGTAATGGCATCCTCAAATATAAAGCAAATTCCTTAAAGGATTACGAGATGGCCAACTAAACAGTCGCGATTTAAATTAAAAAACTCATAAGTTATGCATTATAGAAAAAAATTGTATTACACAAAAGATTTAATTTTAATTGTACTTTCAAATAAAAAATCATAAATAAGGTTTCTCATTTGAAAAAATTAAGTTCGTGTGATTTTCGCCTACAACAGCGCCATCTATAATAAAATGAATACTCTTAATATCCTAGTAGTTGAAAAATAACTCAAGTTTGTTCTTGGAATTTTTTTAATACAAAGCCTAGTTTTTGAGATATTTACAATTATGTAAACGAACCCTTTGTTCAACGTTTCGGGGGGTTTAAAGAGGGGTATCTCAAAAATTAAGCCGACGTCGGTAGGGATGCTTTACATATTCAAAAACTAGAGACTTGTGGCTATAAGATAAAGTAAAATTTTATAGGCGACGCCCTACTAAATTTTTCTAAAAATGCACCTCAGAACTTCTAAATCCAAAAAAAAATATTTCTGGCTACTGGTAGCCCTTTATTTCAATATTTTTCAATATATTATATATATTATATTTTTCAATATTATATGGGCACCTGTTTTACCTTGACCCTTTTTATCTTCGTTGTTATATTTAATTTGTTCAAAGTTTCGATTTATAGCCGAATTATGAGCATTTAAATTCACGATGCATCTTCTGGAGGAAGAAAAAAAGGGGTCCAAAAATAAAACGGGCCTATAATTTATTACGCGCCTCGAAAAAGCCGACACGGACAATTAGTTGGAAGCAAAAATAGAATAATTGAATGCGGAAAAATTTTAATACCTGCCTTAAAGCGAAACGGTTCAAATTTAAAACGCCCTCCGTAAGCCGAAAGTGTATAATCGAATTTTGAATAAGTGGCCGGGCCAAGTAGCAATAAGAATATTGATAATACATTTTGGGGAGCCGCTTTGCCGTTATTTATGGCTCTGTCCGTCGTCTTGCTCTATTTTACATGTTGGGGCAACGATTCCCGATTTTTTTCTGCCTTTTTTCACACGCAAATTTTATATCTGTTGGATTTGGCAGTAATAATGATTCCGTCCCTTTTATTTTTTGATTTATTAAAAGAGTGGTTTTATGTAAGAAAAAAAATTACGAACCAGTCGAGGGGTTCAGAGTTTGTAACCCTTTTTTCTTGGAATGCGTTATTGAGTTTTCTTGAACTTTTGCTTTTGGTGAAGTAATGTCCTGAATGTTCCAAATATGGACGTGGAGGGCAGGTCTGGTTTGTGAATCGAATAAAATTACATCATCAATGAAAGTTTATAAAACATTGCCTTTATTTTAAAGTGACTCACTTACAAACAAATTGATTACAATTATTCAAAAAAGGAAAGTGGAATATTAATGTGTCTGCGTATTGTTTCTCGATGTAAACGGTTAGCACATTTACATATTCCATCCGATAATTTTCTAACTTTAATTTTATCGTTTCCTCGAATTTTTGAGGAAATAATTACGTAACACTCTTTGGAAAATAATTAAAAATCGAAATTTTTCGTTTTTGAGCGTTTCGTAATGAATTTTTTTGTAAACAATTACCATTTCCGTATGTAAAACGACTCAAAATCTATTTTTAAGATTTTGTTCAAATAATTTTTCACTAAGAGAAAAGATTTAGGGGTATTATCCAAAATGAAACCTTATTTTTAAAATATTTTATAGTGAACTATCGCTTGCCAAAATATATTACTATTTTTAAAATATTTTTTAATGAAGTATCATTTAAAGTCAATTTTATTACAAACAAATACGTAGCTTTAAAGAAATAAACCTTTCGTTAATAAAATCGTCTCTTTAACAGTCAAATTCGTAAAACGATACGCCGATCTTAATTTATTTCAATTTTATTAGTCAAAAATTTCGGATTTACAACTCAAAAAAAAAACTATAAACGTAATTTTTTACGACTCAATCAAACCGTAAAATATTTTATCGATTTTTTTCGCTTGATTTAATTTTATTTCGTTCCATAAAATTTTGAAATCAAAATGTGCGCTCTAAAATTTTTCGGGCCCGATGTTTTATTCGATTTTATCAAAATCGGTACGAATTGGATGTTTGTAAGAGATGTAAGATATAGAATTGCAGGAAACGTTACAAAAAACGCCCAACAACCCTTATCGGGCGGCATTAAGATTTTTCCATTCACGTCCCGGCTTTGAATTTATTGTTAAATCGTTAGATTTTTTTGCGGACCGATAAAAAGACATTAAAAATGCGTTTTTAAACGCGCCGGAAAATGGAGTTGATTTCTTCGACCCTTAAGACGAAGGAAAACTTATAAATTTTCTTCGATTCGATTTTTTTGAATCGTAAATAGGCGTGGGTCGGAGCCACGCCGCTAATAATTTAAGCGTTTTTTTGGGTTCTTTGACTCGAAGTTTAAAATATCGGGACCACCGACGGCGCAAGAACATGGCTCCGGTAAATTAAAAAAATTGCGTGGAAAATTTATTCGCTAATTTGTCGCTCGGTGCTGATAAGCGAAAGAGTCGCTTAAAAGAATGCTCTTTAAAATTTCTAAAGGCATGTTTTGGCCACCTACCTGTCTAGACGTCGGACAGCTCTGATTATTCATCGAAAATGCCGAATCGTGAAGACACGTGGAATCTTCTCGTGTCAGAGAAAGGATCCCCGCAGTTATCTCACCACGACCTGCATATTTGTTTTTATAACCGGGTTACGGTCGGCTTCTTTTATACTTTCATTAACCTCAACCTTTCTTGTGCATAAAAAAGCGCTTTAATAGCGAGAGTTTGTTTTTTTTTAAACCAAAATATACATATGGTATGATGGATAAATAAATAGTCCAATTATTTTGATTATATGCTGAAAGGACTGTAAAATTTAATTTCTTAAACGATTTCTATTTATTTGACCGAAGAAAAATATATAGTAGGGGAAACCCCGACTTACGTAAATTCGGAGTTACGTAATGTGTTCACCAGTAAAAAACATTTTTGATTCGCCAAAACGACCTCTTTGATTTTATCAAAACTATGAACTTTAAATATGTAGACAACTTATGCATTCTTAGTAGCAAATCTGGTCAGTTAATAATTCACATGTATGCACAGTAGAACCTCGATAAGTCGTATCCCAAGGGGGACGCGAAAAAATTCGGCCGAAACAGTAACCGTAACCCAAACTCATGCGGTATGGAGCGTATAGAAGGAGGAACATCTTAGGGTTAAAAAATGGGAGCTGAATTTGTCTGCAAATAAGGGTGGCGCTGTTAAACGTTAGTTACCATTGCGCAAAATTTGGAAAAATTAATGCAGAAAGCGGGAAATAGCAACATTCTCTAATTACTGTTTAAATTATCGAATTATTCATTATTTATTTGATTTATTTTTTGTATGAGATAAAATTTTATTTCGCTCCATGCAATTTCCGTTCTTGTGTCTAAAGATAATTTAAGATAAAACCACATACAACTTTGTATTAATTAGCGCCATGTCCCCTATGTACCTTTATTTGCTGCCAGAAGTCGACCACATTTTGAACGCGCTGTCTATTAGAGGGTGCCCTCCTGCTATACACTCCATATTATGTAGTTATACCCCGAAATCTAGTGTTTTCCCTAGATTTGTAACAGACTCTTCGATTACATTAAATAAAAGAATTTATTAGGAAATCACTTTATTTTTGAAATGAATGCCAAAAGAAGTATAACTTTAATAAGTTTTATAGTGAAAGAATATTAGGTACATTGAATAAATTTTACTACCATAGAATGATATGGTACTATAATAATGTCGGGCCATTTTGGCCTTATAACTTAATTTTGTATAAAATTAATATAATTACAACAATATTTACCATCGTAATTTTGGATAATTTTTTTTAGCATTTTTAGTCAAAAGACTAAGATGGCCAGGTGTTATTGTAGTACCATAGCATTTTATGATAGCAAAATCTCTTTGTGTACTTAGGTATAAGAAATTATTTTATTAATAAATATTACGTTGTTTGCCGACGTTGCGTTAACACCAGTGCATCCAAACATTATCTTCATATTTCCAGTTTTCGTTCCGGTTCAATCAAAAAAATATATGTATTCACCATAGCAATGAGTGGAAGGGAGCGAAAAGATACCTTCATCTCGTAAATGTGAGCGAGAGGGAACAAGTAAAATTATTCAATTGATTTTTCGTCTAATTTATTGGCTTAAATTGTGAATCATTAAGAAATTGCCGTGAAATTAATTTGTATTGCAATAAAACGGCAAGAATGAAATTCTTGTTAGGTTTTCTTAATATTCGGTATCGTAATTCGCACGTGTCATTGAAATTTAGTACTCAAGAAAAGACTCAATAGTTTGTAAGGTAAAAAAAAGTAAAGTTTTTTTTATTTTTATTAATAAAAGTCTATTCTAATGCATAAATTAATATGTTTTACTTAAATCTATGCATTATTGGTTATTAAAATATATTTCTTATCATTTAACTGTCATAAAGTACAATTTTGTGGCAAACCCCACCTAGTATGGCATGTGACATTTAGTCATCTAGTATGCGGAGAGTTAATAAGAGACAAAATTTTTGCCACAAATATTAAACCTACCCTGCAAAATATAAAAATTTAAGTTCCTCGAATTATTTTATAAAATTGTTATTTGTTTTATTATCTAATTCTGTTTCGAATCCGTTTCTCTTTGTTAATTTTAACATATTAATTTATAATTCGGTTAAAAATAATATTTACTAAAGAATCTGAGAAGCAATCAATCTTTTTTAAAATTCCAAAATAGGAAACGTGCATAATTTTTCGCATTTAGCGAGGCGTAATGTTTTCGTCTGCACTTTCTGCTGTAAGCTGTTATGCAAATTTGATCGGGTATTTTTGGGAACGGGATAAAGTCAAACAAATTTCACTATCTTTGCGCATATTAAGGCGATTAAAAAAAATTAATTTGTCGACAGCGCCAATTATAATTAATTAATATTCGAAGAGATGCGCGCGAGGAATGCTTAATTTTTACAATATTATTAAATTAACCAAAATTTATTATAATTACAAGCGGATAATATTTATACACAGATTTTTTCTGGACGATTACAAAAGCGTTACCGTTAGATTCGTGAGAATGCGTTGTCGTTATTTAATAATCAATCCTCCCGGTGCTTCGCTGTAATTTTCCAATTAGATTTTTTTTAAATTATACGTGGCGCGCACATTAATGCAAGTACATCGAAAAAGAGGACCCAAGAAAAGTAGATTAAAATCAAAATTTCTCGAGTTTGTTCACATTTATTACGAGTGTCGTGGTACGGAGCCATCGGACAGGTCCAGCAGCTCCTGTTAGAAGCCGGGTCCCGTTAGATTTCCGTTGGGTTAGGTTGGAATTGATTTATCTAACGAACGGTGGAGAGTCACGACTCTGGAGAAGATCACCAATTAAATTAAAAACCAACCTATAAATTTCTTTCATCCAACAAAGACGACACCCTACAATTATATCTTACGAAAATCTCATCTTCATTTTCGAAATAATCTTACGTTACGAATCCGGAAAATTGTTCTTTATCTTTAATTAAAGAAACATGTAATAAATGCGATGAATGAGTTATAAAACTGGGCGACTTATGAATGTATTTAAGATAAAACAGTCATTTGCTAAAAAATGGTAGTTTATCGTGCAAGTACCTTCCCGTATGAAATAACAGTTATTGTTACTAATAAAAGTTAGATTTTCATAAACGTATTGAACTTTATTCTATCGGAAATCAGTGCTAACTCAAACCCTTCAAAAATGGGCGAAAATCGAGAAAAAACAGGGAATAACGTCAAAACATGTCCAAATGTATTGGACTTTTATGTATGAAATCCATTCTTCAGAATAAATTCATTAAAAGACCTTCCGCATTAGTGACAACCCCCACCGATTTTTCTCCTATTAGACTAAGGCTTTATTAATAACATAATTAAAAATCAGATCCGTATTTACGTACGAAAATAGTTAACCAATTTTTAAATAGGGATGTTTTAATGTATAAAATGTCTTTTTCAAATATAAACTATTCAAAGACCTTCTACATTAATAAAAAACCACGCCGATTTGTCTCCCATTAAAATACAAGTTTGTTAATAGTATATTCAAAATTCAGAACCGTATTTAATAAAATGTACTGTTTTTTGACATAAAATCGGTCTTCAAAAATAAGGATATTTAAGGACCTTCTGCATTAGTGACAACCATACCGATTTTTTTCCTATTAAAATAAAGGTTTTCTAATAACATATTAAAAATTCAGGACCGTATTTACACACAAGTTTTTAAATTGTATTATTTATACATATGAAATCAGTTTTTTAAAATATAAATATTTAAGGACCTTCTGCATTAGTGGCAACCACGCCGATTTTTCCCCATTAAAATAAAGCTTTCTTAATAACATATTAAAAACCCAGAACCGTATTTACATACAAAGATTAGTTCTTGTTTTTCTAAATTGTATTGTTTTTATGCATAAAAGCGTTCCTAAAAAATAAAACGGTTTAACGGTCTTCTGTATTAGTGACAACAACACCAATTTTTTTTTCTATTAAAATAAAGCCTTTTTAATAGTATATTAAAAATTCAGGATCGTATTTACACACATAGCTAATTTTCCATTTTTTTAATTTGTTTTATTTACACGTATGAAATCGGTCCTTCAAAATAAAAATATTTAAGGACCTTCTGCATTAGTGTCAACCACGCCGATTTTTTCCCTATTAAAATAAACCTTTGTTAATAACAATTAATAATAATAATTTACACACAAAGATAGTTTCCCGATTTTTTAAATTGTACTGTTTCTACATATTAAATTGGTCCTTCAAAAAAAATATTAAAAGACTTTTTGCATTAATGACAACCACGTCGATTTTTTTCCTATTAAATTAAACCTTTATTAATAACATATTAAAAATTCAGGACCGTATTTACACACAAAGATAGTTTCCCGATTTTTTAAATTGTACTGTTTCTACATATTAAATTGGTCCTTCAAAAAAAATATTAAAAGACTTTTGCATTAATGACAACCACGTCGATTTTTTTTCCCATTAAATTAAACCTTTATTAATAACATATTAAAAAATTTAGGACCGTATTTACACACAAAGATAGTTTCCCGATTTTTAAATTGTACTGTTTCTACATATTAAATTGGTCCTTCAAAAAAAATATTAAAAGACTTTTGCATTAATGACAACCACGTCGATTTTTCCTATTAAATTAAACCTTTATTAATAACATATTAAAAATTCAGGACCGTATTTACACACAAAGATAGTTTCCGATTTTTAAATTGTACTGTTTCTACATATTAAATTGGTCCTTCAAAAAAATATTAAAAGACTTTTGCATTAATGACAACCACGTCGATTTTTTCCTATTAAATTAAACCTTTATTAATAACATATTAAAAATTCAGGACCGTATTTACACACAAAGATAGTTTCCGATTTTTAAATTGTACTGTTTCTACATATTAAATTGGTCCTTCAAAAAAATATTAAAAGACTTTTGCATTAATGACAACTACGTCGATTTTTTTCCTATTAAATTAAACCTTTATTAATAACATATTAAAAATTCAGGACCGTATTTACACACAAAGATAGTTTCCCGATTTTTTAAATTGTACTGTTTCTACATATTAAATTGGTCCTTCAAAAAAAAATATTAAAAGACTTTTTGCATTAATGACAACCACGTCGATTTTTTTCCTATTAAATTAAACCTTTATTAATAACATATTAAAAATTCAGGACCGTATTTACACACAAAGATAGTTTCCCGATTTTTTAAATTGTACTGTTTCTACATATTAAATTGGTCCTTCAAAAAAAATATTAAAAGACTTTTTGCATTAATGACAACCACGTCGATTTTTTTCCTATTAAATTAAACCTTTATTAATAACATATTAAAAATTCAGGACCGTATTTACACACAAAGATAGTTTCCGATTTTTAAATTGTACTGTTTCTACATATTAAATTGGTCCTTCAAAAAAATATTAAAAGACTTTTTGCATTAATGACAACCACGTCGAATTTTTTCCTATTAAATTAAACCTTTATTAATAACATATTAAAAATTCAGGACCGTATTTACACACAAAGATAGTTTCCAGATTTTTTAAATTGTACTGTTTCTACATATTAAATTGGTCTTTCAAAAAAAAATATTAAAAGACTTTTTGCATTAATGACAACTACGTCGATTTTTTTCCTATTAAATTAAACCTTTATTAATAACATATTAAAAATTCAGGACCGTATTTACACAAAAGATAGTTTCCCGATTTTTTAAATTGTACTGTTTCTACATATTAAATTGGTCCTTCAAAAAAAAATATTAAAAGACTTTTTGCATTAATGACAACCACGTCGATTTTTTTCCTATTAAATTAAACCTTTATTAATAACATATTAAAAATTCAGGACCGTATTTACACACAAAGATAGTTTCCCGATTTTTTAAATTGTACTGTTTCTACGTATTAAATTGGTCCTTCAAAAAAAAATATTAAAAGTTTTTGCATTAATGACAACCACGTCGATTTTTTTCCTATTAAATTAAACCTTTATTAATAACATACTAAAAATTCAGGCCCGTATTTACACACAAACACGGTTAACCGATTTTTTTTAAATTACTTTTTTATTGGGCAAAAAAATAGTCGACCACTCAGCAAGCCCATAGATTAATCATTTCCATAGGTCGATTTTTTTAGCAAAATAAAAAAAAAAGAAATTCAATCCTTTGTTATGCATTTTTCTACGCCATTGCGTCACATTTCCAAGAAAAGATTAATGACGACGAAATTTCGAAGTTTGATTCGAATCTCATTAGTCCTAACGGTGAATCCGAGACTCACTCTTACTCATAGCTCTTCGCGCGCACACACCACACACACCAAAAACTTTCGACGGACGCATTCGCAAGACCAAACGAATTAGAAGAATGGATCTGCAGATGGGAGACGGGATGGGAATGGCGAGAACTGGAGCTTCTTGGGTTGCGGTCAATGCCTGTCTGCTCGTGAGGAACCTTCATCACGATGTACCATTGTTGCGCCGTAAAAGAGTCGCTCTCTGACCCTTTCACACTTTACATAAATAGCTCAATTTAGATTTCCGATTTTTTTCGTCCGATTTTCGCCCAGTCATGGTGCGGATCTTTGACTCGTTCTGCGACAATGAACTTCGAGGAGAAGGCCGCAGCGGCGCACGTGGACTTTGTCATTTGCATACTCGCGAATTATCATAGACGTAGCAAAAAATCTTATAATTAGAGATTTAAATATTTTTGTAGGCGTACAATTATGTAAGAAGATCCTCAAACAAACATTTTGTGTGGCGGCAATTGCACAGTTAGAATTCTAAGGCGGCCAACGACTGACTTTCGATGGACATCTTAAGAGTCAAATTCGAAAAACAATACAATCAGATTTGTAATTAATTTGAATATAAATTAGGAGCTCTCCGCATAACAAATTAGACGTTTTATTTACAACTAATAAGCAATCAAAGAAAAATCGAGTCCTCATTAATTTCGCATGCCACGATCTCAAATTTCGATTAATAACTTCGAGAAGAGAGCAATAAATTTAAGAGCGCCTTGGCGAGAGTATAATTTAGTAAATTGCGTCTTAAAATGATCTTTAGCGCCGAAAACAATAAGAAAAGAAATTTCGGTGCTTTCGACCACCGAAAGTCACCTCGAAAAGGTGGAAGTGTAGGCGATTTGCAGTCGGGCCGATTTTTTCTTTAATAAAGAGGCCACCTACTTAGATTATTCACCTTTCGGTTTAATAAAAAGGAGCTTTTAAGTTATTGTTAACACTTGAACCGCGGAATCGGTCGTTTTGACCGTTTCGAAATTTTATCGTCTTGTTACCTTTTTATTTAGTAGAACATATTTCTGCCATTGAAGATGGTTGGTTTTAAGATTTTGAATATAACAGGAATCACTCACTATATTTGCTCAAAACGAGTAGCCCATGTCCTTGTCCAAGGTCCAAGCTATTTCGATATCAAAATTTATCAAAATTGGTTCAGTCGTTTAGGCCTGAAAAGGTAACAGACAGACGGACAGACAGACAGAGTTACTTTCGCTTTTATAATCTTAGTTTGGCTAATTAATTTTTTTTTGGAAAATAAATTAAGTATTGTGAATCGTGCTTAAAGTGGAGTGTGCGCATTCGAGCTCAAAGTGGCACATTCCGATCTCGGGAAAATGAAGCGCGCCGCTCCGCGTCGCGCTTCATTTGCCTCCCTCGCTCGGAAATGTGCCACTTTTCGCTCGAATGCGCACATCTTCGTACTTATTAGATTTGTCTACTTGGTCCTTGACTCTTTCAAATCAAAAAATTCAATTTAGTTGGGTAAATATCTGTTTTATGTTGGAAAAATATATTTACCATAGCAATGAGTGGAAGGGAGCGAAAACATAGGACAATCTCGTCAGTGCGAGCGAGAGGAGACGATTAAAATTATTCAACTGCTTTTTCGTCTAACTTATTGCGCTAAATTATTGTGAATCGTGCTTAAAGCGGAGTGTGCACATTCGAGCTCAAAGTGGCACATTCCGATCTCGGGAAAATGAAGCGCGCCGCTCCGCGTCGCGCTTCATTTGCCTCCCTCGCTCGGAAATGTGCCACTTTTCGCTCGAATGCGCACATCCTTGTATTCATTGAATTTTGTAAATTAAACTTTCTTTAGAATCGACAAATTCAATTTATTTCAGTAAATATTGCTTATATATATGTTCGAAAAACGTATTTTTACCATAGCAATGAGTGGGAGAGAGCGAAAAGATACAACAAACTCATGAGTATGAGTGAGAGGGAATGATAAAAATTATTTACTTCTTTTTCGTTACCAAAATTATTGTCAATCGTGCCTAAAATCGAGTGTGCGCATTCGAGCTCAAAGTGGCACATTCCGATCTCGGGAAAATGAAGCGCGCCGCTCCGCGTCGCGCTTCATTTGCCTCCCTCGCTCGGAAATGTGCCACTTTTCGCTCGAATGCGCACATCTTCGTTTTTATTAGATTTTTACATGAATCTTTTTTTTTTACATCAAGCAATTAAAATTCCAATCAATTTTGATTTTATATTCGGTGAAAGTTATGGCATTTATTGTTTTTAAAAACTGTTCAAGAGCATTAAATAAATATTTAATTGTTAAAGGGCCAATTTTTCTTAAAGGTCTAATTGACCGGTAACCGTTTAAAATTGCCGCGGTTCTAGTGTTAAAGCAAAGAAAAAAAGCTCGCAGTAATTGTGGGGCTTTTGGAACGAATTTTAATTTAAGCTTGCGGTGCAATGCGAAATTTTAACGGGTTCGATCTTATGGTCGATATCCCTTCGATGAACGATGCACAAAGTTAGTTAACCCTTCGATAAAGGGTCTATGTATTTTGTAATTATAGTAATCCCTAGCTAACACTTGGTTTAGCGGTCGTGTTTGAGTTAATGCTTCGTTCCCCATTTGTGTATTTAAAAAGTTTATTGCAAATATTGGATATTTTAATGTTGGACCCGCGTTTTACGAGATACCAAAGATAAGTTTACATAACACTTTTTTTGATTTCGTTTAGAAATGTTGTAATACATTGAAATAAATTGTCTGCTATCTCTCACACAGAATCGCTTAATTAATTAAGTCTACCAGTACAACGAATTAATATTAAACGTGTTTCTGTTATCAATATCTGATATAAATAAATATTTGTTTAGATCTTTATTGGTCGCTCAGTTTCTGTTAGGGCTTCGCGCCGGAACCGAATCGAAAACGAAATAAACAATCAATAATTTGATATTTTAAACAGTAAGGGAACCTGTTGTACCTTGGCCCTTTTTTCACTTGTAATTTTTTTTTAAATTGTATATGTAACAATTTGGTGATACAATGAATTGCATCGTAGTGGGGCACTAATGGGATATTCTTCATAAAATATTTGAAAGCATTAGCAACCGTTCACTCATATTGCTATAAGATTTAAAAATTAGTGGATCTATGGCCTAGGTACAACAGAGGTGATGTACCTTGGCTCTATTCACATTAAGCAAAATAAAACCCATTGTTCTATGAGAACTATATATTTATTTTTGGATTATAAGAACTACTAATGTTCTTCTTTGAGGTGACACTAAAATTGTTTCAAAAATTTACAAAACTTTTCTCGTATATTAAAATTTCACATATTTAATGGTTATCTTTGAAAAAATTAAAATTTTTCGTTAGACTTACGAGGCATATTATCTGAAGCAAAATAAAAAAAAATAAGAATATATAACAAAGGTATGTCTAAGTTTTTATTTATTGCACGTTGATCTTAGGGCCATGGTACAATTTATTGACAGTGACCGAGGTACAACACACCGACCCTTGATGTTTAAACTCAAAAATAAAATTAAAAATTATGCTGTGCCAAAATCAGACCACTACTATGCAAACATTAATAAATAATGTTTCTATTACGACGAGTCATTTGTTATTAGACAATAAAAATCAATAAGATATTTAAGAAAAAATAATATAAAAAAACTTACTTTTTTTCTATTAAAAATTTCAATTGATCTCATATATTAACAAAGTACATTGGGCAGCTGCTGCTAACTTGACGTTAATGTCCGTCAATGTGGCATTTAATATATCGAAAATTATGGGCCACGAAAGCCCGCAAATATGAAAAAAATAAAGTTGCCCTAGGTACAAACGGACCAAGTACAACAGGTTCCCCTAATTAGAGAATGTTGCTATTTTCCGCTTTCTGCATTGATTTTTCTAAATTTTGCGCAACGGCAACATACATTTAACAGCTCCACCCTTATTTGCGGCCAAATTCAGGTCTCGGTTTTTAACCCTAAGATGTTCTTCCTCCTATACGCTCCATACCACATAAGTTTGGGTTTCGACTACGGTTTGGGCCGAATTTTTTCGCGTCTCCCTTGAGATCGGACTTATCGAGGTTCTACTGTGCATACATGTAAATTCTTAACTGACCCGATTTGTTACTATGGTCCGTTTTTAAACTAAGAGGAGTAAATGGAAAAGCCACATTTACACAACAAACATTATCAGACAAATCGAGCGTTTGACAGCAATACGTCAAATTTATTGCAATATTTCGCATTCGCCTGTGTAAACCTACCTGCGAAGCAACCAATCACAGATCCAGGTTTTAGCGCGCATAATTTAAAACGCTTCTCTTAGTTTAAAAACGGACTATAAGAAGGCATAAGTCGTTTACAATATTTAAATTCGATAGTTTCATAAAATCACGAAGGGACGTTTTGGCGAATCAAAAATTTGCTTTTGCTAGTGGACAAATTACGTAACTCCGAATTTACGTAAGTCGGGGTATCCCTACTATATACGTATGTTTGTCGGACATAAAAACGATATTTACTAAACTAAATTAATATTTGTTAACGAAGATGTGCGCATTCGAGCGAAAAGTGGCACATTTCCGAGCGAGGTAGGCAAATGAAGCGCGACGCGGAGCGGCGCGCTTCATTTTCCCGAGATCGGAATGTGCCACTTTGAGCTCGAATGTGCACACTCCGCTTTAAGCACGATTCACAATAATTTAGCGCAATAAGTTAGACGAAAAAGCAGTTGAATAATTTTAATCGTCTCCTTTCGCTCGCACTGACGAGATTGTCCTATGTTTTCGCTCCCTTTTTGAATTTTTTGATTTGAAAGAGTCAAGGATCAAGTAGACAAATCTGATAAATACGAAGATGTGCGCATTCGAGCGAAAAGTGGCACATTTCCGAGCGAGGGAGGCAAATGAAGCGCGACGCGGAGCGGCGCGCTTCATTTTCCCGAGATCGGAATGTGCCACTTTGAGCTCGAATGTGCACACTCCGCTTAAGCACGATTCACAATAATTTAGCGCAATAAGTTAGACGAAAAAGCAGTTGAATAATTTTAATCGTCTCCTTTCGCTCGCACTGACGAGATTGTCCTATGTTTTCGCTCCCTTCCACTCATTGCTATGGTAAATATATTTTTCCAACATAAAACAGATATTTACCAAACTAAATTGAATTTTTTGATTTGAAAGAGTCAAGGATCAAGTAGACAAATCTAATAAATACGAAGATGTGCGCATTCGAGCGAAAAGTGGCACATTTCCGAGCGAGGGAGGCAAATGAAGCGCGACGCGGAGCGGCGCGCTTCATTTTCCCGAGATCGGAATGTGCCACTTTGAGCTCGAATGTGCACACTCCGTTTTAAGCGTGATTCACAATAATTAATTTACTTTCTTAGACGACTAACTTCATACTGTCAAATTTTCGATAGCATTTTACTCTCAACGCGCCCAAAAGAAGTATAACTTCAAAAAAAAACTATCCTATTAAGTTTTTAAATGGGACCGCATTAAAAGCGTCTATGTGTATGTATAAATTTTACATCTAATCCATTTTTTTTTTAATATTTTAATTTTTGTTATATCATTTGCTTTGATAATTTTTCAAAATTTATAAGATATAATTAATCTCTATTTTTCATTTTTTTTCTATAAGTTTGTACAAAACATACAAAAGTTATCCATTCATCTAAAATTAAATAAACAATACTTATAACATTAAATTTTTTTCGATAATCATAAAAATAAATATAGTTAGTCATATAAATTTATGATGAATACCTTATTTGTGCCCCACTGCGACGCCATTCATTTTATCAACAGATTGTTACATATACAATTTAAAAAAAAATTACAAGTGAAAAAAGGGTCCAGGTACAACAGGTTTCCCTATATATAATCGTTAATTTCAATTTTTAATTTATTCGACTATATTTAATAAAGAGAGAAAACAGACAAATTCGATGAATACGAAGATGTGCGCATTCGAGCGAAAAGTGGCACATTTCCGAGCGAGGGAGGCAAATGAAGCGCGACGCGGAGCGGCGCGCTTCATTTTCCCGAGATCGGAATGTGCCACTTTGAGCTCGAATGTGCACACTCGGTTTTAAGCTCGACTACCAAAAGTCCCGTTTTAACAAAAAAAAATTGTACACGTTAGGTAGGTATACCCCACCTAGTACACGGCTTCAATTACAAAAAAAAATAAGTCGTTCTCCATAATTAATTTAAAATTTAATTTAGATTAGAATTTGGCGCAGAACGACATTAAAACAGTGTCAGAAGGAAAACAGAAGTCTGAAACTGTTATCTAAAGTAAAACGTCGGGAAAACGAATAGCTTTTAACATGGAAGAGGTTGACAAGGAAGTTTATTACCCCATCAGCATTGCAATCTATCTGCGTAATCAGATCGCAGGGAAATTGGATTTCGTTCGTGCGAGTTTCTTGTTTTTAGATAACAAAAAAAAAGTGAGGACCTTTAATTTTAGTCGTGTCAAAATCGCCGCGTTGGAACTACGAAAAAAAAGAGCGTTTTACGATCTCCGAAATTTTTTAATGGATCGTGTGTTTATGGTACCATCGACCTTTTCGAGATGTGCCATATATTACGGAGAGCAAAACCGTTAAGGCTGGCCGGCCGAAGTCGATCTTTAAAAGGTAAACTCTGCACGAATCTGCATTGGAGCACCATTACGTAATTGTTAATTTTTAAAATCTCGGCGGATTGAATTTCGAAGCTTATGAAGAGGAAGATGGCCGAGTTAGATTGCGGAGACAATGGGGAAGTCGGTGCAGTAATTAAAATTTATTATGTACTCACGCAGATCGTGTTAAATAGACAGAATAATGCTGTTGAGCTGATCGCCTATTATGTACCTTTTATCGTAGAAGCGTGTTATAATTCTCTTTAACTTCCTTAAACAAGTAGTCGGTTTCCTGTAATTATAGAAATGTAGGTGAGATCGTAGAATTTGGGTTACGGAACCTTCGACCGTGTCTCTTTTATTATGAACTCGACTTATGTGTGAATCTCGGGTTTAACAGTTTACCAGGTACATTTTTATTCGAGAACTACATTCTGAAACGTTTCCTTATGGTAATCCGATTTATAATAAGAGTCCGGCGATTGGGAATATTGTTAACGTTTTAATTGGCAGCGGCAAAATTAGTGTAAAAGAGTAAAACGTCCAGTGAATGACCGATTTGTTGCATCGATAGCTATTTTGATGTAAAAAAATTGTAAATAAATTAATAACCTAAAACAACTGTTACAATCGAAATGATATATTATTTTAGCTATACAATTTTTTATTAAGTAAAATAAATTAATATATGTTGAATATAAATTAATTTTTTTAATTGTTATAAACATTATTTCTCGTAACGGTCATTCACTGGTAGGTGGTCACAGACTGGACGTTTTACTCTAGTAAAAATTTGCGCTGGTTGTGCAGAATCAAATCTGATCAATAGACAGCCTGCCAAATGAATAAGTACTGGAACTTAATCCACTCATAAATAACCAAACAAAACATACCCCAAGTCAAGTGGCCTTATGTGTAACATTTTTGAGTTTTGGTATCGAAAGTTTCAATTTAAAAATGTGTAAAATTGAAAATTTTTGTTAAAGTCTGTTATAACGATATCATTACAGCCATATGTAGAATCACCCAGTTTAGTTTCAGTACCTATTCGTCTGACACTCTGTATATATCCTTGTAATTATCAGTTCAAATTCATTATTGGAAACTATATTTTGGCAAAACAGATGAAATTAATTTTTATTATAAATCTTAGATTTATGAAATATTTTTATTTATATTAACCATCGTCTAGCATTTTTTAATTCATATTTTAATTTTGGTGTTACTTAAATTTAATTTGTTTGCTAAGAGTCATTTAACTAATGATGCATTTAAGTTTATAGAAACATATAGCAATTTATTTTAAGCCAATCGATTTCTTGTGCGGATTGAATTGTCATTAAATTTCCTATTAGATATCATAAATTTTTGGTACAATGGTGATCAAATAAACAATTGATTGGCTTTTTTACGGTCCATTTTTAATTTTGGTTTTACTAAGTACAGTAAAACCTCTTTTGGGACCAACAATATTGTCCGTTGTAGAGGGGTGTTTACTGAGAAGGGTGCCAGAATGCATTGTTTTCCTATACTTTTCTACTCCGGGACTTTTTAAAATTGTCTATTGAAAAGAGGTGTCTGATGAAGAGAGGTGTCCGTTAAGAGAGGTTTTACTGTAATTGTATTTAAAAATTATTTTTACAATTCTGCGCTTTCTGAAAATCGATATTCGAATTTCATCAACCCAATTCAATTGCGCCTCGTTGGTTTTTAAAATTACATCGACAAAGGGCTTAGCTTAAATTAATAAGAACCAAGGTTAAACATTTTAGAATTGGATTTTTAGCAGTCCGTTTGTTCGAAACCGATAGACACACATTCGCGATAAGGACTCTGCAAAACAACTTTTTGTGCGATAAGCTAAAGGCACATGTAACTTTCTAGAATTCGATTTTCGAACAGTCGTTTACTAGAAGTGCGTGAGTATTAAGCAAATGATTATTTACAATGGATTAATTTGTTTTAAAACGATTAATAATCGATTGACTTTTTAATAAATAGTGCAGTGTATGAATAATGGCCCGAAATCATCGACTGTAAAGGTAGATCATTTTTGTATGAATTTAGTTTTACCAAATGTATTATTATTATTTTAAAGGGTGCACGTGCCATACCTACATTTATTTTGTAATTAATCAAGTCTTGTTAAATTGTTAAACAATTTTCTTTATTAATAGCGTTTTCATTTAACAGTATTGATATGCATTTTTATTGAATAAATGGTACTTGGGTCCTTTGCAACGATAATGCTACAATTGACCAACATCATCAACGGTCGATTTTATCCAATGTGACATTTTAAAAATTAAAACAATAATAGTGGATATTATAAATTAATAAACAAAACGTAAATATTTATATTACACGGTCCGCACATTTATCGATTCCAGTTGTGGTAAAAAAAAATTAAATTTTAAGGACATTATCATTCTCTACCTGCGACTTTTTGTTTCTGTTTATTTTCTCTCGAAATTGTTTATCAAAATAAAATAATTACAATAAACAGAAATTACTATGGTTTAAGTTAGCGTGAAAATAGCGTTAAATTATCTCGAAATACATTGAAAAAAAAAATAGAACAAAACGCCATACAATGGACATTTTTTGTCTTTGGATAAAAATCCTTCTTGGATTTTCCGAAAAATAGTCTTTGAAATTACGTCACAATTAATAGGAACTCATTTATTACTGGAAAAGCTCTGCTTGGATTTGAATGGGGTTCTCCCCGAAAGAAAAAAAATATTAAAGAGCCATTTTTTAAGATGGAACGAACTAAAACGTAAATTAGTCATTACCTAATAATCTATTTTTCAAAGTTGCAGCTCGAGAAGTGAAAAATCTGTTAGGTTCGTACAGTGGAAACTCGGTTATCCGGACTAATTATTGTTGCGGCTCATTCGGATAATCGAAAATTCGGTTAATTGAATGTATAGAAAAAAACGAATTTTAGTTTTATATAATGTTACCACACTTCCTGTTTTGAATGGGATTGTTCCGTTTTCAGATCATTTTGAGAGCGCAACTACGGTTTTAGAATTACTTGAATTTTTTTAAAGTAAATTGATTATTGTTAATCGTGGCGAAAAGCGGAGTGTGCACATTCGAGCTCAAAGTGGCACATTCCGATCTCGGGAAAATGAAGCGCGCCGCTCCGCGTCGCGCTTCATTTGCCTCCCTCGATCGGAAATGTGCCACTTTTCGCTCGAATGCGCACATCTTTGTGTTTATTAAATTTATTTATATTTAAATCAGTTACACCAAAGAAGTATTTCTTTGAAGTATTTTTTTGAATTAAATTGCCCCCCATTTTCGCTTAGATTTTTATTTTTGAGGATTGGAGGGAGTAGTTCTATTATATATTTTAGAACAGCAGTTTCCAAACTATGTTTCATGGGTTATGTATAAATACAGTCGAATACAGTCGAAATCCGACATCAAGTTAACCAAAAAAGCACAAAAATTGACTTTTAAAAATCTCGCTGTAAATGTACCACTGTGATTGGCTCATTGTTGATTCACTACAATGGCCGCCAATGAATTAACCAATCAGATCGAATTCATTATTTGGTAACTATAGGTACATCAGAAATATTTGAAATTTGAATCATATTGTACATTTATAAACATATTTAAAAAAAAGAATACAAAAAACTTTATTTTAAATAAACAAGAGTAATGCGCTTATTAAATGAAATTAATTAAAAATACATAATAAAATATTAGAAAATTTGGTAGCTTCTATGCTTCGAAGATTGCAAAGTGTTTTAAAAAATAAAGTATTTACATCTACTTATTAATTTTGCAATGTTTTTATTCGTATTGTGCACATCTTAGTGTTAATTGGATTAGACTATATTAATAACAAATCCTTCAAATTTAGATTTTCCATTCGGAAAAAGTTTTCGCTTGAAAGTGTACATACTCCTTACTAATTGAATTTGCCTATCTTATTCTTGTCTCTTACAAATAATATTAATTAAATCAAACTGAACTAAATGTAACACTCCTCGCTTTTCTTTTAATTAAAAATTACAGTAGGGTATTTTTACTAAAAACCACATTTCTAATTTAGTACTTTTAAACTAGACTAGATGGGAGACTTCATTGTACATGAAAAAAAAGTTTAACTTTTTCCGAATTTTGACTCTTATTTCTCAACATTTTTTTAACATACCCCACCCAAGTCATTCTAAAATTTTGATGCACTCCATATGTAACATATAAAAATTTTTTATATTTAAAAATTGAATTAATCCATAAATGAAGTCTAATTACAACAGTGTATACAAAATGTGCCTTAAAACTAATTTGTTTATAATTTTTACAAAAATGAAAATGACCCAAAAATATTTGGAGACATTAATTTTGACATATAAACTTTTAGCAATCTGCAAAAGATGATATAAAAATCGACTAGTTGATTTTCAGTGGCCCACTTCAGAATATTTCACTCATATACAATTTTAATTAATCAAAAATGCGAATTAGTAAACTTTCGAAAGTACGCCTGAAAATATTTTTATCAAGTGCGCTACAATTAGGCGTGCGGAAGAGCACCATGATAACTAGTCAAAAGGAATAAAATATCTAACTTTTTTCAAACAGAAAATAGATCTAATTTGTTCGACTTTTAATTTTTTGAATTGAAGAATAAATTAATAATATAGGCAAATCCGAGAAATACGAAGATGTGCGCATTCGAGCGAAAAGTGGCACATTTCCGAGCGAGGGAGGCAAATGAAGCGCGACGCGGAGCGGCGCGCTTCATTTTCCCGAGATCGGAATGTGCCACTTTGAGCTCGAATGTGCACACTCGATTTTCGGCACGATTGACAATAATTTTAGTAACGAAAAAGTGGTAAATAATTTTTATTTTGCCCTCGCACTCGTACTTATAAGTTTGTTGTATCTTTTTGCTCTCTCCCACTCATTGCTATGGTAAAAATACATTTTTCGAACATATAAGCAATATTAATTGAATTTGTTGATTATAACGAGTTTAATTTAAAAAAATTCAATTTTTGAATTGAAGAATGAAATAATAATATAGGCAAATCCGATAAATACGAAGATGTGCGCATTCGAGCGAAAAGTGGCACATTTCCGAGCGAGGGAGGCAAATGAAGCGCGACGCGGAGCGGCGCGCTTCATTTTCCCGAGATCGGAATGTGCCACTTTGAGCTCAAATGTGCACACTCGATTTTCGGCACGATTGACAATAATTTTGGTAACGAAAAAGTGGTAAATAATTTTTTATTTTGCTTTTTCACTCATACTTATAAGTTTGTTGTATCTTTTTGCTCTCTCCCACTCATTGCTATGGTAAAAACACATTTTTCGAACTTATAAGCAATATTAATTGAATTTGTTGATTGTAACGAGAGTTTAACTTAAAAAAATTCAATTTTTGAATTGAAGAATGAAATAATAATATAGGCAAATCCGATAAATACGAAGATGTGCGCATTCGAGCGAAAAGTGGCACATTTCCGAGCGAGGGAGGCAAATGAAGCGCGACGCGGAGCGGCGCGCTTCATTTTCCCGAGATCGAAATGTGCCACTTTGAGCTCGAATGCGCACACTCGGTTTTAAGCGCGATCACGAGGTGTCCCATTTTAACAGGAAAAAACGAACGCGGATAATTGAGGTTTTACTGTAACACAAAATTCTTTTAATATTTTTCAAGATGAGGCGGTTTCTCTTTTCTCATCTGACGAGCCATCATTTCCAGACACCTATTTTGAAATTAATTACTCCGACCTTTAGAAAATTAGGCTCTAATTGTTCTTATAATAATAATTCATAGATAAAGTGCGTTGTTGCATTATGCGATCCTTGAAAAGTCGAACCTTTAAAAAATAACGATCGCCACCAAAAATGGTATTCGTTTCAACAAATTGTTATTCTTTTCGTGTCGGACATTCTCTTAACCTTGACATTCGTAGTTTTTATGTGGAAGTAAAATGTAATCCGAAGTGAAGCCCCATAAAAAGAAAGATGCATTTCGAAAGCGCTTTGTGCTTTCCCGTTTTACCACTTGTTTGTAATATTAAATAGCGCTGCGCACTTCCGCCTTCGGAATTGATGTCTTCCCGAAGCAGACGTTAAAGGCTGCTTTTATTTTATTAGGCGACCCTCCGAAAAAAGAAAGGGTTGCGCCAACGAAAAACGCAAATTTATTAAAATCGGCACGTTTTTTCGTTGTGTGCTTCGAATGCTGAAGGGCGGCGGATTCTGGCCGCGAATCCATTACGGCAATTAATCTAAATCAATATTTCTTTTCCACCTTGTTTTTTAAATTATAATGCGATTTATTCAAAATCACGTTTGGAGCATCAATGGCTGTTCGTTGAATTTATTATGTACTTAACGCTATCGGAAGGGTGGGCTTTTTAAAAATTGCTTTAATCTCTAACTTAGAAAAAAAAGCGATGCGCACGTAAGAAGTTATACTTCTTTGGCGTAACTGAATTTAATAAAACCACGTGTTACGTTGAGCACCACTGGTTTTCAAATTATATGTTACTGCACCTTCTTGCAAAAAATCTAATCTTGGTGTCTTCTCACTATACACCTATTCTTCGATTTACGCGATAGATAGGTTCCGAAAGAAAACCGTGTAAATAGAAATTAGGGGAACCTGTTGTACCTTAGTCCCTTTGTAAATTCAAATGCCACATTGACAGACATTAACGCAGTGGTTTCCAACCTTTTTGTATCTGCGCCCCCCTTTAAAAAAAATTGTTGCCCCCTTTTAATTAGGGGGGCGCGCCCCACAGGTTGGAAACCACTGCATTAACGTAAAGTTATGTTTCAGTTCATTAAAATAAAATTTTTGAATGTTAATTTAAAAGAAAAATCTAATGATTTTTTACTTTTTATATTGGACATTTTCTATTGGGCAGTTAAAAAAAATTTATGACCTAATTTAAAATCTACGAAAGGGTAAAATGTCCAGTGAATGACCGATTTGTTGATATTAAATACTTTTGTGGACGACAGTTTGAAAATTAAAATATGGGATAAAAATATATTTATATCAAAAATATTTTAATCAAACATTTACATTCACAAAATAAAATTTTTAGACTATTGTAGGGGAACCTGTTTTACCTTGGTCCCTTTGTACGTAGGGCAACTTTATTTTGTTTAATATTTGCATAGTAGTGGTCTGATTTTGGCACAGCATAACCTTTAATTTTATTTTTGAGTTTAAACATCAAGGGTCGGTGCGTTGTACTTCGGTCACTGTCAATAAATTGTACCTTGGCCCTAAGATCAACGTGCAATAAATAAAAATTTAGATATACCTTTGTTATAAATTCCTATTTTTTTTTTTATTTTGCTGCAAATAATATGCCTCGCAAGTCTAACGAAAAATTTAAATTTTTGCAATTTTAGTATATGAGAAAAGATTTGTTAATTTTTGAAACAATTTTAGTGTCATCTCAAAGAAGAACATTAGTAGTTCTTATAATCCAAAAATAAATATATAGTTCTCATAGAACAATGGGTTTTATTTTGCTTAATGTGAATAGAGCCAAGGTACATCACCTCTGTGGTACTTAGGCCATAGATCCACTAATTTTTAAATCTTATAGCAATTCGAGTGAAGGGTTGATAATGGTTTCAAATATTTTATAATGAATACCTTATTGGTGCCCCCCACTACGATGCAATTTATTTTATCAACAAATTGTTATATATACAATTTAAAAAAAAATTACAAGTGAAAAAGGAACCAAGGTACAACAGGTTTCCCAATAATTAAAATATATGGTACAAGTAAATAATATTAACTTTAACTAATAATAGATTTGCAATGGGTATTAGTTTTTATAAATAAAATAAGGATAAATAATTTAAAGTATTTTTTTTTTAATTATTTCATTAACAAAGTATTTATGTTGAAAATTGCAAGTATAAAAGTAACAATATAAATAAATAAGTAATACTTAAATCCAATATACCTCAAATATATTCATATTGAGATGTTAATAATTGTTTTTGGAACAAATATAAATTAATATCAAATAATATGTAAATAATATGTAATAATAAGTAACCACAAAATTAAATATATTTGTGTCAGTAGAGCCAACAGTAAATGACGTTAAAGTGTTGCCGTTTCGAAACACTGGAATTTTGAAATTTTTAATTTTTATTTTGAATTAAAAACTTTATTTTTAACTATTAAATTTTTTTTTTAATTCTTTTATTTTTGTTATATCATTTGCTTTGATAATTGTTCAAAATTTATAAGATATAATTAATCTCTATTTTTCATTTTTTTTCTATAAGTTTGTACAAAACATACAAAAGTTATCCATTCATCTAAAATTAAATAAACAATATTTATAACATTAAATTTTTTTCGTTAATCAAAAAAATAAATATAGTTAGTCATATAATTTTATGATGAATACCTTATTAGTGCCCCACTGCGACGCAATTCATTTTATCAACAGATTGTTACATATACAATTTAAAAAAAATTACAAGTGAAAAAAGGGTCCAGGTACAACAGGTTTCCCTATATATAATCGTTAATTTCAATTTTTAATTTATTCGACTATATTTAATAAAGCGAGAAAACAGACAAATTCGATGAATACGAAGATGTGCGCATTCGAGCGAAAAGTGGCACATTTCCGAGCGAGGGAGGCAAATGAAGCGCGACGCGGAGCGGCGCGCTTCATTTTCCCGAGATCGGAAATGTGCC
Organism: Sinopyrophorus schimmeli; assembly: GCA_036325965.1. Lineage (NCBI taxonomy): Eukaryota > Metazoa > Arthropoda > Insecta > Coleoptera > Elateridae > Sinopyrophorus > Sinopyrophorus schimmeli. The sequence continues at coordinate 303,871 of JARFIZ010000033.1, forward strand.
ACTTTGAGCTCGAATGTGCACACTCCGTTTTAAGCGTGATTCACAATAATTAATTTACTTTCTTAGACGACTAACTTCATACTGTCAAATTTTCGATAGCATTTTACTCTCAACGCGCCCAAAAGAAGTATAACTTCAAAAAAAACTATCCTATTAAGTTTTTAAATGGGACCGCATTAAAAGCGTCTATGTGTATGTATAAATTTTACATCTAATCCATTTATTGCCGTTCGAAACGACTGATAAATCCCGATCATAAATATCTGGAATGAACTGCTATCAAAGATTTAACGGCCATCGTGTCATATCGTTCCTTTTAAGGGATTAAGTGTCGCTAATAAATTTTATAACGAAGATCTTTTATTATTTATGGGACGGCATCGGGTATTGATTCTTTCGATCGGAACCGAGAAGAACTGAAAAATGCGGAGCTAAATTAGTTGTAAACCGACTACGTCGTTCTTTGGCTTTCGGATTGGGTTAATGAATAAATTAGTTAGGGTTGGTGTCGTTCATAAGTGAATCGTCCGGTTCCGTTACTGATAGGGCGGCGGTTTCGAGCGGATGTTGTACCCCAACGTGTCAATTATTGTTGATAATTCTTGATATTAATTGTCCTTCTGGGCGCTCGCAATTTGCTCCTGGGAATCGATGGCTTTTTCGATGCGCGCTCTTACCCGACCTTCGGGAGTTAAACTATGCATTTCGCATTACTCATTTTGGGTAGCTGCGGTTTTGTTAACGTTATTTGGTCATTAGTAAGATGCGTACGGAGAATTTTGCGATGAGCTCAGGTTTGTGGTATTTAAAGAGCGTGCTTTTATCTAATCTTGTAATAGGCGGCAGCGCGCACTTATGCTGTTACAAAACGTGCGATTTTTTGAAATAGCGAACGCGATGGAAAGTTGCACTTTTTAAAGTTCGAATAAATTATTTTAAAATTTTAATTTAAACGGTTACGTCGGAATTGGGAAAGAAATCGGTGCGCTTTAAAGAGAATTATTTCGAGCTCTACGATTCTGTATTTTTAAACATTAATAACTGACATTAATTTTTTTAAATTTTGTTAATTATAATTGTTTTCCTATTCTAATAAGGCTTTTTTAATTAATGACACATTATGGTTTGGGGTCGTAGGGAAATAGTTGAGCGATTGTTTAAAGCGGGTACAGTACTAAAAAAAAATTAAGGGCTTTTGCATTAATGATAATTACCCTGCGTTCTTTTACTGGTAGAATAGAGCTTTGTTGGTGACAGAAAAAATCAGGGCCGCATTTATACAAGAAGATAGTTTATCGTTTTTTTAAATTTAATTGATTATTTGTATGAAATTCATCAGTTCAGACTAATTTTTTAAGGGTCTTCTGCATCAGTGGCAATTTGCCCTTATTTTTTAAAGTTTAGCTAATTATTTATCCCGAGAAAAAAGTTTAGAGCTGACCATATACAATTACAGTAAAACTTCGATATAAGGGACCTTTATTTAACGGACTTTCAGCGTACTTCTCAAAAATAAAAAAATTATTGCGTTTTAAAAGTTTCATTTTAAAGCCAAATTTAATTTTTCAAATGGGCGAAAATTTTTGTTTTAGAGGGAAAGCGCCGGGAAATGATACCGGTTATAGTCGCTAGGGGTACGTAGGAACATCCCCTTGCAATATAAAGCAATTCAATTTTTTTCATTTTTTGCCAAAAAACATGGGTTAAAACCCATGTTTTTTCAAAATAAAAAACGTTTTTTTTCAAAGCTTTGAAATAGCACGCCTATGGTTTCTTAGGCCTATCCGAAGCCAAAAGGGCTGCCAAATCCGAATCTGAATAGTTTTTAAAGATCCGTCCACAAATAACGGCGCTACAATTTTTTTAAAGTTCAAAATTGTGCAAAAATGAGGCCCAAAAATTGCAATTTTTAGGTTTCGAAAAATTTACGTTGCGCCCTATACATATTTTACATGTATCTTATGTAAAAAAGCCTCAGGATTCCGAATCCGTGTCGTGTGTAATAATTGGATCGAAAATAAGGGCGCTACGATTTTTTTTGTGAATCAAGGGGTACGTTTTTTTATTTATTTAGTTTTATCGAAAATTTTTATTTTAGAGCGAGAGCGCTAGGAAATGACACCGGTTATAGTTACTAGGAGTACGTAGGAACATCCCCTTGCAATATAAAGCAATTCTATTTTTTTTTTACCAAAAAAACATGGGTTAACGTTCACAATTGTGCAAAAAAGTGAACCTAAAATTGAAATTTTTAATTTTCGAAAAATTTACGTTGCGCCCTGTACTTATTTTACATGTATCTTATGTAAAAAAGTTCCAGAATTTCGCTTGTAATGATTGCATCGAAAATGAGAGCGCTACTACAGTAAAACCTCAATATAACGGACTTCTATTTAACGGACTTCAGATATAACGGACAAAAGAGGGATATTATAAACCTATTTTTATATAACGGACTTTCGGCTTTAACGGGCACTCCCTTCTCCCAATCAGTCCGTTATATCGAGGTTTTACTGTATATTTGCTCATGTCAGATTAAATTTTCATTATTAGGGTTTTATTAATTGTCAATTAATGTTAACTTGCATTATTTGAATTAAATTTCAAATAGATACTTGTCACACGGATATACAGTTACGGACACTACAAACTTGGGCAGCAATAAAAGGCTTCGGGTGGCCAGAAATAATTTTTTTGCTGAGGTCGTACTATGAAGAGATAGTACTGTATTAAACATTCAGGGCCGGATCTATACCCAAAGTTACATTTTATCGATTTCTTAAATGTATTAATTATTGTACTTGAAATTGATCATAGGAGATCATTTTTAAGGACTTTGCATCAGCAAACAACGTCCCTGATTTTTTTTGTATTAAAACAAAGTTTAGTTAATAGTGTATTAAAAATTCAGAATTGTAGTTGAACTCGAAAATACGTCCCCTATTTTTTAAACTTGACCTTCGTCCGCGCCAGGATAAGCTTTTAGCGTAGATCCTCGAGCCTACGGTCCTTTTAACATTAAAAATAATAAACAAATTCTAATGCAAACGATTTCGTAAAATTAAAAGTTGCCGCTAAGAGCATAATAAAACAATAAAATTAAAATACATAATGAGCTCGTAAATGTAGTGAAATTATTTTATTGCCCAAATCGGACCAGTTTTTCATTTACTTTCTCAATAATACAAATACAAACATTGCTCTATAAATATGACTTACAAATGCATAAGTTATTACTTTCGAATTGTTAAATATCTTTGCCGCTTTTACTTCCACGTATTATGCATTTCATTTCATTCACACTTTTTTAATCCATAGTCTCGCCTTTGGCATCGTCGAAAAAAATTAAAAAAAATTGTGCCTGCATTAAAATAAAAAATAAAAAAATAGATGGCGCAAATTATTCATCCGTCAATTACTGTCGTTTGCATTCGAGAAAGATAAGTCAATTCAGAGACGACGACGATTAAGCTTCGAATTCTTTATAAAAAATTATTATTGTCGAAGACAGACACCAAAGCGAGCGTATCATATAACGTTTCTATTAATTGGTTAGGGGAAACGACCTCCAGAGCTAGATGATTGATGCCCACACATCTTACCTTTAAAAAGCATTGTTATCTAATTTTTTCGAGTCTCATTAAATTTAATTGCCATCTCTTTTGTTACGGAATCCTCGATTGATTCGGCTCCTCGTCTATGACGAAAATGAATTTTGCGAAGGACTTCGGGAACGCTTGGTAGATCTCCCAAATAAGATTTTTTCGATTTAGAATTGAGCGAAAATATCGATTGAAAAATTGTGTTTTACTTTTGCATTCGGATGAAACTGAAGTACAGTTTGCGTTTTTGTAAACATATACCTAACAATTGGACCAAGTTTTTTCCTGTTAAAACGGGACACTTAGTAATCGTGCTTAAAACCGAGTGTGCACATTCGAGCTCAAAGTGGCACATTCCGATCTCGGGAAAATGAAGCGCGCCGCTCCGCGTCGCGCTTCATTTGCTTCCCTCGCTCGGAAATGTGCCACTTTTCGCTCGAATGCGCACATCTTCGTATTTATCGGATTTGCCTATATTATTATTTCATTCTGCAATTCAAAAAATTAAAAGTCGAATAAATTAGATTTATTTTTTGTTTGAAAAAGGTTAGAAATTTTATTCCTTTTGTTAAGTTATCATGGTGCTCTTCCGCACGCTGAATTGTAGCGAGCTTGATAAAAATATTTTCAGGTGTACTTTCGAATGTTTACTAATTCGCATTTTTGATTAGTTAAAATTGTATATGAGTCGAATTTTCTGAAGTGGGCCACTGAAAATCAACTAGTTGATTTTTATGTCATCTTTTGCAGATTCTTGAAAGTTTATATGTCAAAATTAATGTCTCCAAATATTTTTGGGTAATTTTTATTTTTCTCAAAATTATAAACAAATTAGTTTTAAGGTAACTGCGGGTAATAAGGCCTAGCTAAGGGAATTTAATCAACAGATTTTAACAGTAATCATTTTTAAGATTCAGTTGCTCTAAAATATAAAGGAAAAATGACAACTTTCACCATAAACAAAACCAAAAATTAACATTTTTAAAAACCTTGCCAGTAGCCCTTATTTTCTACTGAAGGGTAATAAGGCCTACAGCTTTAAAAAATTTAAGTAATCAAACTGGACATAATATATTAGATAACTAAGTTTAATAAATACATGAATACAGCAATTGGAATAAAAATTTTAAAAAAAATTACAAATTGCTTCTCCTAACAGTCATTAACGCACTCAAAGTCATTAATATAATCCACTGACATAATTTTTATTACCTAATAATGACTTATCGTAAGCAGGAAGATTATTTATTAACATTTGCATAGTAGTAGTCTGATTTTAACACAACATAATCTTTAATTTTGTTCTTGTGATGATTAAACATCAAGGGCCGGTGTGATGTACCTCGGTCATTGTCGATCAGTTGTATCTTGACTCTAGGATCAACGTGTAATAAATAAAAATGTAGGAGTATATTTGTTATACCTATATTCTTCTTTATTTTATTTTATTTTGCTTCAGATAATATGCCTAGCAAATCAAATCAAAAGTTAAAATTTTTTTAAGTGTTTGAATAGTTAAATTTCAGTATGCGAGAAATGTTTTGTTAATTTCTGAAACAATTTTAGTGTTATATCAAAGAAGAACATTAATAGTTCGTATAATCTAAAAATAAATAATAAATATATACTTTTCATGAGACGGGCCTAGGTACATCACCCCTATTATACCTAAGCCCCATAGTTCCACAAATTTTTAAGTCTTAAAGCAATGTGAATAAGCAGTTGCTAATGCTTTTAAATTTTTTTATGAAGTGCACCTTATTAGTGCCCAATACGGTGCAAATTATTTTATTAACAAATTGTTTCATATACATTTTGAAAAAAATTACAAATAAAAAAAGAGTCAAGGTACAACAAGTTTCTTTACATATTTATATCCGCAAGACCTTAAAAGTAATGTAAAATGCATTAGAAAACAATTAAACTTTGATACAAAAAGTAGGAGTATAATAAGGCCTATGGTTAAATTTAGTAGGCTTTAATAACCGCCGACCACGTATGTAAGAAAATCAAAATAAAAAATATTTGGTTCATGATACGTGATTCAAATATTTAAAATCATCGAAGCTTGAATGAATAGAGAAAATAAATGTGATTTTACATAGCTAAGTGTAATATTTCAAAAAATACTAACGATTGATTCGGACCGATTTTTATTATTCGTGTTGCCTGGCTGCGTTTTACGATATATGATGCTGCATTTGGGGCAGGAAGCGGAATATGCCGCCTCCACAAACTTGTAGAGACATTTTTGTTCAATAGGTGTTTGTGTGTGTGGCCTTAAGCCAAAGCAGTTATTTTAAACACAATTTTTGTTAATTAGGCCTTATTAGTCGACAGGCCTTATTACCGCAAGTACCTTACATAATAGAACTAATCTCCACAATCTTAAAAATAAAAATTTAACCAAAAATGAGGGACTATTTAATTTAAAATAAAATGCGCGCGCTCATGTAGACGCGTTAGAAGTAATACTTCTTTGGCGTACTAAATTAAATATAACCACGCGTAAGGAGTAATATAAATAAATTCAATAAATACGAGAAGTGCGCATTCGAGCGAAAAGTGGCACATTACCGAGCGAGGGAGGCAAATGAAGCGCGACGCGGAGCGGCGCGCTTTATTTTCCCGAGATCGGAAATGTGCCACTTTGAGCTCGAATGTGCACACTCGATTTTAAGCACCATTCACAATAATTAACTTACTTTCGATATACTACTACTTTATTTATAATAACTTTGATTTGATAACAATATAATTCTGATAAATAATAATTGCATTTAACCAAGTAGAGCAAGAACCGACGCTGTTCGGCTTAGAGAGGTTTTACTGTATTATTACCCGCAAGTACCTAATTCTGAAACCGTAGTTGCGCTCTCAAAATGCCTCCTTTGGCTTCTTATTTTTCATAATTTTTTACTTTTAATTGCAAAATTGCCGTGAAATTAATTTGTATTTAAATAAGGAGGCAAGAATGAAATTCTTGTTAGGATTTCTTAATTTTCTATATCGTAATTGACAATTTTTTGAAAACTGGACATTTTGGCGTCCCGAATGATTGCTTGGGGACAACGGGACAAATGATCTGAAAACGGAACAATCCCATTCAAATCCTGGAACAATCTGGAATTAAAAGGTATTAAGATGCGGGGGCGGTGGTGCGGCTGTGCCACCGGGAAAATAAAACATTCGACGGCGGTGTTGTGCGCCAAATGGCTGTGGTGCAGCGCTGTTGTGGCGCCGCAAATAAAATTAATAAATTTTTATTTGTAAATGAAATTTTCGTGTTTACTCGCGGAAGTGCAGTAGTTCAGTTTATAACTGTGGGCACTTAATTATTTCGTAATTGAATCTGCTTTGATAAGATTGGAGCGTTATCTGGCTGTTATGAATAGGTGACTCGTGCATGTGTGTGTAAGTTTTGCCGTGAATAATCAACTGGTTAGTTGAATTTGATTGCTCGTGAAAGTAACGTTGTTCTCTTCGATTCTCCAAAACGCGTACGAACATTTGGACCTTGGTGTGTGTGTGTGCGCGCGTTTTTTGAGTGCAAAATTTCGATTAATGTCCGCGTAACGGACGTGTGCATCGCCTTCGAGATTTTTTCAATATCGAATTTTTATGGTCTCGAATCACTTCTTGCCAGATGGCAAAAGCGTGTAGGTATTCATATCTTGTTTTTAATCGCATATTTTTGCTATTGTTCAATCATACAATTAACTACACTTTAAGCCGTTTACAGTTAACTATTTTATTTTTAAAGGTCCGACTCTGTACGAAATTTGATTAATGCTCGAACGTGCAAAAAGTGCGCCGTTTTTGTAATTTAGCAAATAATAATCGGACGAGGCTTTAACAGTATTTCAATAGTCTTTTGTAGAAAAGTTTTGCAAAACTGGTCTTGGGCTTTTTGTTGAAGCTACTTCTTCGCCTCATAATTGACGATAACCGAACCGTGTAAAATTCTTCGGCACAATTAATCAAATTTAGATCCTCGTTGTTGAATTAGTTTATTAGGAAGAGACGCCTTTTCGTCTTGTCTTTGTTTTATTTGGTGCTAAAAAAATATAGTCTTAATCCAATTAGTGCTGTGAATAGACAAAAAGCAAGAACCTTCTATTTAACCTTCCGCGTACTAGGTGACTAAATATTGCTACGATACCGAATACAGTCGAACCTCGATAAGTCGAAGTCGAAGGGACAGCAAAAATAATTCGTCATATCAAAAACTCGAGTTACCAAAAGAAGTTCAGTTAAATACAATCATTAACATTATTTATTTTTATTAAGACCCTGAAAAATATAGTTAATTACATATTATTTACTGTTAAATTGAAAGTAAGCTAAAATTGTCTTTTGCTTCATTGCTCCAAAATGTTACGTTTCTACAAATTTTTCCAATGATCTTACCGATGATAATATATCTGTAGGAACATCTTCTTGAGCACATAGGAATAGAGAAATAGTATCTATTGCATTGTAAACTTGAGTTGTTGAAGGGATGTTTATTGTAACATCTGTATCACTTTCATATTCACCTTCACTTTCACAGTTTTTCTTATTTTCTTCTAGCACTTTACTTATAATGCTTTCATCGCTAGGAATTTCAGCAACTTCCAAATCTTTATCAACGTTGACATTTGTCATTTGTATCTTTAGCAGCTACAATTAGGTCTCTGTTTTTTAAAATGGTTGATAAAGTGTTTGCGGCAATACCAAAATCTTTAGCTATATCCTTTTTTCTTTTGAGCCCACGTTCCACTTCTTTTAAAAGATTAATTTTCTCCCTTATGGTTAAACTTTTTAATTTTCGTTTACACTCCATGATAATACGTAAATAATTTTAGAAAAAGTATTAAACTTTTTTAGATTTTCTGTTATACTCTGTTACAAACTATAAAGAACGTAAAACACATTTGTTAGTCTTCGTAGTCGACGAATAACTAGCAAATTGAAAACTAAAATGCAAAAATAGTTTCTTTTTCTGTAGAATAAACGGTAAAACCATCTCAAAAATTTATAACTGTTCATAAGGCATTTAAACATATATTAGTTTTTAAATTCAATGGAAGTGCCGCCGTCAAAACATTCTTGTAGTATAAACCTTTTATTTGTAGTCAACAATAGAGCTTTTAAAGCATCAATAACACCAAACCCAGCCGTCGTTAATCCTCTCTCAGGTAGAGAAATTTTTAGAAAAGTTGTAAAATTGAATTTCGAGTCATCGACCTATTTACTAATGGAAACTTGAATTTAATGAATTGTAAAACGCTTCGACTAATTAAATAATTCGATTTATTAAACTTCGAGTTATTGACATAAAAATATTAACGTTGAGATAGGAAAGTCCTAGGGAAACCGGTTCGAGTTCGAGCTATCAAAATTCGGCTTATCGGCGTTCGACTTATGGAAGTTCGACTGTATTAAGAAAACCTAACAAGAATTTCATTCTTGCCCCCTTATTGAAATACAAATTAATTTCACGGCAATTTCTTAATAATTCGCAATAATTTAGACCATTCAATTACACGAAAAATTAATTGAATAATTTTTCTTACCTGCATTGACAAGATTATTGTATCTTCTCGCTCCCTTCCACTCATTGCTATGGTATATATGTTTTTCGAATATAAAATTCATATTTACTAAATTAAATTCTAATTTTTGATTTGAAAGAGCCCACGGTAAATTGTACTAATATAATTAATACGAGGATGTGCGCATTCGAGCGAAAAGTGGCACATTTCCGAGCGAGGGAGGCAAATGAAGCGCGACGCGGAGCGGCGCGCTTCATTTTCCCGAGATCGGAATGTGCCACTTTGAGCTCGAATGCCACACTCGGTTTTAAACACGATTTACAGTTATTTAGGCCAATAAATTGACAAAAAATCAGTTAAATAATTTAAATCGTTTTCTCTCACTTGCATTGACGCTATTATCGTATCTTTTCTCTCCCTTCCACTCATTGCTATGGTAAATATGTTTTTCGAATATAAAATCAATATTTTAGTACATTAAATTAAAATTTTTGATTTGAAGGAGCGTAGGATAAATTAGACAAATGTAATAAATACGAAGATGTGCGCATTCGAGCGAAAAGTGGCACATTTCCGAGCGAGGGAGGCAAATGAAGCGCGACGCGGAGCGGCGCGCTTCATTTTCCCGAGATCGGAATGTGCCACTTTGAGCTCGAATGTGCACACTCGGTTTTAAGCTCGATTACCAAACATCCCGTTTTAACAAAAAAAAAATGTTCACCTTAATTATACCCCACCTAGTACACGGAAAGTTAAGATATTTTTAAAAATCTAGGTAGTATTAAGAAAAAATGTTAATTAAGCGGGATTTATGGTGTTTCCTAAAAAAATTATTAAGACGAGTCGTTTTAAATTAACAACCATCATTTTGGACAATCAAAAATTGTTTTTGGGCGTTCTCGTTCGGGTCCGATATCAATTTCGTCAAATAAGTCGATTATTTTCGACTGAAAACAAAATACCTCCATAAATTTCGGGATTATCGAAAAGAAATATAGGTTTACAGTTGTCGGTTACCAATTTACCATAAATTCGGAAAACGTGACGGATATACGAAGAAGAAAACGAGTGCGTTATTTATGCGAGCCGACGTTTCCTACGCATTTTGCTAGGAAAATGCGGCTCGTATCACATTTCACACGTTCCTTATTTATTTTCCCGCGCCGCCTGATTCGTTATCATATTAAATTATGCCGAGAAATTAAATTAAATAAATCCGCGTTAATTTATTGTGATTGGTCGTTTTTATTTTAGTTTTCTTGCGGAATGTTGGGCGTTGAAGATGTTGTCGGAAAATCTTGTGATTTTTTTAAGTTGCAGGATTGCCTTCGATTTGCTCTGCGAAATACTAATTTCAGGGGTCTTCTGTTTGAATTAGGGTCTTTCGGCTTTCACATTTTTTTTTGATTCCCGGGAAAACTCGGTATTACAGAAAAATTAAAATACGTTATTTATTTGTTTATTTATTAGATTTTGTAAAATCCAAAAATAAACGAGAATAGCTTTAACAAAAATTAAAAAAAAAACGTGCGTTAGAAGTTATTCTTCTTTGTGGTTGAATTAATTAAATATAACTACTGTTGCCTGTAAAAATTTTACTCTTAACAAGTTTAACTTCAATTATTATAAAAAATAGCAATACTATAACTACTAATTACACAGGCCAACAAAAAAAATGTTTGTAAAAACTTTTTATACCAATTCACCTGAATCTTATGTATTTTTGGGTGCTGAAACCGAATTTGGTATCCAATTTTTTTTTATCACCTTCAGATCGATTATATATTTTAAAATAGAGAATTTCATACAAAAAAATTAAATAAATCTTAGTTTTTTTTATTAGGTAACAATTTTTACGTATGATAATTTTAAATTACTACAATTTAAATAATCTTTTTTCTTCTTCCTCATGTTTTAGACTTTATTAGTCCGTTACGTTACTCGTTTTATACAGGGTGGTCTTGTATTTGGTCTGACCATCTTTTTCTAGGTCGGCCTACGTTTCTTCTACCTCTGGGCCCGTACTACCAAAACAAATATACCATATATTTGTTTTGGGATACGTTTTTCATCCATTGTTTGCAGGTATTGTGGCCAAAGATTGGAAAACTGCAAAAATTGTCCCAATATTTAAAAAAAGGCAAGAGGGGACTATGTGAAAATTATAGAGGAATCTGTTTACTAAATACAGCCTATAAAATATACTCTAGAACAATCAATAAACGGCTCAGAACTATTACAGAAGATAATATAGGGTAAAAGTACCGGTTTTGGACACGTTAGGCCCAGTTTTAGACACTTGAGTAATTTTGATAAACAAACTTGAAAAATGCAAAAAAAACATTATTGATGTTTCTATTGTAGTTAAAGATATATTAATTACACTTATTGCAGTATCGATAATTCTTATATTTCACATTTGTCAAAATAAAGTGGAAAATGTCCACAACTGGTACAGTGTCCAAAACCGGTGCTACTACCTTATTAGAAGAACAAACGGGAATCAGGAAAGGCGGGTCGTGCACTGATCATATGTATTGGCAACCTTATAACATAAGAATTTATTGCCAACCTAATAACATTTCAATGATTAAAAATAATTTTTTTACATTTTAAATAATAAAATATTTTTTTTAATATTGAAATGTGGGGGCAATTTACGGGCGATTCGCCTTTTTTACGATTATTTTCGGAATCAGCACACAAAATAATACAGGAATTATTAAAAAAGTTTTTTCATCGTCGGCCTGTGTTATTATTGAATAAGTTGTTTGACCTTGACACTTATGTTTCCTAAGGGCCGTAAATACAATAAGTATATATATCTTTATATATATACAGGGGCCCATCCACTTAAGGACTTTTTGGGCTGCAGCCCAGGGCCCCCATCGAAAAACATTAAATTTTTTTAGTTATTTATATTTATATCGATTTGTAGAAGAATTAATATTTTGGCTTTCCATTTACAATTTAGTAATTGCTCGGGTCTCGAACACTATTTCCCGGGCATCGGTACTAAACATTTCACCTCAATTCCCGGGAAATTTGTCTCGGGAATTCCCGGTTCGGCAACCCTAATCTAAATAGAAACGTCCACTTTAATCCTTTTCGAATAAAAAACCCTTGTGTAAATTCGAGCTAAATTAAACAAAGCAAATATTTAAACAAGACCGCGCTGTCTCGCATTCAATTTTGAATCGGTTTAACATCTCCTGTGTAACGTGGCATTAACCATTAAATATTGTTTCTCTGATAAGAAAACAATACTTCTAAAAGCGCGATAACGTTATTTACGAGTCCTCGGGCTTGAGCAAATAAGACCTAGTTTTTTATTGTTATTGATCGGCTTTGATCCAAAAATTAGGCGTAAATGTTCTTTGTGGAGCCGCCACGGCTTTTATCGGACAAAGGCCGTTCGAAAGTGGGCCGAAAAAATCGATTTCGAACGCATTGCCCGATATTGGCAACTCCGAATCGACTTTGGAGAAAAAAATTTAAGTGCAACAAGTGTAGGAAGATATCTGTGCTAAGCACACGTCGATCTGCAAAACTATTTTTTAATTAGACAAAAGTATTTGATATACATGACGGGCGATTTATCAAAATCTTAATTGTATTGTATAATCCAATTAAAATTTTTGGAATATTATTTTACGGTTACGTATCGAAAATTTGTGTAGTTTTATGGGGAGAAAGCGGCCGATTTTATTTAGGAAATTTGCAATAATTAATCTAATATAACGGCTTCAGTTTAAATGTTAATAATGTCATTAAATCAACAAAATGTTGAACGGAATTGCCTACGAATTTCGTTAATTATTTCAAGTTAAACATAATAAGCTTTTGCTGTAATTGACAGTTCATGAAAGTTTGAATTTGTATGAGGGTTCAACAACTATCTTTCCATTTAAAATAAATAGGGGTAGGTACTTTAAACGGGTTTGCTTTCACGCAAATTTAACATCGTCAACATTTGTTGTGATATCAAATTTGTGCAAGTAAAAGGGGGGAAATTAATAATTTTTGGGGCCTTGCAAAAATTCATTTCAAGGTTTAAAATATCTGTATCTTAAATTTCGGATTTTTTTTAAGTTATATTTTTTTTCGCGCGTTAAAATAAAATTTTAGCAGGCGACGGAAGTTGTGCGCGCACAGTTAACGAAAATTCGACAGTATGAAGTTAGCTATCTAAGAAAGTGAATTAATTATTGTGAATCATGCTTAAAACCGAGTGTGCACATTCGAGCTCAAAGTGGCACATTCCGATCTCGGGAAAATGAAGCGCGCCGCTTCGCGTCGCGCTTCATTTGCCTCCCTCGCTCGGAAATGTGCCACTTTTCGCTCGAATGCGCACATCTTCGTATTTTTTACATTTGCCTAATTTATCCTACGCTCCTTCAAATTAAAAATTTTAATTTAATTTACTAAATATTGATTTTATATTCGAAAAACGTATTTACCATAGCAATGAGTGGAAGGGAGCGAAAAGATACGAGAATAGTATCAGTGCAAGTGAGAGGAAACGATTTAAATTATTTAACTGATTTTTTGTCAATTTATTGGCCTAAATAACTGTAAATCGTGCTTAAATGCGGAGTGTGCACATTCGAGCTCAAAGTGGCACATTCCGATCTCGGGAAAATGAAGCGCGCCGCTCCGCGTCGCGCTTCATTTGCCTCCCTCGCTCGGAAATGTGCCACTTTTCGCTCGAATGCGCACATCCTCGTATTTATTAGATTTATTTGTGTTAATGCCCTCTCTTTTTAATTAATTTTAGTAAAATAAATTAGAGTTATATTCGCAAATGGTTTAATAAAGCAGGACCGTATTTACATCAACACTAATTCTATTATTTTGAAATTTTCATATTTAAATTTCAAGATACACAAGCTTTAATAAATATTCTGAAGGTGTTACAATTAGAAATTACTTTCTGTGTTGTTTTACGAAGTAATAAATAACTTATTAATTATAGATGAAAATATCAGGGGCGGATTTTACACAGATCACTTCCTTTTATTTGCGTAATAATTATTTTATTTTTTTGAATAACATTTTTATTGTAGTTTATTAAAATTTTGATTTTGTAGCAATAATTGTAATTTTTTTCTAATGGATATAGAGTTTTTAATTTTCAATTATAATATCAGGGCTGTATTGACATCAAAGTATAATATATCATTTTCAAAGTTTTTAAATAAATCTATGAAATTGTTTTTGTATGAGATAGTTTTTCTAAACCGAACAAACTTTTATTAATGGTATTATAAAATACCAGGACCGGATTTCAGACCAAATTTTTTAATTAATAGTTTTATTATTTTTGTAAGTAACTTATAACTGGTAGGGATTTACATTTGTCACAAGTATGCTGATTTTTTCTAGTACAAAAAGTGGTTTTAATTACTTTGTAATTAATCAGGGCCGTATTTACATAAACACATATTCTACAATTCTTTAACAGTCAAAAAGACGCAAACTTTAAAAAATTTCTTACAGACGTTAGGCTCTTCGGGACTGCTTTACAATTAGCTAAAGCGCTTATTGATAACGTTTATTTATTGTACTTATTTGTTTTAATGCCCTCCTTTGTAATTAATTTTAGTAAAATAATTTATATTTGCAAATGGTTTATTAAAGCAGGACCGTATTTACATCAACACTAATTCTATTATTTTGAATTTTTCATATTTAAATTACAAGATACACAAGCTTTAAAAAATATTCGGGAGGTGTTACAATTAGAAATTACTTTTTTGTGTTGTTTTACGACGTAATAAATAACTTATTGATTATAAATGAAAATATCAGGGCGGATTTTACACAGACCCTTCTTTTATTTGCGAAATAATTATTTTATTTCTTTTGAATAACATTTGTTATTGTAGTTTATTACAAATTTCTGATTTTGTAACAATAATTGTAATTTTTTTCTAATAGATAAAGGGTGTCTTAATTTTTAATTATAATATCAGGCTGTATTGACATCAAAGTATAATACATATAACATTTTTCAAAGTTTTTAAATAAATGTTTGGGATTGTTTTTGTATGAGATTGTTTTCTAAACGAACAAGCATTTATTAATGGTGTTATAAAATACCAGGACCGGATTTCAGATCGAATTTTTTAATTAATAGTTTTATTATTTTTGTAAGTAACTTATAACTGGTACGGACTTTTACATTTGTCACAACTATCCTGATTTTTTTCTAGTACAGAAAATGTTTTTAATTACCATATTATTAATCAGGGCCGTATTTACATCGACACATTTTTTTTAATTCGAAAATACGCAAACCTAAAATAATTTCTTACAGACTTTGGTCTCGTCGGAACTGCTTTACAAACAGATAAAGCGCTTATTAATAATAATTCAATAAGTCAGGACCGTACTTTACATCAGATCACTTGTCGCATTTGTAAACCGATTGTCCTAATTAGTGTTTTTAACGATACGTATTTTATTGGGGTCTTTAACCGTCTTTCTTTTATTGCAGATGTAAAAAGATAGTGAAAATAATGGAGGAGGACGGGGAGCACGGCCCCGATGAGGGCTTCCTCTTGGTGCGGGTCCACGTGCCAGAACTCAACGTGCAAAAGTGCCTCCAGTTTCCTAGGGACCAACTTGTGTGGGATGTGAAACAACAATGTCTTGCCGCTCTGCCAAAGGTCAGATTTTTAAATTACTTTATTCTCTCAACACTTTAATTAACCGAAATTTTTTATTGAAAAAACGGAGGTATAGTTTTACAATTTTGTTTTCGACGAATCCAACAATTTGTATAGCACACCACAGAGCTACACAGAACACAGTAATTAAATCTTATTAGTCTCGAGCTTTATTCGTAGATAACTATTGTAAAATAGTAGGTAATTTATTTACTCTTCGAGTTTTCTCTTAATTTGATTTCTGTTTTATTTAAAAAAAAAATACGTAGAAAATTTTGTGTGCTATGTTGTTGTAATTAATGTCTTGTATTAACATTGGTGTTTATGTTTATGTCTGCTGATGCTTTCGCACTCTTCAGGTGGCGAATTGGTACAGGGTAGGTACTTAGTTACACGTTTAACGTTTACAACCCTTTTCGCTTAATTCCGATGCCAGGCTTTTAAAAAAAAATAATAATCGTGCAGCATGCAGAAGAACATTTACCTACAATTTCCTTCCGCTGTTTACATTAAATATTTGCAAGCATTTTGGCGTGCTAATTTATGCACCCTTATGGCATATTGCACTTTAGATAACATCCGAAACTTCGGCCCGTTAATATTTTGTTTAGAAAAAATTCGGGGTTGAAATTTTTTTTTCGCCGAATCACTTCGATACGAAATTATTCAACAGTTCGCCCCTCTTTATTAAATTCCGCACGGTATTACATATTTCCACGCATGACGAGATTTGTGGAATAATCAAACGTACGAGAAATAGTTTTTGTAGCATTTTACAACACAGGTGAAAGTAATACGGTTGTTAAAGTCGATAGAAAAATGTGTCTCTAATTAATAGTTATGCCAATTAATCGAAAGTTTAGTTATCTAATCAAACGATTAATAACGTGGGGGGTCTCATAATTACAGTAAAACTTCTCGTAGCGACCACTTCTATACGGAGTTAAGGATGAAGTAGACAAATCTAATAAATACAAAGATGTGCAGATTTCCGAGCGAGGGAGGCAAATGAATTCTATGATTCAAATAGTTATAATGTAACTATAGTTACGAAATAATGAATTCCACCTGATTGGCTAATTAATTGGCGGCCATTATAGTGAATCAAGAATGAGCCAATCACAGTGGCTCATTTAAAGCGGGATTTTAAAAGTCGGTCTTTTGGATAACTCGGTTTCTGGTTTCAGCTTGGCCATAACTTATCGAGGTTTGACTGTATTTATACATAACCAATAGAAACTGCGGTTCTAAAATACATAATAGAAGTACTATGCACAATCCACAAAAATAAAAATTTAAACAAAAATGGAGGGGAAATTTAATTTAAAAAAAATGCGTGCGCCCATGTAGACGAGTTCGAAGTAATACTTCTTTGGCGTAACTAAATTAAATATAACCACGTGTATAAATTGATATAAATTAATTAAGTAAATGCGAGGATGTGCGCATTCGAGCGAAAAGTGGCACATTTCCGAGCGAGGAAGCAAATGAAGCGCGACGCGGAGCGGCGCGCTTTATTTTCCCGAGATCGGAAATGTGCCACTTTGAGCTCGAATGGGCACACTCAGTATTAAGCACGATTCACATTAATTAAATTACTCTGAACAATTTTAATAAAAAAAAATAGTGTTCCTGTTGGGACATCTACAATTGCATCATTCTAGACTCGTTTTTAAAAATCATTATATGCACTTAGTCTTTAATGTAAAAATGTTATTAAATTATTTCAAAAATCCATGATTTAAATATTTATAATGTAACTATAGTTACGAAATAATGGATTCCACCCGATTGGCTAATTAGTTGGCGGCCATTATAGTGAATCAAGAATGAGTCAATCACAGTGGCTCATTTAAAGCGGGATTTTTAAAAGTCGGTTATTGCGCTCTTTTGGATAACTCGATTTCTGGTTTCATCTTGGCCATAACTTATCGAGGTTTGACTGTATTTATACATAACCAATATAAACTGTTGTTCTAAAATACATAATTGAACTACTCTCCACAATCCACAAAAAGAAAAATTTAAACAAAAATGGAGGGACAGTTTAATTTAAAATAAAATGCGTGCGCTCATGTAGACGCGTTAGAAGTAATACTTCTTGGGCGTGACTAAATTCGATATAACAACGTGTAAAAATTAATATAAATAAATTTGATAAATAAGGAATTTGTGTCGATGTAAATACGGCCCTGATTAAGAATATGGTAATTAAAAGACACTTTGTGTACTAGAAAAAATCAGGATCGTTGTGACACATTTAAAAGTTCTTACCATTTATAAGTTACTTAGAAAAATGCTAAAACTATTGCTAACATAAAAAATTTGATCTAAAATCCGGTCCTGCATTTGTATAATACCATTAATAAATGTTTGTTCGGTTTAGAAAAACAATCTCAAAGATTTGTTTAAAAACTTTGTAAAAATGATAGATTTTACTTCGATGTAAATACAGCCCTGATATTATATTAGAAATTAACATACTCTTTATCTATTAGAAAAAAACAATTGAATTATTGTCACAAAAGTATTTAGTTTTAAGCTTTTAGATAAAAATTAATGTTTAGTCTTTAAGACTAGTTTTAATTGCAGGCACAATAGTGCTAATAAAAAATAATTGTCACAAAATCAAAATTTGTAATAAACCCCAATCAAAAATGTTATTCAAAAGAAATAATAAATTCATTCGCAAATGAAAGGAAGTGATCTGTGTAAAATCCGCCCTCATATTTTCATTTATAATTAATAAATTATTTATTACTTCGTAAAACAACCAAGACAGATATTCTAATTGTAACACCTTCATAATTTTTTTAATGATCGTGTATCTTTAAATTTAAATATAAAAAAAAATTAAAATAATAGAATTAGTTTTGGTGTGAATACGGTCCTGCTATTTACGATAGTAATTAATAAACCATTTGCGAATATAAATCTAATTTTTTTTACTAAAATTAATTAGAAAGAGAGGGCGTTAACACAAATAAATCCATTTAATACAAAGTATGTGCACATTCGAGCGAAAAGTGGCACATTTTCGAGCGAGGGAGGCAAATGAAGCGCGACGCGGAGCGGCGCGCTTCATTTTCCCGAGATCGGAAATGTGCCACTTTGAGCTCGAATGTGCACACTCGGTTTTAAGCACCATTCACAATAATTAACTTACTTCCGATCTAATACCACTTTATTTTTTTTAACTTTGATTTAATAACAATATAATTCTAATAAATAATAACTGCATTTGACCAATTAGAGCAAGAACCAATGCTAGTCGTGTTAGAGAGGTCTTACTGTATTATAGAGTTAGATGTGCGCCCTATTTCACTAGATTTAATTTTTTGGGGGTTCGTTTTAGTAATGGAGACACCCTTCGGGTGTCGTTTCCGTTTGCGAGCTTTGTTATCCTTACGAAGGACACTCGTTTATTTTCTAAGGGCCTCATTTCTCAACGTCTGCCTAAATCGTTATTCCAATACCGAGATAATTTATAAATTTTTTTTGAATAACGAGACTCGTTAAAACCACCAAATATTTACTAAGACATTGTTCTTTTTATCGTCTCGAAATTATCTTTAAAATTAAAAAGGAAAGCGGAGCATTAATTGTTTGTTTTAGTTGTATTTTTGGGAGCGTTAAAAGTTTTTTTTTGGGCCGCGAAATTCGTACTATAAAACGCGATTATTTGTGCACTTCTTTTTGGTGGTGTGTGCGGTTGACCGATCGATGTTAATTCTTGTTGGTTTAAAGGGAAAGTCGATTGGGGGGTCGTTCGAATTTCTTTCGCGAGGGCGAATTTAATTGAATTCGTTGCAAATGCAGCGGCATCCGAACTTTGTTACCGCGTTTTGAACTTCTTGTAATTGACACTTATATAAGATTATAATTTAAAACGTTCCGCATGAATTTCAACGGACATTAATCTTTCGCCCACGTGCCTTTGGCTTCAGGTGTGCTCGAAATCAATATAATTTTTATAAGTGGAAGGACATTGTGATTTATCTTTCTTATTAGCAATACGCGGCGTTTCATTTAGGGGTTTCGCGAAAAAATTAATGTTGAAAATTTTCTTCTCGGTTTCTTCGAATCGAGTTTGCAGACATTTATTTGATGGATTTTCAGGATGTTTTGGTTATTTATAACGCGCCAGAACGGCCGTTTTGGCAGTTTCTTGAAATCTCTTATTTAAGTATTTTCAGTCAAACAAATTCAGTATGAATAAAATATTTTCTGCTTTGATGGCTCTTCGGGAATTTTTTAATTATTTTTTTGGTACAAAGTAATTCATTATAAAGTAGTATAAAGCACTAAAACGGCCGTTTTGGCAGTTTTCAGAAATCTCATATTTAAATATTTTTAGTCAAACAAATTCAATATGGAAAAACATTTTCTGCTTTGAGGCTCTTCTGGAATTTTTTAATTATTTTTTTGGTATAGAGTAATTCATTATAAAGCAGTATAAAGCACAAAAACGGCCGTTTTGGCACTTTTCAGAAATCCCATATTTAAGAATTTTTTGTGGAGGAAATTCAATATGAAAAAAATATTTTCTGCTTTGCTGGCTTTTTGGGAATTTTTTAATTATTTTTGATATATAGTTATTCATTATAAAGCAGTATAAAGCACTAAAACGGCCGTTTAGGCAGTTTTCAGAAATCTCAATTTTAAGAATTTTCAGTTGAGCAAACTCAACATGAAAAAAATATTTTCTGCTTTGATAGCTTTTCGGGAATTTTTTAACTATTTTCTTGATGTAAAGTAATTTATTATAAAGCAATATAAAGCACAAAAACGGCCGTTTTGGCACTTTTCAGAAATCCATATTTAAGAATTTTTGTGGAGGAAATTCAATATGAAAAAAATATTTTCTGCTTTGCTGGCTTTTTGGGAATTTTTTAATTATTTTTTTGATATATAGTAATTCATTATAAAGCAGTATAAAGCAATAAAACGGCCGTGTAGGCAGTTTTCAGAAATCTCAATTTTAAGAATTTTCAGTTGAGCAAACTCAACATGAAAAAAATATTTTCTGCTTTGATAGCTTTTCGGGAATTTTTTAACTATTTTCTTGATGTAAAGTAATTTATTATAAAGCAATATAAAGTACAAAAACTGCCGTTTTGGCAGTTTTCGAAAATCTCATATTTAAGAATTTTTAGTCGAGCAAATTTAAAACTAAAAAATATTATTTGCTTCGATGGCTTTTGGGAATTTTTTAATTGTTTTTTTCGTTTAAAGTAATTCATTATAAAGCACAAAAACGGCTGTTTTGGCAGTTTTCAGAAATCACAATTAAGAATTTTCCGTCGAGCAAATTCCATATGAAAAATATATTTTCTACCATTATGACCTTTCGAAAATTATTGAATCATTTTTTTAGTTTAAAGTACCTTATTATAAAGCAATATAAACCATAAGTAGGGCCGTTTTGGATATCTTCAAAAAACTCATGCTTAAGAGTTTCAGTCGAGTAACAATTAAATTACAATTTTTTGAGAAAATTCATATTTAATTTAATTCCGACGGAAATCAATAGAAAACGCTTTGTACTTCGTAATTAATGAATATCTCAAGAAGTGGCCAAGAAGGAAATTTTCTTTTAGCTCTCTCCCCCATTATTGAAAGAAGTTTGCAAAGTGTTTTTGGCCAAAGTTTGAAGAATTGCCTTCGAAGTTGATTTACTTGCAAAATTAGCAGCTTTAAGAATAATTAGCAACCTCAACAGTAAACGGGATGCCTTCAGGTATTTCTTTGTTCGAGATTTGTTTTGACAGTTAAATTTATTTCATTTCGAAATGATTTATTGTTTTATACAAGCTAAAAATTATTTCACCCTAAGCGATTTAAGTGAATTATGTTTGTATTGTTTAAAATGGTCTGTGTGTGTGTGTCTTATTATTATTATTTTAATTTAAACTCGATTCTTTTCGGTGTCATACGTCCGATTTCATAAGTCAAGGATGAAGAGTCCTTATTAGAAATTTCTTTTATTAATCCGCAAGTCAGATGGTCTTTATCGGACGCACCAGATACACGCCTATGAAAATACAAATGCAAATTCTTGGCCGGGAACGTTGACTCTACGAAACGTGAAAACAACCAACTGACATTGCAATGTGCAAAGTACATCACATTCTATTGTTGTACAAAGCACGACGTACACTTTCTTTCTTAACGCCTTCGTGGCAGAGGTGTAAAATGTGAGAAGGCTTAGATTTTAATAAGATTAATCGCGAGAAAAGAGGCAATAATAACAGTAATAACGGATTGGCCACGGAGAAAGTAAATCTGCGTTTTCCTGCCTCTTACAACTTTGTTAACATTTTCTTAGATTTATGTCTTTATGGGTTTTTAATGTGTTCATTTCAAAAAAGATATAAATTACTATTGGAACGCGGCTCGCAGCAATGTTTGCTATTTCTTCAATAATTAAAACCGATTACAGGCGAACCTCGATAAGTCGGAACCGTGGGAAAACTAATTATAATTTGAGGTATCAAAAAAGTTCCAAAATGAAATATTTGTATGTGTATTTTTTACGCGAAATCTTTATACAAAATAATCCCAGTCATTAGCATTGATTATTCTTGTTAAATATCTATTTGATTAGTTTTTTAATTGAAAATAATTTTGTTGCTTTCACCGAAAGTGTTTCTCAATAAATTTTTCTATCGATAAGGATGTTCTGCAAGAACATTCTTTTGCTACCGAGAAATAAAGATATAGCTTTATTTACAGTTATGATATACAGTGTGATTGAGAACAATTGAAGTGCGTTTAAATTTGGCGCTCTATCAATTTGCTGTTATTGTTACTTTAAGTTGGTAAGCTTTGCCATAACATATATTGGCATTTTATTTCTTTGCTGTTATTTTGAATTCAGCTTTTGCTATTTGTTTTCCCAAATTAATCGTTGAACAATAGCTTTGAATATTTTTTTTTGTTGGTAAGTTAAAACGTAAATTGTTTTAAAGAATTCAACAAGCAATAAGTACTTTTAGGTTATAATAGTGTTTAGAATTTATATAATACGTATAGCGAGCTATGGATTTTTAAATGTTTGATTTCTAAAATCATTTATGATTTCTAATTAATTTATTGTTTTAGTTTACATATATTTCTTATGCCTATAAAATGTATAGATAGTTCAGAAACGAACCTAATGGTCTAGTTTTATTTATGGTGATCAAATGAAGCCTAAGAATTTTTAGGTATCGTTTGTCAGGAGTACCAACTTCTAAAATTATTGAATACGA
The DNA here is from genome assembly GCA_036325965.1 of Sinopyrophorus schimmeli. Classification (NCBI taxonomy): domain Eukaryota; kingdom Metazoa; phylum Arthropoda; class Insecta; order Coleoptera; family Elateridae; genus Sinopyrophorus; species Sinopyrophorus schimmeli. Next base: position 326,934 of record JARFIZ010000033.1, read on the forward strand.
CGATGATTTAAACACACTTCAATTATTCTCAGTCACACTGTGTATGGGAAAGATTAAAAAACTTCGATTCGTCAAAAGCTTCTCGAAACAAAAATTAAATTGTGAATATTGCAATACTTCAGCATTTTGTCAGTACAGTGGAAACTCGGTTATCCGGACTAATTATTGTTGCAGCTCATCCGCATAATTGAAAAAAACAATTTTACCTTGTTAGGTATTTATTTACAAAAAAAACGAAACAAATAAGTATTAATTATAAAATCAACAGTAAAAAATACCAAAAAGAATCATAAAATGTTTAGGTAAAATTAAAAGTAAATTGATCATTGTTAATCGTGGCGAAGAGCAGAGTGTGCACATTCGAGCTCAAAGTGGCACATTCCGATCTCGGGAAAATGAAGCGCGCCGCTCCGCGTCGCGCTTCATTTGCCTCCCTCGCTCGGAAATGTGCCACTTTTCGCTCGAATGCGCACATCTTCGTATTAATTGGATTCGACTATATTAATAACAAATCCTTAAAATCCAGATTTTCTATTCGGAATTTGCCTATCTTATTCTTCTCTCTTACAAATAATATTAATTAAATCAAACTGAACTAAATGTACCACTTCTGGCTTTTCTTTTAATTAAAAATTACAATAGGGTATTTTTACCAAAACACATTTCTAATTTAGTACTTTTAAACTAGACTAGATGGGAGACTTCATTGTACATGAAAAAAATACTTTAACTATTTCCGAATTTTAACATACCCCACCCAAGTCACTCTAAAATTTTGATGCACCCCCTATGTAACATATAGGGGAAAGTGGGGTAGCGCCGGACAGCGGGTAACCGCGGACATAAGAATTTCCAAGAACCTAATCACGTTGCATTGGAAAAATTTTCTTTAAAACAGGCGTCGTCTAGAGTAAAAACATGCAATTTAGTTGTCACGTAAACACCGAGTCTGTTACAATTTAAGGAGTAATTTGTAAAATATAAAAAATTTTCATCGCGCTCGTCAGATTTTATTTCAAGTTATCAACTAGAAAACGTAAGTGTGAATACTTATTTTTTTTTAAGTTGAAGAAAATGCATTATATTTAAACTTTGTAATAGTATTTGAAATATTTCTACTACATCTTAGGAGCTCTAAATAAAAATGTTGAATATTGAGAATCGGGTACCCCCGGACACTAAAATGTCGGGTATCGCCGGACATTATTTTAGCTTAATTAATAATCTTTTTCAAAAGTTACTCTATACTACAGTTGAAATAAATAACTTGTCGGTGCTTTATTATTTACTGTGATAATAAATAGTGGTTAAATTACTGTACTTTAGTCAACTTTGTGTATTTTTCACATCCAGTACGAATCGCAACGGTGGTCAACATCTATACTGACCCGGTGCCTTTAATCGGCACAGCACATTTATTAAAACAACTGTTACGATTTCCTGATGCTGCGAAAACATTTAGCAATAGAGCTCAAAAAACCCATAGGAGCGATATTTTAACATCTCCATTTAAACAAAATTTAGAGGAAAAGCTGAAAACTAAAAACAATAAATTTGTCAAACGAAAAAAACAAAAAATTGCTAAAAATATTGAAAACAGACAAAAATATTCGAAGTTTTTCCCAAAAAGACCGGGAGAAAGAAACCGAATGCATCATATGCAAAAAAAACTTTTGATGAAGACTGGATTCAATGTTACGAGTGCAAAGACTGGGCACATAAAAATTGTTTAAATATTAATTATTTTTGTGATGTTTATAAGGCCAAAAAACGATTGGGCCACCAATAAGTACTACTCGGGGGCTACCCGCCACTTTTTGTATTGCCAAAAAATAAGGTCAAATTGGATTGGCCATATTTCCTAAAAAAACAAATATATCATTACAAATTTTTAATTAGTATAAAATTAAAAGTCCCTACTTTCATTTTAAGTCACGAAAAATAAATAAATTTATTTATTTATATTTTTTATTTCTAATTCTGTCAAGTGTCCGGGGCTACTCCATCTTCCCCTAAATATTTTTTTATATTTAAAAATTAAATTAATCCATAGATGAAGTCTAATTACAACAGTGTCTACAAAATGTACCTTAAAACTAATTTGTTTATAATTTTTACAAGAATGAAAATTACCCAAAAATATTTGGAGACCTTAATTTCGACATATAAACCTTCAACAATCTACAAAAGATGATATAAAAATCAACTAGTTGATTTTTAGTGGCCCACTTTAGAAAATTTGACTCATACAATTTTAATTAATCAAAAACGCGAATTATTAAACGTTCGAAAGTACACCCGAAAATATTTTTATTAAGGAATAAAATATCTAACCTTTTTCAAACAAAAAATAGATCTAATTTATTCGGCTTTAAATTTTTTGAATTGAAAAATAAAATAATAATATGGGCTAATCCGATAAATACGAGGATGTGCGCATTCGAGCGAAAAGTGGCACATTTCCGAGCGAGGGAGGCAAATGAAGCGCGACGCGGAGCGGCGCGCTTCATTTTCCCGAGATCGGAATGTGCCACTTTGAGCTCGAATGTGCACACTCGATTTTAAGCACCATTCACAATAATTAACTTACTTCCGATATAACACTACTTTATTTATAATAACTTTGATTTAATAACAATATAATTCTGATAAATAATAACTGTATTTAACCAATTAGAGCAAGAACCAATACTGGTCGTGTTAGAGAGGTTTTACTGTATTTTCCTAGATTTAATTTTTTGGGGGTTCGTTTTAGTAATGGAGACACCCTTCGGGTGTCGTTTCCGTTTGCGAGCTCAAAATCAAAAACTTCGAACAGTAGGGGTTTGGACTATCGAGGCTCTACTGTATTTCTATAACAGCTTTTAATCATTTCGACGCCCACAGCCACTTTATTTATTTGAAATTTTTAGAGAATAAATCTGGAAACTTAAAAAAAATAATTGGGTTTGTTTATAAAGAAATATAAACTCGAAGTTCTCTAAAATTTTCGAACTAAATAAAGTTTGGGGGAGAAGAAGCGAGCTGAAGGCTTTTTTCAACTCGTCGCGTCGACTCGCCCGGAATGAAAATGTTACAATCAGAAGTTTTTCTTGCGAAAGTTTGTTAGGAAGTTTTCCGAAGTAATAATACGTCGCGGTGTCTTGCGCTGGGAGGCCATAAAATAAATTCCAAACGTGTATAATTTCTGGTTGAAAGTTGTATCGTTTGTTATGATGTTGCATTTAAACCTACCCGCATCGCGCACAAAAGATAACCAACTGAGATATTAATCAGAAAGTTGACTTTATGGTTTATGGAAAATTGTGTACGCCACTGGGCAGCGACAGGGTGCCAGGGGCAGAATGACCATTGACCCATGTAAGATACCTCCTCATTGCCGCCCACTGCACGACATTGCATTTTGTTTCCATTATCTCGTCCTTTACAACGGCATGGGTTAAGGTCTTTTGTGTTCGAGCTTTTAATGGACTCGTTTTTTTTTTTGATCAAACATTAACGCGAATTAAATGTCGTCAAAATCGGATCCCTCTTTATTAGTCTTCGTTTTTGTTCCTTTATGGCTGCGCAGGAAATTGCGTTTTATCTCCGATATAGTTGAAGGAAATTTGGTAAGCGTTATCCTTGATTTTTTTCCTTTTTTGCTTTTAACGATTTAAAAGTGCTCGTCATGGAGTTAAAATCGAAATTTAGAATAACATCATTATTAGCAGCTTTTAAACTCTTAATGTAAAACATTTCTGTTCAAGGACCTCGTGCACAAAGCTTTACATTAAGCGTCGATTTTTTTATTTTGCGGAAAATCTAAATGGGAAATCCGTTCTTAGTTATTAGGCTTTAGAGCGGCGACGAGTGACCTTTTTACCTGCACGCTCAAAAGCACTAAATCAGATTTTTGGTCCTTTTTTTTTAAACTGTTTGTATTGTTATTAATTTAGAAAGTCGTCAAATGATTTAATTTCGGGAGGTCCTTTTCGAAAGTTTTTGGACTTAAATACAGACATGCGCTATGAATGTGTTATTAATAAGACTTTATTTTAACGGGAAAAAAATTAGGGTAGTTGTCATTTACTCACAACGTCTTAAAATGATTTGGTTTTGGGGGATCTATTAAGGATTATTTTTTGCAATATTTAAAAAATTGGGCAAGAGTTTTCGGGCTTAAATGCATTTTTGCTTTTTGGATATGTTATTAATAAGGTCTTATTTTAACAGAAAAAAAAATTGTGTAGTTGTTATTTGCCCAGGACGTCTTAAAATGATTTGGTTTTAGGGAATCTATTAACGATTATTCTTAGCAATATTTAAAAAATTGGGCAAGTGTCTTTGGGCTTAAATATAAATTTGCTTTTTGGATATGTTATTAATAAACATTGTTTAAAAAATTTAGGTTTAAACAATAAATGAATCTTAAAAATTCGCAAACATGCAAATATTGTATTTAAAAATTTTAAACTCTAATTTGTAATCAGTATTTAAAACGTTAAATATAAACAAACCAATTTCAATAAAAAAACATGATTAATTAATAAATTTCTTGATAAAAAAATAACCCATTTTCAAAACACCAGTAATTTATGAATGGATTTTGTTATATACCAATCAATTTTTATTAAAAAAATATACATAGAGTAAAACTTCCAGTCTGTGACCATCTATCAGTCAATGACCGTTAAGGGAAATAATGTTTATAACAATTAAAATAATTTATATTTATGCTAGATTTATTTATGTAGTTTTGTATGTCTCCTTTTTTAATTCAAGTGCAAAACATAAAAGTAATAAAGAAGTGTATAGCTAAAATAAATAAATTTATATCGCAATTACCAAGATTTAAATACAGTGTTAAAGCTTTGAAGGACACAATTAAAAAGGTTAGACATATTCTTCTAAGAGCCAACAAAGCCAGTGATTTATATTTCAAAAAGAACTTTAATTAAAAAACCACACGAAGGCACATATAAAAGTAGTTTAAAATAAATTTTATAAAATTTATGAAGTACTCGTTTTCAATGAGTAAATCAATTAATCACTTAGTTACTAGGCTATACCCAGTCATTCTTTAGACAAAAGTGGTCATTTACCGAATTCTTGATTTTATACACTTTACAGTTGATTTTACAAAGTTAATGAACAAATTGCGATAATGTTTCCATTAATTCATAAACAAAAATAGTATCTCATTGCAACTGTAACGATTGTTTTGGGTAAACTAATTTGTTTACTGTTTTTTTATATCAAAATTGCATTCCTGCAACGAATCGGTCATTCACTGGGCGTTTACTCTATTATTAACTTTATGCATTGTTAATGTTATAAATTTGAATTAAAAAAGAGTAATTAAATCTTAAAAGCTTGAAAATATGCCAAAATTAGATTTAAAGTTCAAAAACTTCAATTTTCAGTCAGTTTATAAGGCTCTAAATATAACCCAACGAATTTTAATAAAAAGCACAGTCAATCAGCTTAAGGATCCGACAAAAATTAACCCATTTTCAAAATTCTAGTAATGTATAAATATGTTTTTAATTACACACTAATTTATTTTTATTAAAATTCGGGAAAATAGATTAAAAAAATAATAGGAAACCACGAAACGATCATTAATTTCGTTGAATTTATTTGACTTTCAAATCGAAGATCGTTTATAATTTTTCTAAAATTGCCCACACTAAATTCGAGAGAATTGCAAAGCTGAACTTTAACTTCTATAAATGCCTGAGAAAATGAGCCATAAATTCGAGACATTTTATTACGAATCACTTCGTAAATATCTGGTACGCATTCAACCGTAGAACACACATTCATACAACTCGACATTAATTCAAAAATTAAACGTAACTTTACCACTTCTTTCTCTCGGAGATAATGGGAAATCGAATAAAATCTGATTTACAAGGCAGCAATAATCGGCAGAAAAACCCAGCGCAAGCATTAATAACAGAAACCAAAGATCCCCAGTTCTTTGTACCAATTATTCAGAAAACAACCCCAGACCAAAATTAAAAATACGTCTCGCGCGTGATTAATGGACGCTTTTTCAATGTTCTTCCACAATTTATCATCGAAATGACAAAAAGATGTACAGCTTGTACATGCATTTCTTTCTAAAACTTTTCATGCTCGCTCTGACATTAGTTTTGTCTCCATTTCAAATACGCCACTTTGTTATAAACACAGAATCGAAGGGTAGAAAACTCTTCGTGGCGTGTTTTAAAAGGGCACAAGTTAATCTCTTAGGTCTAAATCCCTTGCTGAAGACAGCTATTTTACAAAGAGTATACAGTGGACCCCCGATAATCCGGCCTCGGCTAATCCGGCACCCTGTAATCCGACATGGTCTATTATTTATTATGTATTGAATATTTTTTTGACAATCCTCTTTTCTCAAGAATTTGTATGTACATTTGTTTGTACACAATTATTTCCTAATGTAAAGTCCTAATGTAAATAAAACGTAAGCTCTCTATTGTGTTGTTTAATTTACTAAATTTGACATATATGTACATAATGAAGTGTGATTCGTACTTCAGAGTACATAATATGTATATAACATGTAGAATCTTATCATTGGATCTGTAATTTGTCGGATTACAAGGTACTCTTTCGTAAAAAATTCCGGACTATAGGGGGTCTTAGGCAGTACTCTATAATCCGACAAATTCGCTAATCCAACTCTGCCCTGCAAACTATTTGTCGGATTACCGGGGGTCCACTGTAATATGGTTTACGTTGTGTATGAACAGAATAAATATCTTGTGTATTTGGCGAAGAATAATATAATTACACTATGGGGATGCTTATCATGAAATGGACAATGAGATAATTAATATAGACAACCCCAATAAATGCGGGATATGTGCATTTAGTCTTTAATGTAAAAATTTTATTAAATTATTTCTTCTTCTTAAAGTGCCGTGCCCGAATCCGGGCGTAGGCTATTTCCCCGCTTGTGCCTTTTGTTGTGTATGTCATAGTATGTCAAAGACACAAGGGGTGTTATTAGGGAAATTTTCCTGGGGCAATTTTACCCTTGCTGGTTGCCCAATGCCTTGCAAGGGGAGAGAGGCGTATAATTTTAAGATGGTTTTAGCGTGGGATTGAACCCAGGTCGCTTATTATTTCAGATTATTTCAGAAATCCACAATTCAAATATTTATAATGTAACTATAGTTACGAAATAATGAATTGCACCTGATTAGCTAATTAATTGGCGGCCATTATGGTGAATCAAGAATGAGCCAATCACAGTGGCTCAATTAAAGCGGGATTTTTAAAAGTCGATCTTTTGGGTAACTGGATTGCTGGTTTCAGCTTGGGCATAACTTATCGAGGTTTGACTGTATTTATACATAACCAATAGAAGCTGCTGTTTTAAAATACATAATAGAACTACTCTCCACAATCCACAAAAATAAAAATTTAAACAAAACTGGACTGGCAATTTAATTTAATGCGTCCGCTCATGTACACGAGTTAGAAGTAATACTTCTTTGGCGTAACTAAATTAAAATATAACACGTGTAAAAATTAATATAAATAAATTGAATAAATACGAGGATGTGCGCATTCGAGCGAAAAGTGGCACATTTCCGAGCGAGGGAAGCAAATGAAGCGCGACGCGGAGCGGCGCGCTTCATTTTCCCGAGATCGGAATGTGCCACTTTGAGCTCGAATGTGCACACTCGATTTTAAGCACGATTGACAATAATTTTGGCAACGAAAAAGTGGTAAATAATTTTTATTATTCCCTCTCACTCATACTCATGAGTTTGTTGTATCTTTTGCTCTCTCCCACTCGTTGCTATGGTAAAAATACGTTTTTCGAACATATTTACTGAAATTAATTGAATTTGTTGATTGTAAAGAAAGTTTAATTTACAAAATTCAATGAATACGAGGATGTGCGCATTCGAGCGAAAAGTGGCACATTTCCGAGCGAGGGAGGCAAATGAAGCGCGACGCGGAGCGGCGCGCTTCATTTTCCCGAGATCGGAAATGTGCCACTTTGAGCTCGAATGTGCACACTCGGTTTTATGCGCGATTCACATTAATTAAATTACTCTTTAAACAATTTTAATAAAAAAATACTTATACCAGGAACACCAAAAATTTTGATTTAGTGCTTTCAACTGTACCGAGTTGGAACATCTACAATTGCATCATTTTTTTTTTAAATCAATTAAAATTGTGGATAAAAAAATAAACCAGCCCAAAGGACCACCTAAAGAGCTTTTGTTAGTTTAATTACGATTAATGATTGCGTTGTGTTTATAGTAACACACACAAGACCGTTTTACCGCTATTTTCGAATGAATCGAAACACCAATTAAATCAATAAGTTCTCTTGAATGCTGATCCCTATCTCAAAGGCACGGCTAGAAACCGTAATTAGCCATAAAGATTAAATTTGTCCTTGCAAAAAGAAAATTTATAGCTCGCCCCCCTCTTGCGCTTAAATTTTGCCGCAGAATTGCACCGCACGAAAATTCTACGGTTTTTTTTTCGCCACGCAAAAAAACCCGTCTACCAACTTCCAAACTTTATTAAATAAGAAAATTAAATAAAAGTACAAAACATATCGATAAAAACGTCGTCTTTTCGAACGAAAGCTCGAAAGAGAAATCCTTCAAAGCTCGAGGGCTCGTCGAAAATTAAGTTTGTCCCCAGATATCGAAGATTATAATCTTAAAACCGAATTAAGGGTGGCGGTGGAAGCAGCGAACTACGAAATGGATTATTTTAAGCCCTAATTCCGAGTGTCTCGATTTTGATCTGTTCGAATGTGAAATTATTTCGATTCGAAATTGTAATTACGGCACCACTGTCGACAAAAAACTCGCGTAGACAGCGCCTAGAAAATTAATTACAAAGACCGCTCTAAACAATTTTGAAAATGTGTCACTAACAGAACGCTTAAAAGTGCGCTCAAGTGGAAATAATTCGACGCCTTTTCACCCCTTAAACTTTGTATCATATCGAAGAGCACTTTAAAGCATTGGAAAATGCGACGGGGAATCGATCTCGAATTAAATTGAATACAACGTAGAAATTTGTTTAAAAATCAATGCGAGGTTAACGTTAAAAAAATGATAAGGGCTACTCGAAACTGAAACGATAACATCTAAGCGCCACAAATACGTATAAATTGCTTGAATACAACTCAAAAAACGTTTGCTTTTGAAGTTATACTTCTTTTGGCGCGTTGAAGGTGAAATTTTCGCAGGCGACGGAAGTTGCGCGCGCGCACCTCGAACGAAAATTCGATAGTATGAAGTTAGTCGCCTAAGAAAGCAAATTAATTGTTGTGAATCAGGCTTAAAACCGAGTGTGCACATTCGAGCTCAAAGTGGCACATTCCGATCTCGGGAAAATGAAGCGCGCCGCTCCGCGTCGCGTTTCATTTGCCTCCCTCGCTCGGAAATGTGCCACTTTTCGCTCAAATGCGCACATGCTCGTATTCATTGAATTTTGTAAATTAAACTTTCTTTACAATCAACAAATTTAATTTATTTCAGTAAATATTGCTTAAATGTTCGAACAACGTATTTATACCATAGCAATGAGTGGGGAGAGAGCGAAAAGATACAACAAACTAATAAGTATGAGTGAGAGGGAATGATAAAAATGATTTGCCACTTTTTCGTTACCAAAATTATTGTCAATCGTGCCTAAAATCGAGTGTGCACATTCGAGCTCAAAGTGGCACATTTCGATCTCGGGAAAATGAAGCGCGCCGCTCCGCGTCGCGCTTCATTTGCCTCCCTCGCTCGGAAATGTGCCACTTTTCGCTCGAATGCGCACATCCTCGTATTTATTGAATTTTGTAAATTAAACTTTCTTTACAATCAACAAATTTAATTTATTTCAGTAAATATTGCTTAAATGTTCGAAAAACGTATTTATACCATAGCAATGAGTGGGAGAGAGCGAAAAGATACAACAAACTAATAAGTATGAGTGAGAGGGAATGATAAAAATGATTTACCACTTTTTTGTTACCAAAATTATTGTCAATCGTCCCTAAAATCGAGTGTGCACATTCGAGCTCAAAGTGGCACATTCCGATCTCGGGAAAATGAAGCGCGCCGCTCCGCGTCGCGCTTCATTTGCCTCCCTCGCTCGGAAATGTGCCACTTTTCGCTCGAATGCGCACATCCTCGTATTTATTGAATTTATTTATATTAATTTTTACACGTGGTTATATTTAATTTTGTTACGCCAAAGAAGTATTACTTCTTACGCGTCTACATGAGGGCAAACATTTTATTTTAAATTAAATTGCCTCTCCGTTTTTGTTAAATTTTTTTAATTTTTGTGGATTGTGGAGAGTTGTTCTATTATGTATTTTAGAACAGGATTTTCTATTGGTTATGTCTAAATACAGTCAAACTTCGATAAGTTATGCCCAAGCTGAAACCAGCAACACAGTTATCCAAAAGAGCGCAATAATCGACTTTTAAAAATTCCGCTTTAAATGAGACACTGTGATAGGCTCATTCTTGATTTACCATAATGGCCGCCAATTAATTAGCCAATAAGGTGCAATTCATTATTTCGTAACTATAGTTACATTATAAATATTTGAATCATGGATTTTTGAAATAATTTACTAAAATTTTTACATTAAAGACTAAGTGCACATATCCCGCATTTATTGGGCTTGTTTATATTAATTATCTCATTGTTCATTTCATGATAAGCATCCCCATAGTGTAATTATATTACTCTTCGCTAAATGCACAAGATATTTATTCATTTCATGAAGAACGTGAACCACGTTATACTCTTTGTGAAATAGCTGTCTTCAGCAAGGGATTTCCACCTAAGAGATTAACTTGTGCCTTTTAAAACGCGCCACGAAGAGTTTTCTACCCTTCGATTCTGTGTTTATAACAAAGTGGCGTTTTTGAAATAAAGACAATACTTTATCGCATTTATTTATATTAATCCTTACGCGTAGTTACATTTAATTTTGTTACGCCAAAGAAGTATAGCTTCTAACGCGCGTCCACAAGTACACGCACCGGTTTTTTTAATTATAAATAAAACAACCCCAAAGAAAAAAGGCAAAAAATGGAAAAGAGCTAGTAAACACTTGCAGTTTCTCAAATTTAATATTATCATCTTCCGCTCCCACAATATTAATATTTTAGTACGCATTTTCTGCAAGTGCAAAAGCTGAAGGCTATTATAATTATGATGCCCCTGGGAGCGGGGCGTATTATAAGTTTTGGAAATGGCTTTCGAAATTTTACCACCGACAAAAACAAACCTTGTTTCCGACAACATAAAATGAAATTTATGGTGCCAGCTTAAAAAATTCTACTAAGTGCTTCACAAAACACACTTTTACTACGATTGTAAACATTAATCTTATTAAATTATGTAAGCTTTAAAAATTAATCGAATGTTATTAATAGATCAAACAATTAATCTCGAGAGCCATTGTTTGAGTTGCTATCAACGATACGATATCAATTTATTGAGACATCGGAGACAAGAGAGAAAAAATAGATCAAACGTATTGGGAAGTTAATAAAGAAAATAGTTTAGCATAACAGTTATGTAGGAGTCACGAAGTCCTAAAGAAAAATAATCAAATCATCAGTTCCTTTATTATAATAAGTCATGAATATTGTATTAGCAATTACCATATTGCACATTAAACATTGTTGCAGTTTTCCTCAGGTGCCCGAAAATACAATTTTATCGTTTTAAAGTTTTCAATCTTCGGCCGAAAAGATTTGGGCGTAGATCGACAAACAATGTCAAAGTCTGGATGCCTCAAAGACTACAAAGTAAACAGTTCAGAAAATTGCCTTAGGTCTTCGCATTTTATTCTTGCGAGTTATCATTTGATTTATTTTACGACTCGCGTAATAAACATAAAAGTACAAAACACAAAGTTTGGACGTTAAAGTAAGATGCATGCGGTTAGACATCGGCTCGAATTATTATACGTATGTACTTGTAGGGGAAATGTAACTTAATAAATTTTATGTTCAAAAATTCGAAGAGCCATAAAATGGAACGTAACGTCTTTGCGCAGTAAAAAAAATTGCAATACTTTTGTTCTTTTCTTCTCTTCCAATTTAATTGATAGTTTATTAATTTTTTTGAACAATTGTACTTATATATTTTTTTAATAATAACGCCCGACTAGTATTTCATCTTGAAGACAGTTAATTAAATTAAGTTAAATTATTTTAAGACGTTCTGAGTCACTGACATCTACCCTGATTTTTTTTCCTCTTAAAATAAGGCCTTATTATTAACATATTCAAGATACAGAACCGTATTTAAACCCAAAGACCATTACTCCTTAAAAGTAGCTCTTAAAATGATCTTGGACAATTAAACTATTTTAAAATTTAATTATTTTAAGACGTTCTGAGCAAATGACAACTACGCTGACTTTTTTTTTAAATAAGACCTTAAAGTTATAAATTTACATATAATGCCTATATGGGTAATTCTCATTCTTTATTAGAAAAATATGTAATAAAATGAAAACGTCTTTCTAATAAAAGTGACGATGGATCTTAATAGTTTTGGTCTTTTTCTTCAAGGGAAAAATATTCACCGAGCTTGCAGCCCCAATTTAGACAATTATAGGGGTTTGAAAAAATGTCCTCCATGGTAGTGACCTCATATTCGTTGATATGATATTTCTTACATTAATGTAATCCATGGGGATGACATGCTACAAGGAGGTGACACTTTTGGACAAAAATTTACCATCAACTTTATTTACCTCTATTAACGTAACATTCATAATAATAAAAAAAGTCACTTCCATGGATGATAAAATTTGGAAATTAATTGTACCATCATTTTTATTTACCTCAATTAACTTAACATTCATAACAATAAAAAAAATAACACAAATCAACTTCTATGTGTAAATTTTTATCCACAGATCCACGGAAGTGACGTCCATGGAAGTGACTTTTTTCATTAAAATGTTAAAAACATAATCTTTAAATTAATAATGAACATACAAATTTAGCAGAGTGTATTTGATTCATAAACACAATTAACCCACAAAACCAAAGTTCATAATTAAAGTGTAGCTATCTTTGACGATCTCCACAGTTGTGACCACTTATGCGTAACGAGTTTTGAGATTGGAAATTTAAATATGATTTTCACGTGATTGTTGCAACGCCGGTAGGAAATGACAACTGAGGCACAATGACAAATTATTACTTTGTTTCTGCCAAGAAGCCTTTGATTATACGCACAATATTTTTACAAAAAAAGAGTAGTGTGACACACATCCACGGAAGGGACAAATAAATTGATCGCAAACTTAAATATGAAAAGATGCGGAATATGTTAGCTATATAGACATTATGTTTTATACTTAAGTAGTAAATTTATTGTAGTTAATATTGGTATAGTTTTTGACGTATTTATTATAAGAAAAAATAGCAATTATAATTTTTTTTCTTACAAAGTCAGAATGATCACACCCACGGAAGGGACATATTTGACACTTTGACACTTAATAAAAAAATAATTATGCAGTTAATTTACATAAAGGTTTTCTAAATCTACAATGTTTTATCTATACTTTATTAACACAAATCACTATCCCGGTATTTAAGTACTACAGCTTAGAAAAATGATAGTCACACTTCTATTTTTCAAAAATGAGAATTACCCATATGTCTTGTTATAAATAAATTTACATTTCTAAAGGCTTAAAAATCGACTTCAACCAAAGGTAAAATAAATTTTTAAATGTTTAATTTTCTTCATTTTCACAATTAATTTTTTTCAATGTCAATAAACTCAAAATTTTGTCATTTATAAAAATATACATTGATTAATATTCTTCAATTCAGATAGTTGTAATATGCCTAGCAAATTTTTATAAATATATTCATATTAATTTTTTTGTTTATAAATCTACAAATTATGAACAAATTAATTATATAAAAAAGACTAAGCACATTTAAAGATCGGTCTCTTCGATTTTATGCACAGCCGATGTACGAAATAAAGAAAGATTTCGTCTCGAAGGACGTCCCTGCGCCTTTGCGAAATCATTCTTTATTAGACATTCAGATTTGTGTCCCCTGGCACTTCGTCTAAGAGTATTTTTTGGTATTTTGCCGCGCTCAATTTTTATACGTTGTTTTGCATTAGGTATATCAATTTTAACCGAAAACCTCTTGGAAAGTCCCAAAATTAGCTCGTTCCCCAAAATCCGATCCTACTTGGAAATCCAAAGACGACCACGTGGGTTGCGAATTTTTAAACCGATAGTTAGTGCTTTTTTTAATGAAGGGGCGCGAAGATTGCCCGTGTTATTGAGCGAAACAACAAAAGAATTTCTCGGTAAAATGTCGAAATGAAACTGAACAAAAGCCGGTGCATGTCGATGCTAAATAAATCTTCATCGGACCTTAAAATTAAATTAGCTCGCTCAGCTGTGGAGCGAAGGGTTTGCTTTATTTTTAAAATACAACTCGTACTCTTTTGCATACTTCAAGTTTTCAGTTGGTTTCTGAGGGCTTTTCGCATGAAATAATGAATTCGATCGGTGACTTAGAAAATGCTGTCTTCACTCTTTAAAGATAGATAATCATCGAGTTCCCGTAAAGCATGATTAACTATTGATTATTGATCGTAATTGACCGTTGAATGCTTACTTTTTGCACGAATGCCCGTTCTGTAGTCACTCATTTTATTTTTTCGTTCCTCATTACATACCATTTTTATTTTTAAATTACATCGTCGACTTTGTTTATTAAAATCGTTCATTTTCCATTGGCTTCGTTGTTTTAAACTGTAATACTAATTGTGTTTTGTAAAATAGGAACTGAAGGAAAGCTTCAACTACGGACTCTTCTGCCCGCCCGAAAATGGTAGAGCTGGGAAATTTTTGGACGAGGAAAGGCGCCTCGGGGATTATCCATTTAACGGCCCCGTGGGATATCTCGAAGTAAGTTTAGTTGGGCATTATTTTTTGCATCTTCGAACGAATTTATAATTTTTGCGAGCCTTAATGGAGGAGGAAACGTGATTTTTTAATACAGTGGAAGCTCGGTTATCCGGACTAACTATTGTTGCAGCGGATAATCGAAAATTCGGTTAATTGAAAATGCAGAAAGTAAAAAATTATGAAAAATAAGCAAAGGTCAAATTTTGAGAACGCAACTACGGTTGTAGAATTACTTGAATTTTTTTAAAATAAATTGATCATTAGTGATCGTGGCAAAAAGCGGAGTGTGCGCGTTCGAGCTCAAAGTGGCACATTCCGATCTCGGGAAAATGAAGCGCGCCGCTCCGCGTCGCGCTTCATTTGCCTCCCTCGCTCGGAAATGTGCCACTTTTCGCTCGAATGCGCACATCCTCGTATTCATTGAATTTTGTAAATTAAACTTTCTTTACAATCAACAAATTCAATTTATTTCAGTAAATATTGCTTATATGGTCGAAAAACGTATTTTTACCATAGCAATGAGTGGGAGAGAGCGAAAAGATACAACAAACTCATAAGTATGAGTGAGAGGGAATGATAAAAATTATTTACCACTTTTTCGTTACCAAAATTATTGTCAATTGTGCTTAAAATCGAGTGTGCACATTCGAGCTCAAAGTGGCACATTTTGATCTCGGGAAAATGAAGCGCGCCGCTCCGCGTCGCGCTTCATTTGCCTCCCTTGCTTTTGTGATTTTATCCTTTCCTATGGGTTTAATAATTTCTTTAATTAAACATTATTCTTTAAAATTTAAATCAATATTATAATGTAATTTAAATTACCTTAATCACTGCTTTCAAGATTTTGGGCCGCACTTTTTGACATTATCAATAAAAAGTGGACTTAGGTCACTTTCAAAATTATGATTTTCAGTATTTATATTATTATGAAAATGTACGTGTTACAAAATTTTCAAATGTATTAAATATATTTCAATGCTGATTTATTTTTTTGATAGTTTACCATAAATTATAAATGTCACCACAGTTAACTTGAAAAAAGATAAAAATGGACTTGGGCCACTTTCAAAATAAACGGCTCATATAAACCTTCAACAATCTGCAAAAGATGATATAAAAATCAAATAGTTAATTTTTGGGGCCCAATACAGAAAATTTGAATCATATACAATTCTAATTAATCAAAAATGCGAATTAGTAAACATTCGAAAGCACACCCGAAAATATTTTTATCAAGCTCGCTACAATTAGGCGTGCGGAAGAGCACCATGATAACTCATCAAAAGGAATAAAATATCTAACTTTTTTAAACAAAAAATAGATCTAATTTATTCGACTTTTAATTTTTTGAATCGAAGAATGAAATAATAATATAGGCAAATCCGATAAATACCAGGATGTGCGCATTCGAGTGAAAAGTGGCACATTTCCGAGCGAGGGAGGCAAATGAAGCGCGACGCGGAGCGGCGCGTTTCATTTTCCCGAGATCGGAATGTGCCACTTTGAGCTCGAATGTGCACACTCGATTTTAGGCACGATTGACAATAATTTTGATAACGAAAAAGTGGTAAATAATTTTTATCATGCCCTTTCACTCATACTTATGAGTTTGTTGTATTTTTTCGCTCTCTCCCACTCATTGCTATGGTAAAAATACGTTATTCGATCATATAAGCAGTTTTTATTGAAATAAATTGAATTTGTTGATTGTAAAGAAAGTTTAATTTACAAAATTCAATTTTTGAATTGAAGAATGAAATAATAATATAGGCAAATCCGATAAATACGAGGATGTGCGCATTCGAGCGAAAAGTGGCACATTTCCGAGCGAGGGAGGCAAATGAAGCGCGACGCGGAGCGGCGCGCTTCATTTTCCCGAGATCGGAATGTGCCACTTTGAGCTCGAATGTGCACACTCGGTTTTAAGCGCTATTACAAAATGTCCCGTTTTAATAGGAAAAAACTTGGTCGAATTGTTGGGTATATGTTTACAAAAAACGCAACAACTGAGGTCCGGATAATTGAGGTTTTACTGTACTAAAAATTAGTTCTTTTATACTTTTTGGCTTTTAATTCTCGTATCACATTTCTTTGGCATGTTTCCAACTGGAAGTCGGCCATCGATGTGTCTGTTGTTAATTCGTAGACAGCTTCATTAAAGATTTTTTTCCGAAATTCGAGACGCACTGAAAAAAGTCCTTTTTTTGCCGAGGAAAATGAAAGTGTGCGGTTTTTAACTGTGGCTAATCATTTTTCTGCCTATGTTAATCTATCTGTAATTACAATCCTTACAGTGAACATGTTTTTAAACAAATCGCTGAAACGTGACATATGAAAACGCAACTAAAGCATCGCCTTTATGCTCTTGCGGTTTCTGGATGCATGTTATTCTTTTCATTTAACTCTTTCGCGTTCTATTTATGGACGCGTTGCATTATACTCGATTTCTTTCAATGGAAACGCACACATGCACACACTTAAAGAAGCAGAGAAAAAAAACCTGGGAAAAAAAATAACACTAATTGATTATGCATTATTTTCTTTTCAAGCTGAAATACAAGAGGCGAGTTTACAAGATGTTAAATCTGGACGAAAAGCAACTCAAAAATCTGCACACGAGAGCGAATTTACGAAGATTTTTGGACTACGTAACGAATGGACAAGTCGAAAAAATAACGAAGATGTGTTCCAAAGGCCTCGATCCAAATTTTCACTGTCAGGACTCTGGGGTGAGTTTTTCCTCTAAAATTCGTACGAAAATTAAAAATTTAACCAACCCTTCCCAATAAGTATAACATAAGGTGCGTTGGGGTAACTGGGTCATGGTTTTCCAACGCCATTTAATGATCGAATTTTAAAAACAAATGTCACTGATATTTTTTTATCAGATTGATATATTTATATTTAGCATTTTATTCATTAAATCGTTCTTTATTCAATACCATGTTTGTTATTTGATTATTTACATGGACATTTTTTGACAATTAACATGTGGCCCAGTAACCCCTTCATATTGGGGTAAAATACAGAAAAAGAAGCATTTATTCAAAACTAAATGATACACATTATATATTGTTATAAAATAAACAGTTATTAACATTATTGACATACAAATAAGTCGTAATATTCGTTTAATTTATTTTTATTGGATTGTGATCAGATTCTATAAAATTTGTGTCCAAACTTATGTCTGTGTACCTCTCAGAAGAGCTTTATGTCAGGATTGTTCCCTCTCCAACTAAAGTGCCCGAACCCTTTAGTGTAACTGGACCCTTCTGTTGCCCAGTTTTTCTAAACATATAGCCCATTTACTCCATTCATCGAACTAGAATGGGGTAACTGGGCCAGACGTGCTATATGTATTCCTAACTTTCATATACATATACATTAGGGTGGCCTTTATTTCGAGTATATTCGAATTTTTGTTCACGATAGCCTAAATCGGTACCAAATCTATAAAAAAAAATTTAAATTTTAATTTTAATATTAACCCGGCCCCCCCGATAGCCAAAGTTTTAAATGGAAATAACATAGGAAAAGTTCTATTATTCCTTTGGAATTTTTTACCTCATGAACTAATCAACGGATCACATCGCAAATAATAAGTCTTACAGCAAATTTAACGCTCTACAAAAAAGGTCTCCTGTGATTTTTCGCTAACTTGACTGGTTCAAAAGTTAAAATTAACTAGAACTTTGATTTTGACCTTGAATAACTTTTGAATCAGTCAAATTATCGAAAAATCACAAGAGACCTTTTGTGTAGAGCGTTAAATTAGCTATAAGACCCATCATTTGCAATATGCTCCGTTTATTAGTTCATGAGGTCAAAAATTCTAAAGTAATAACAAAACTTTTCCTATGTTATTTCCATTTAAAACTTTAGCTATCGGGGGGGCCGGGTTAATATTAAAATAAAACCTAAAATTTGGCATGAATTTTTTTTAATAGATTTGGAACCGATTTAGGACTATCGTGAAAAAAAATTGGAATATACCCGAAATAAGGGCCACCCTAATATATATATATATATATATATACAGGGTGTCTCATTTTAAAGTGCCACGAGCTTATAATTTCAAAATTATTGCAAAAATCGAAGATTTACGCAATTACATAAATCGTTCAAAAACTGTAATGTAAACGGCGCAAAATTTAATTCGAATAAAATGTAATCAAAATGCTTATCGCAAGCTCGAATTCCCACACCCGTTCCCCGCACATTTCACTTGTGTACGGCACGTCGAAGAGCTCAGTTAAACGCTCCCCAAAATTTAAATTTACCAGTGGTTATTTTAATGTGTAGAGTGATAGTGTTTACCAAGGGGTTTCTACCCTTAAGAAACACCCCTTCTGCGAAATTCAAACCTGTAAGTCTTTTTTTACGATTTTTTTGTGTAAAATTAATGGTACCTCAGAAATTTTCTACCGTTGTGCGTAGGGAAAAATTGGCAATTTTTGAGCTTTAGTGGTTTTTGCAAAAAATTAAAACTAACCCCTAAATTAATTTTCCTTTGTGTTGAATTTTAATACGTCACAGAATGACGTAGAAGTTTCGGGCAATTTGCGAGCCGGCCTTATCGCATTTCTTACCTGGCTTTTGAGATATCATTTTATTTTGCCTTTTTACGATTTGCGTTTTTCGACTGCACTTTACCAACGGAAGCAGCTCGAAAACTACAGTCGAACCTCGGTAACTCGAAGTTGAAGGAAAACTAAAACTAATTCGAGTTATCAAAAATTCGACTTACCGAGGTTCGACTTATGGAGGTTCGACTGTACTTGTACTTTTTTTGAAATTTTTATTAGTTTAGGGTTATAAGCTCGTGGCACTTTAAACAAAATACCGGTATTTTGGTATACAAATTGTGCTAATATTTATTTATTAATTTATTTTTCAAGAAGCTAATAAATATAATAAATTTCTAGAATGGCTTTATAAAACTACCGGTTAGGTTTTACGAGGAATATAATAGGGCATAATATGTACTTAGAAGAGCTGCGAAGAGAAATCAAAATTATTTTCAATATAAAATCCGTCGGGCCTAAAATCGGGATGAACCAATTGCACAATTACTTAACACATACAAAAACCATTGTCTACTTATTCTTCTGGGGGTCAGGTTACCCCAACGCACCTTAAATAAACGCACACGTTTGCTCTCAGAAAGTGAATCGTAAATATCGAATAAGTTTAAAAATAATTTTACATCGGAATGTGCGTCCCATCATTATTCTTCAACGTACCAACACGCAAGAGATTCAAACCCCGCGGGATTTCAACATAATTTGTCCCTCGTCCTCGTAAATATATAATTAACTCTATTTTTGCTCAAAAAGACTTAGTACCTTCTTCTTCCTTTGTTGTCACACCATCTCTATCGTTGCGTAATTTTAATTTTTGCCTTCAACCGAATTGGGGCTTTATTAGCCTTCCGTGTACTAGGTGGGGTATAACGAACGCGAACAATTTTTTTTTGTTAAAACGGGACTTTTGGTAATCGAGCTTAAAGCCGAGTGTGCACATTCGGGCTCAAAGTGGCACATTTCGATCTCGGGAAAATGAAGAGTTTTTTTTAAATTAATTTATTTAATAAAATCGCTAAAAGATAAATTTAATTTTTAGTGAAAATACGGCCCTGAAATTTATTAATTAAAAATTGTTAGAAAGCAAATTAATTATTGTGAACAGTGCTTAAAACCGAGTGTGCACATTCGAGCTCAAAGTGGCACATTCCGATCTCGGGAAAATGAAGCGCGCCGCTCCGCGTCGCGCTTCATTTGCCTCCCTCGCTCGGAAATGTGCCACTTTTCGCTCGAATGCGCACATCCTCGTATTTATTGCATTAGTATAATTTACCGTGCGCTTCTTCAAATCAAAATTTTTTATTTAATTTAGTAAATATCGATTTTAAATTTGAAAATGTATTTACCATAGCAATGAGTGGAAGGGAGCGAAAAGATACAATAATCTTGTCCAATGCAAGTGAGACAGAACGATAAAAATTATTCATTTAATTTTTCGTGTAATTTATTGGTCTAAATTATTGCAAATCATTAAGAAATTGCCGTGAAATTAATTTGTATTTCAATAAGAAGGCAAGAATTAAATTCTTGTTAGGTTTTCTTAATATTCGGTATCGTAATTGACACGTGCCATTGGAATTTAGTACTCAAAATAAGACTCGATAGTTTATAAGTTAAAGAGAAAGTAAAATTTTAGTATTTTTATTAATAAAAGTCTATTCTAATGCATAAATAAATATGTGTTCTACTTAAACCTATTCATTATTGGACATTAAAATTTATTTCTTATCATTTAACTGTCATAAAGTACAATTTTGTGACTTTTATGTCATTTTATTTTCGGGGTATGGCAAATCCCACCTAGTATGGCATGTGACATTTAGTCACCTAGTATGCGGAGGGTTAATTTTTCGAGTTGCAGTTTTTAATTACAGTTGAACCTCGATAAGTCGAAGTCGAAGGGACAGCACAAATAATTTGTCATATCAAAAACTCGAGTTACCAAAAGAAGTTCATTCAAATACTTCCGTATATATATATCATTTATTTTTTATAGAAAATAACCAAAATTGATCTACAATCATTAAGATTATTTATTTTTATTAAGACCCTAAAAAATATAGTTATTTACAAATTATTTACTGTTAAATTGAAAGTAATCTAAAATTGTCTTTTGCTTTATTGCTCCAAAATGTTACGTTTCTACAAATTTTTCCAATGATCTTACCGATAATAATATATCTGTAGGAACATCTTCTTCAGCACATAGGAATAGAGAAATAGTATCTATTGCATTATAAACTTGAGTTGTTGAAGGGATGTTTACTGTAACATCTGTATCACTTGCATATTCACTTTCACTTTCACAGTTTTTCTTATTTTCTTATAGCACTTTACTTATAATGCTTTCATCGCTAGGAATTTCAGCAACTTCCAAATCTTTATCAACGTTGACATTTGTCATTTGTATCTTCAGCAGCTACAATTAGGTCTCTGTTTTTTAAAATGGTTGATAAAGTGTTTGCGGGAATACCAAAATCTTTAGCTATATCCTTTTTTCTTTTGAGCCCACGTTCCACTTCTTTTATAAGATTAATTTTTTCCCTTATGGTTAAACTTTTTAATTTTCGTTTACACTCCATGTTAATACGTAAATAATTTTAGAAAAAGTATTAAACTTTTTTAGATTTTCTGTTATACTCTGTTACAAACTATAAAGAACGTAAAACACATTTGTTAGTCTTCGTAGTCGACGAATAACTGGCAAATTGAAAACTAAAATGCAAAAATAGTTTTTTTTTGTAAAATAAACGGTAAAACCATCTCAAAAATTTATAACTGTTCATAAGGCATTTAAACATAAATTAGTTTTTAAATCCAATTGAAGTGCCGCCGTCAAAACATTCTTGTAGTATAAACCTTTTATTCGTAGTTAACAATAGAGCTTTTAAAGCATCAATAACACCAAACCAAGCCGTCGTTAATCCTCTCTCAGGTAGAGAAATTTTTAGAAAAGTTGTAAAATTTAACTTTGAGTCATCGACCTATTTACTAATGGAAACTTCAATTTAATGAATTGTAAAACGCTTCGACTAATTAAATAATTCGATTTATTAAATTTCGAGTTATCGACATAAAAATATTAACGTTGAGATAGGCAAATCCTGGGGAAACTGGTTCAAGTTCGCGCTATCAAAAATTCGGCTTATCGGCGTTCGACTTATGGAAGTTCGACTGTACTTACTTCGTTAAATACGAAAGTTTTCAAATTGAATTTGATTGATTTTCCGCGCTTCAAATTCGAGATGTAGCCATCCCTCGGTTCTTTCTTTTATTTCTCCAGATTAAATTGTTTAATGGACACTTAAAAAAAACTAGTCGATCCTCAAAGATTTACAAAGCGTTAAGGTATCTCAAGTTTCCATTAGCAACGAGGATTTTACGGCAGCCCCAATCGATTTTTAATAAAAATAGAATACTTACTTTCATGATTGAATTTTTTTTAGAACTTATGTAAATTGCTAGGAAATATGATTCGAACAGATAAAATAAATGGGGGCTTCTGAAATGACATGATTAAAAGTTTAGGGGGATTCGGTCCTCAGAAATAAGGGGCGCGCGATTTGATTTAATTGATCCAAAATCGAAATTTCGCTTATTTACGACGCGAAAGCTTTCTGCGCGTATTTCTTCCTTCGACACTTCAATTTTATTCGAAATCGAGCCGCGTCCCCGACGTTTCAATTTTGGACGTTATTTCATCCCCCGGAGAGAGACGCCGCACTTATTTTTCACATTTCAGATGCAGAAGTTCGATAAGTTAATTTCACGCTGCAACAATTTTCTTTTATCGCGCTCAAACGTAAAACTTGTTTAATTGAAGTTGAGATTTTTTCTTCTGCAGAGACTCCGTTAACCCTTGCGACGGGCACGAAGAAGCCGGCCAAAGTTTTGATAGCGTTAGTGAACGGGGGTGCCCTTCTCGATTATCGGACGAGGGACGGCTCGACGGCGATGCATCGAGCAGTCGAACACAAAACTTTGGAGGCGATGAAGACCCTTTTGGAACTTGGAGCGTCCCCTAACTACAAGGACGGAAAGGGCATAACCCCTCTGTATTTATCGGTTACACACAACGTTGATCCCCAATTTACCGAAACACTACTTCACGACCACGCCACCATCGGGGCGCAAGATCTTCAGGGCTGGCAGGAAGTGCATCAGGTTAGTTCTTCAGTTCCGTGCCCTTTTATTTCGCACTCGCACCACCTTTCCAACTACAATAATAAAATGGTCAATTTGCAAGCAATTAGCTCCGAAGTTCGTTCGTGCAAATTTTGAGACTTAATTAGAAGTGTGCTTTGGGCAACGGAAATTGATTCTTAATTACCTCGTGCCATTTCATAGATTTATTGTAATTGGAAAGAGGTAACTAAATTTCAAATTGTTTGTGCCGCCACATTTACTCCCTTCTGATTTAATAAACGAGTTGAAAGTTTCAATTTGCTTCGAGTAAAAATGGGCAAAATAGCAGTTTTGTGTTGCAAAAGGGGCCCGGCGAGTTTACTTCCCAAATTTAGAAAAATCTAATTAGGCGTCGCACATAATTCTTTTTTCTATTTTATAGCCACAAGTGTGTACTTTTTGAATATGTAAAACGGCCCCACCGACGTCGACTTAATTTTTGAGATACCCCTCTTTAACCCCTTGACATACAATGACGTCTCTACGACGTCAAGAACTGTATTCAATTTTATGTTCCGAAAAAGGTTTGTTTACACACAATAATTTTGTTAAAAGGCACAAAATTGGAGATTTGGGAATTTTGTTATTAATATAATTCTGTAATATTTAATTGCGAATTGTCAGAGAGTAAATTAATTCTTGTAAAGTGTGCTTAAAGCCGAGTGTGCGCATTCGAGCTCAAAGTGGCACATTTCCGATCTCGGAATGAAGCGCGCGCTCCGCGTCGCGCTTCATTTGCATCCTCGCTCGAAAATGTGCCACTTTTCGCTCGAACGCGCACATCTTCGTATTTATTCAATTTAAATTCTTTTTTGGATTTAAAACGAAATAGCAATGTATTCAAATAAAACGACATATGCGCAGTAACATATAGTTTGATAACCACTGGTCTAGCTATACACAAGCGCAACATAGCGCGTTGTTATATTTAATTTAGTCGCGCCAAAGAAGTATTACTTCTAACGTGCGTACATAAGTACATGCACCGGTTTTTTTTTACATAGAATGAAATTCAGTTTTAAACATTTAGCAAAATTATTAAAGTAAACTCGAAGAATAAATTATTTTAAGTTTTTAGACAACTCAAATTAAATAAAACAATAACTTGGAAAATTTTTAAAATACATTTAAAAACTTTAGGAATTTTTAATTATCAATTTTTTTTGTATAACACAAATTGAATAAAACAAAACTTCATTCGGTAAATTTAAAAGGAAATTTTGATGAAATAATTATTATGTATTTTCAGAAAACTCAAATAGAGTAAATACAGAATTTGTGGTTTTTCAAAAAACTTTGAAGATCTTTAATTTACTCAAATAAAATTAATATTTGAGAAAACTCAATAAACAAATTATCTTAATTGTTCAGAAATATTAAATTTATAAAATTAAATACAGTCAAACCTCGATAGGTCGAAGTTCAAGAGAAACTAAAAATAATTCGCGTTATCAAAAATTCGAGCTATCGATATAAAAATATTTTTTAGTTTATGTTTTTAAAATTTACTTATTGTTTTTTTTTCTTAATAATTTCCTAGTGATTTCTTGCTAAAACCTAAATCTTGTGTCTCGAACAAGTTGTAATTAGGCTTCATTTATGGAATAATTCAATTTTTAAATATAAAAAAATATTTATATGTTAGGTATATAATTATATGCATCAAAATTTTAGAATGACTTAGGTGGGGAACGTTAAAAAAAGATTGGGAAACACTGTCTACATATTTCAAAATATTTTAAAACTCTTAATTATTTATTTTATGTTATTTGTGTATGCTCATAACAGTTAAGTTGAGCCAAATTAATAGTTTTTTTCGGACTCATCAAATTCGGTTTTTTTTGTATGTCAAGGGGTTAAACCACCCCGCACGTCAATTTTTCATTTGAGAGATCAAAACATTGAATGAAACAATGTTTTTAATATTTTGTGTGTTTTAAAACGCAACGCTGCACACAAATTTAAATTCGTTGTTGGGGGGTGAGTACGAAGACTTCTTTGTCACCCCCTGCCGCCTTTGGAAAGTCGCGAGAAAAGGAAAGAAGAACACAAAAGTCGAATAATTATGTATTTTTGTAATTGCATAATAGACGTATCCATTTTCAGGCATGCAGAACAGGACTTCTTCAGCACTTAGAGCATCTTTTATTTTATGGAGCCGACATGAATGCACGAAATGCTTCGGGAAATACACCTCTTCATGTTTGCGCTGTAAATAATCAGGAATCGTGTGTAAGACAACTTCTTTTTCGTGGAGCCGATCGACAAGCTCTAAATTATGCCAATCAAACGCCTTATCAGGTCGCTGTGATCGCTGGAAACATGGAACTCGCCGAAATTATACAAAACTTTCGACAAGAGGATGTGGGTGAGCTGCTCTAGGGTTCTCTTTGTTATTAATTGGCCTTTTGATTGTTGGAAGATCTTTTATCTGGTTCCTGAAAGTTTGCATGAGATGTGGTAGATTTTTCTTCTTATTGCTTGAGAGGTTTTATACAATTTTATTGATGGCTAGGGGTACGACTATAAAGAATTACGAATTGGTGGGAATTTTGCAATCTATAATTTGTGGAGAATATTGCGTATAGTTCTCTGCGCTCCGTAATTTATCATTCTGTTTATTTGCTATTAAAATCGAATTAAATTCCCATTGGGAGGCATTTAAATAGATAGTTTTAAATCTATTAATTAAAAGAAAATAATTAATATAAACAAACAATTTCGATATAAAAGAAATGCTCGATAGAATTATATAAATTGTAATAGTATCAATAACAAAATTATTCAACTTTTAACAAATTGTTAAACGACTTCACAATACTTAAAACTGGTTTATAATAACTTATTAACTATCAGAAAAATAATTTAAAAAATGTTGCATAGCTAGAAAAGTATTGACATACATTTTTTAAAATCTGAAATTTATGTTTTAGTTTTTGAAATTGTAAAGGCTATTTTCTTTATGAATCCTTTAGTCCTTATTGTTGAAATTTGTTTTTCTGTTACTAGAGATACTAACAGTAAATTGCAGTTGCATTTTTTTTTAAAACAACCCCTAATTTTAAAGGTATCCTTAAAATGAAGATATGAAATGTATTAAAATCAAGGCTGAAATTATTTGATTTTGCAAAATCTTTTATAGGACCAAACTAATGCTCAAAACTACTTGATAGCAACTCCTTATAACTCGGAAAAATAATTAAAAAATTCCTGCATTGCTGGAATAATTTTGACACCCCAAATTAGAAATCAAAAATTTTTGTTTTGAAATCTTAAATTGTAAAGGCAAATGTCTTTATGAATCCTTTAGTCCTTATTGTTAACATTTATTTTCCTGTTACTAGAGATACTAAGGGTGAATTGCAGTTATATTGTCTATTAAAACTACCCTTAATTTGAAAGCTATCTTTAAAACAAAGGTATGAAATGTATTAAAACTAATGATAAAATTATTTGATTTTGCAAAATCTTTTGTAGGGTCAAACTAATGCTCAAAATTACTTTGTAGGACTTTATTATCAATCTGAAAAATAATTAAAAATTCCTGCATTGCTGAAATAATTTTGACACCCCATTTTAGAAATCAAAAATTTCTGTTTTTAATTCTTAATTTGTAAAAGCAAATTTCTTTATGAATCCTTTAGTCCTTATTGTTCACATTTATTTTCCTGTTACTAGAGATACTAAGGGTGATTTGCAGTTATATTGTCTATTAAAACTACCCTTAATTTGAAAGCTATCTTTAAAATAAAGGTATGAAATGTATTAAAACTAATGCTAAAATTATTTGATTTTGCAAAATCATTTGGAGGGTCAAACTAATGCTCAAAACTACTTTCTAGGACTTTATTATCAATCTGAAAAATAATTAAAAAATTCCTGCATTGCTGAAATAATTTTGACACCCCATATTAGAAATCAAAAATTTATGTTTTTAATTCTTAATTTGTAAAAGCAAATTTCTTTATGAATCCTTTAGTCCTTATTGTTCACATTTATTTTCCTGTTACTAGAGATACTAAGGGTGAATTGCAGTTATATTGTCTATTAAAACTACCCTTAATTTGAAAGCTATCTTTAAAACAAAGGTATGAAATGTATTAAAACTAATGCTCAAATTATATGATTTTGCAAATTCTTTTATAGGGCCAAACTAATGTTCAAAACTACTTTGTAGGACCTTATTATCAATCAGAAAAATAATTTAAAAATTCCTGCATAGCTAAAAAAATTTTTTTACATACATAATTAAAAATCAAATTTACTCTTTTACAATCTTATATTGTAAAGGCAAATTTTTTTATGATTCCTTTAGTCCTTATTGTTGAAATGGATTTTTCTGTTACTAGAGATACTAACGGTAAATTACAGCTGCACTTTTTTTTAAAACTACCCTTAATTTTAAAGTTATCTTTAAAATAAAGGTATGAAATGTATTAAAACTAATGCTAAAATTATTTGATTTTGCAAAATCTTTTGTAGGGCCAAACTAATGTTCAAAACTATTTTGTATGACTTTATTATCAATCAGAAAAATAATTTAAAAATTCCTGCATCGCTGGAATAATTTTGACACCCCAAATTAGAAATCAAAAATTTCTGTTTTGAAATCTTAAATTGTAAAGGCAAATTTCTTTATGAATCCTTTAGTCCTTATTATTCACATTAATTTTCCTGTTACTAGAGATACTAAGGGTAGATTGCAGCTAAATTGTCCATTAAAACTACCCTTAATTTTAACGCTATCTTTAAAATAAAGGTATGAAATGTATTAAAACTAATGCTAAAATTATTTGATTTTGCAAAATCTTTTGTAGGGCCAAACTAATGTTCAAAACTACTTTGTAGGACCTTATTATCAATCAGAAAAATAATTAAAAAATTCCTGCATTGCTGAAATAATTTTGACACCCCCAAATTAGAAATCAAAATTTCTGTTTTAATCTTAAATTTTTAAAAGCAAATTTCTTTATGAATCCTTTAGTCCTTATTTTCAAATTTATTTTCCTGTTACTAGAGATACTAAGGGTGAATTGCAGTTATATTGTCTATTAAAACTACCCTTAATTTAAAGCTATCTTTAAAATAAAGGTATGAAATGTATTAAAACTAATGCTAAAATTATTTGATTTTGCAAAATCTTTTATAGGGCCAAACTAATGCTCAAAACTACTTTGTAGGACCTTATTATCAATCAGAAAAATAATTAAAAATTCCTGCATTGCTGAAATAATTTTGACACCCCAAATTAGAAATCAAAATTTATGTTTTAATTCTTAATTTGTAAAGGGAAATTTCTTTATGAATCCTTTAGTCCTTATTGTTCAAATTTATTTTCCTGTTACTAGAGATACTAAGGGTGATTGCAGTTATATTGTCTATTAAAACTACCCTTAATTTTAAAGCTATCTTTAAAAAAAGGTATGAAATGTATTAAAACTAATGCTAAAATTATTTGATTTTGCAAAATCTTTTATAGGGCCAAACTAATGTTCAAAACTACTTTGTAGGACCTTATTATCAATCAGAAAAATAATTTAAAAATTCCTGCATTGCTGAAATAATTTTGACACCATAATTAGAAATCAAATTTACTTTTTAATTCTTAATTGTAAAGGCAAATTTCTTTATGAATCCTTTAGTCCTTATTGTTCAAATTTATTTTCCTGTTACTAGAGATACTAAGGGTAATTGCAGCTTATATTGTCTATTAAAACTACCCTTAATTTTAAAGCTATCTTTAAAATAAAGGTATGAAATGTATTAAAACTAATGCTAAAATTATTTGATTTTGCAAAATCTTTTATAGGGCCAAACTAATGTTCAAAACTACTTTGTAGGACCTTATTATCAATCAGAAAAATAATTTAAAAATTCCTGCATGCTGAAATAATTTTGACACCAAATTAGAAATCAAATTTACTTTTTAATCTTAATTGTAAAGGCAAATTTCTTTATGAATCCTTTAGTCCTTATTGTTGAAATTTATTTTCCTGTTACTAGAGATACTAAGGGTAAATTGCAGCTGATATTTCTTTAAAACTACCCTTAATTTTAAAGCTATCTTTAAAATAAAGGTATGAAATGTATTAAAACTAATGCTAAAATTATTGATTTTGCAAAATCTTTTATAGGGCCAAACTAATGTCAAAACTATTTGTAGGACTTATTATCAATCAGAAAAATAATTTAAAAATTCCTGCATTGCTAAATAATTTTGACACCAAATTAGAAATCAAAATTTACTGTTAATTAATTTGTAAAGCAAATTTCTTTATGAATCCTTTAGTCCTTATTTTCAATTTATTTTCCTGTTACTAGAGATACTAAGGGTGATTGCAGTTAATTGTCTATTAAAACTACCCTTAATTTTAAAGCTATCTTTAAAAAAAGGTATGAAATGTATTAAAACTAATGCTAAAATTATTTGATTTTGCAAAATCTTTTATAGGGCCAAACTAATGTTCAAAACTACTTTGTAGGACCTTATTATCAATCAGAAAAATAATTTAAAAATTCCTGCATGCTGAAAAATTTTGACATACATAATTAAAATCAAATTTACTTTTTAAATCTTAATATTGTAAAGGCAAATTTCTTTATGATTCCTTTAGTCCTTATTGTTGAAATTGATTTTCCTGTTTACTAGAGATACTAACGGGGGAAATTGCAGCTGCACTTTTTTTTAAAACTACCCTTAATTTTAAAGCTATCTTTAAAATAAAGGTATGAAATGTATTAAAACTAATGCTAAAATTATTTGATTTTGCAAAATCTTTTGTAGGGCCAAACTAATGTTCAAAACTATTTTGTATGACTTTATTATCAATCAGAAAAATAATTTAAAAATTCCTGCATCGCTGGAATAATTTTGACACCCCAAATTAGAAATCAAAAATTTCTGTTTTGAAATCTTAAATTGTAAAGGCAAATTTCTTTATGAATCCTTTAGTCCTTATTGTTCAAATTTATTTTCCTGCTACTAGAGATACTAAGGGTGGATTGCAGCTGAATTGTCTATTAAAACTACCCTTAATTTTAAAGATAGTTTTAAAATAAAGGTACGAAATGTATTAAAACTAATGCTAAAATTATTTGATTTTGCAAAATCTTTTATAGGGCCTAACTAATGCTCAAAACTATTTTGTAGGACCTTATTATCAATCAGAAAAATAATTAAAAAATTCCTGCATTGCCGGAATTATTTTGACACCCAAATTAGAAATCGAAATTTACTATTTTGATTTCT
Source organism: Sinopyrophorus schimmeli (assembly GCA_036325965.1). Classification (NCBI taxonomy): domain Eukaryota; kingdom Metazoa; phylum Arthropoda; class Insecta; order Coleoptera; family Elateridae; genus Sinopyrophorus; species Sinopyrophorus schimmeli. Next base: position 357,910 of record JARFIZ010000033.1, read on the forward strand.
TAAATTGTAAAGGCAAACTTCTTTATGAATCCTTTAGTCCTTATTATTCACATTAATTTTCCTGTTACTAGAGATACTAAGGGTAGATTGCAGCTAAATTGTCTATTAAAACTACCCTTAATTTTAAAGCTATCTTTAAAATAAAGGTATGAAATGTATTAAAACTAATGCTAAAATTATTTGATTTTGCAAAATCTTTTGTAGGGCCAAACTAATGTTCAAAACTACTTTGTAGGACCTTATTATCAATCAGAAAAATAATTTAAAAATTCCTGCATAGCTAAAATATGTTTTTACATACATAATTAAAAATCAAATTTACTCTTTTGCAATCTTATATTGTAAAGGCAAATTTCTTTATGATTCCTTTAGTCCTTATTGTTGAAATTGATTTTCCTGTTACTAGAGATACTAACGGTAAATTGCAGCTGCACTTTTCTTTAAAACAACCCCGTAATTTTAAAGCTAGCTTTAAAATAAAAATATGAAATGTATTAAAACCAATGCTAAAATTGTCTGATTTTGCAAAATCTTTTATAGGGCCTAACTAATGCTCAAAATTAGTTTGTAGCAAGTTATTATAAACCAGAAAAATGATTTTAAAAGTCCTGGCTTAAAAAGTATAGAACACACATTTAGAAGAATATCTTTGCACTTGTATTTCTTATGATTTGATGGAGCTTTTCCTAAGCCGCCACTTAGTCCTTAACAATGAACTTGAGTATTCAGTTACTACAGTTTCTAACAGTTAATTCCAGTTACTCATTTAAAAAAAATGACTGTTACATTATCAATTTTTTGTGATATGATTACATGAGATGCAATCGATATCAGATCAGACTAATACAATTTTTGAAAAGAAGTTGTAGGACTTAATTGACGCTTGAAATTAGTATATATCGATTTATTAGTAGTATGTCAAAAAACTTATAAATTTCTGCAGTAGCTAAAACAGTGTTGGTGGCACACAACAATTAAAAATCGAGTTTGATCACATGCTGCCAAAAAACATTGATTTTATATAAATCATTATTTGTATTGTTAACGACACTACAGAAATTAATTCGTGAGCTGCGTAAACAATTTAAAAAAATTAAGCTATGCTCCTAGATGTTCCTTTAATTTGCATGCATTTACTTGTGTTTATGGTAGAAGCAAAGCTCTTCAGAGAATTGGCAAGAAAAAAATGCACGAAATTGAAATAACTATTTCTAAAGCAAAACGAAAGCCGTGAGTAAATTTTTCAGGTCCCCGATGTAAATAACAACCCTTCAATCCCAATCATTTCATTACTAATTTATCGTGCTTACTAAAGTTTGTTTTTGGCAACAGATCTGTATAATTCCTAATCATATTGATAATTTAGAACATTATAATTGAGTTTTCTGATTGTGTCGACTGAGAAGTGTTTTTTCTGTTAATTATTCAAATCTGTCGCTGAAATATTTTGCAAACAAACATTTTTAGAACGTTTCCAAATTCAATTTTTAAAGTAGATTGCAGTAATTGATTTAAATAATGATTATTTTGTATTATATAGATGATGATTGAAATGTGTGGTGGTGCTTCGTGCTAAAAATCAATTTATAACAGCTCTTTATGGGCGTCTGCAGATTCGCAAAGCAAATGGTAAACTATTCCCTTTTTGAAAATGAACCAAAAAAAATTACTGATAGATTATAAACTGTTCTTTTAAAAAATTCCCAAAAGGTTTAACAATTAAATAAAATATTATTTATGTAATTATTGCTACATCTCGACCAGAAAATTTTCTGCAGATGCCCATACAGCAAATCGCTTTTTCTTTTTTTATGATTTTTAAGAGAGCAGCTTTTAGAATCATAGATATCTTTCCAGTCCTATTTCGCGGCCCTCCGAGTTATAATCCGAAGCGGCGGTCTGCCGTAGGCTGGCTGCACAGAGCCCCTTCGATGAGCTGTCTTACCTTACCACCCTCTCCTTGTCCCAGTGACCGTTCTTCGGCTCCTTTCAGCTCGGCCAGTTCTAGCCTAAGCGAAGGAAGCGTGCCTCCTGGTCACGAAACAGACACTGCAAGCATCGTTACCGGTACGTATTTATTTCCAATCACCTCTTTCATTAAAAGAAAATTAAGGCAGCATGTTATATGTGCATTGGCATTTTGCATCCATCCTTTTTTTGTTATTAAATGTTTACGACACACTTGAACACCAAACGGTTGAGTCGATGAATCGAAACGTTGCGAAACTTCTTGCTCTTCAAGAACAAAGCGTTTCCAAGAGTATTTTTGATTAATAAAAAAAGGAAAACCCGCTTATTCGGAATTACGTCTCCGAATGTAGAGTAATGTGGGGTAACCGTACGCAGAGTGTAAGTGTCCGCAATCAACTTCCTAAGAGTATGGTTACATAATTGTATTTATTTACTACATTGCATTATTTAATATTGAAGTTAGACTTCTTTTGACCTGAATTATTGTGAATCGTGCTTAAAACCGAGTGTGCACATTCGAGCTCAAAGTGGCACATTCCGATCTCGGGAAAATGAAGCGCGCCGCTCCGCGTCGCGCTTCATTTGCCTCCCTCGCTCGGAAATGTGCCACTTTTCGCTCGAATGCGCACATCTTCGTTTTTATTACACTCGTCTACTACATTCGTCGCTCTTCCAAACCGAAATATTAAATTATATTTAGTAAATATCGATTTTATGTTTGAAAGACCAATTTACAATAGCAATGAGTGAAAGGGAGCGAGAAGATACGACAATAGCGTCAACGCGAGTGAGAGAGGGAACGAATAAAATTATTTAACTGATTTTTTGTTAATTTATTGGCCTAAATAACTGTAAATCGTGTTGAAAACCGAGTGTGCACATTCGAGCTCAAAGTGGCACATTCCGATCTCGGGAAAATGAAGCGCGCCGCTCCGCGTCGCGCTTCATTTGCCTCCCTCGCTCGGAAATGTGCCACTTTTCGCTCGAATGCGCACATCTTCGTACTTATTAAATTTGTCTACTTTACCGTGCGCTCCTGCAAATCAAAAATTTTAATTTAATTTAATAAATATGGATTTTATATTTAAAAAATGTATTTACCATAGCAATGAGTGGAAGGGAGCGAGAAGATGCGATAATCTTGTGAGAGGGAACGATTAAAATTATTCAATTAATTTTTCGTGTAGAGTAATGTGGGGTAACCGTACGCAGAGTGTAAGTGTCCGCAATCAACTTCCTAAGAGTATGGTTGTCACTAAACAACCGAATCGCAGCGCATTTAGTTTACATTTGAAGGACGAGTAAAGGGAATGCGTCAATGCGCTTGAAGTGTGGTGTTGTCGAGAATTATCCGATAATATTGTTTTTGGGCCATTTTCTTATAATTTTTGTACAAATGGGACAGCGTGGTACAGAAATACAACAGGGCTGACTACGATTGAACACTATGTACAGATAGAAGAAACTAATAAATATTTCATGTAAACTTATGGATTTCGTCTCAGATAAATTACATTCGCGTACTATCTTTTTCTATTGTCTTTAACGCAAGGGGTAAGTGTACGCGGGTAAAGTGTCCGCAGTGCTCAAACCTATACAGTAAATCCTTAATTAACGTAGCATATTGTGTTGGTTTCTAGATCTATAATGCCCGAATAAGTATACTTATTATATATAAGGAAGTGTCCCGGTCAGAAGGTTTGCACCCAAAAACAAATTGATACAGCTAAGAAGCTGATAGAAGAAGGTAAATAGTATGACGAAAACCAAAGATAAGCCAAAATTGAAAAAGAATAAAAAAGATAAAACTAAAGAAAGAAAGCAAATCATTTCGAACACAAAACAACCTTCTAATCGGAATTAAAAGACGTGCGAACACTTTCCTCATTGATGCGGGCAAGTGTCCGCATTTTCCGTGTTAATTAAAAAAATCGTTATAACTTATAATTATAAAGATAATTCAAATTTCATGTTCTATTATTATTTAGAAATGTCTAATGAAAGACGATAAAGGGTGATTTGTTTCTAATTATAAAACAGTTTTATTCTGGAAGTAATTTTCTCAAAACTGCGTACAGTTACCCCCACATGACTCTACAATTAACGTGTTTAACATTGCACAAAAATAATATTTTAAAGCGTATGAATTAAATTAAAATTTATAAAGACATAGTTCTTTTGAAAATACACTAATCAAAATTAATAAGCAGTGATCGACATTACTTCTTCTTATTAAGGACCAAATATGTTTACTCACAATTTATTTATTGTTTATTTACATAAACTGTTCAAAATCTGTTCTTGGAGAGCAAGAAGTAAAAAAACCTTCATTGACTCCACTAAAAGAGGAAATAATAAATTCAGATTTGATTTGATTTAATTTGATAACTTACCAATTTGTTAAAATAAACATGATTTACCTCAGTGCTTGCACTGGGTGTTACAGATAAGAGTTTAGGGGATACCAGCGATATAATCAGCGACAGTTCCGGGGTTGGCACTGCTAATTCTGATACCACGAATGGTAGCTTATCTATGCCTGGTGCTACTGTAGTTTGCACTGAAACTTACACTTCTAGTTTAGATGGACATCTTAGCATTCGAGAGGGTGACATTATCGAAGGTAACATTCCGCCACACCATCCCCGTCCTTCATTTCGACTAATCCTAATCCGACTTTTAATTACAGTCACAGGTGCTTCGGACGACGGTTTATTAGAGGGAACAATTAAGACTGGGGGCGGAGGTCGAAGCGGCCTATTTCCGCCCCATTGCGTACAAGAAGTCCGTTTGCGACACCATAACATTCAAGCCCCCATGATGGTAGCTCGCGACACCAAACCACCTTGCAGACCCATTTCCAACAACAGGGTCGTAGGAAGAAGGGAAACCGCCAAATATTTTGCAACGGCGCCCAGATTAAAAAAAGCGTAAATCCACCTATGAGTCTTATCGCGCTCGAATTTAATATTGAAATTCTTTCAGAGGCCCCGGATTACCGGCCGAACCCCGCACAGTAATCCTCCACAGGGGTCGGAAAGGCTTCGGATTTATTCTGCGAGGAGCCAAAGCAACTTCGCCCTTAATGGAGCTGACGCCTTCGGAGAAATGCCCGGCGCTTCAGTATTTGGACGATGTTGATCCCGGCGGCGTGGCTGACAGGGCTGGACTGAGGAAAGGGGACTTTTTGTTGGAGATCAACAACGAGGACGTTTCTTCAGCTTCACATGAGCACGTAGTGGATTTGATCAGGAAATCGGGGGACTTGGTTTCGATGACTGTGGTATCTCTAGGACCTCCGGTAACGCCTAGCATTTTACCGAGCAGTAAATCGACGGTGGCACTTCCTGGTGGGACGATGGAGGTGCCCATAAATCGACAATGCGCCACGTTGCCTCGTAAATTGAATTATCAGAGTGGTAATTTAGTTTCGTCTATTAATCGTGCTGTTCATGCACCTCTTCCTCCGAGACGTGACCCGAAAACGACGTTAACGGTAGGACGTGCCAGAGCGAAGAGCATGGTCGCAGGTTTAGGTAATCAAAGCCGATTATTATCCGTTTTGAAACGATTAAGTGTGGGGTTTCTTCCAGAAGCTGGTGGCGAAAAGGAGGAAATGGACGATATGACGAAATCGAGCTCTGCTGAATCGATTCATCAGACAACGCCAAACGGTACCAGTAGTTTAACACCCGTACAACCTCGCACAGCCTCAATTCGCCAACGGCCTACGTCTAGTCGAATAACCACGGCCGAATTAGAAGAATTATTCCAAAGGCAACGAGGCGAAAGCGGATCGAACCAGCAGACCCTTATGAGCAGCTCACATTTCCAAAGTGGATCGAATACTCTAAGTCATCCCAGTTCCCCTGCGAAATCCACGGGCCGCGTTTATGCTAGCGTCGCCGAAATGAAAAGGAGTAAAAATAAGGTTGGGTTTTGTTTAAATAATTTTCTGTATTAAATGCAAGTAGTCTAATCGAAAATTGTTTTGTAGACTACTCGAGTACGCTTTTCGCAAATCTTTAATGTAGGATCAGAGTTGCGAAGAGATTTCCATAGTACTCCCGACCTTGCAAATCAGGAAATATTCATGAGCAATGGCTTCTCGTCGAAGGGCCATCGAAGTCAGGAAGATGTGACGCAGTTGGGATTGAATAGGAATACGTTGCCGCCTCCGAACCATCCGCCGCCGCCTCCACCGGTTGGGCAAGTGATCAAAGTGGATATATCTCGAGGAGGTGGTTCAGAGTACGATAATTTAAGCAATAAAGACATGAGCGACGAAGGTGAGTTGATTCGGATCTTTGTGCATCCGCATTATGTATTGTTTATGTTGTAACACTCTTTTAACGAAGTCGTACTCTTGTCGTTCAGGTGTAGCATCTTCATTTAGACCAACGACAAGTGCTAAATTATATGCTTCACCTGAAGACATGAAAACAGTTGGTTACCGATCTCGAAGCTTGCCGTCACATTCATCGAGGCCGCAAGTTCGCAAATCACATAGCATGCGCACTAGTTCTTCTTTCAAGCCTGTTAACACTTCTACACCCCCTGGCAAAAATACAAATCCATATGCTCAGCCTATAAGAGCTTCTCGTTCACATTCCACAGCAGGTAAACGATGTATATATATTTTTCTCGAATATATATATTTTATCATTTCATCAGTGCTTTGCTTTGAGTTGCATTTTGAAACAGAAACTATTCAATTAAGTTGTTATGTAAACAACGGGTAATTTACACCTTTACAACAGTGCTGCACGCTTTTGCACTAGGAAATATCCCACCAATGTTATTTGGGTCTCAGTTTCATTAATATTTAAACACATTAAAAATATTGTTTTTAAAATAAGTT